>CM054135.1:6469577-6485819 GCA_028751875.1 Rapana venosa
AAATTCAGCAAAAATGGTAAATGCCTGTGTGGTGAGAATATCACTAATATCCATATATTTTTTGACTGCAAGAGTGTAAAGCCTTTCTTGCCCCAATGGGGTTTTTTTTTCTGAAAACTCCCTCACCAGCATATTCAGTAATTTAAAATTGGCATTTGAAATCGTGAAAAGTCTTTGTCACAGTCCCATAGGGCATTTGTTATAGTTACATACACGTTAATGACTTTCTTTTTGGAGGGTGTTTTGTAATTCCTGTAGCATTGCCTAGTTTCTTTCTAAGATTTGTAAACACTTTTTTTTTTTACTACACATCCACCCTTCCAGGTCCCCCCACTCCACTCCCACCCCCTCCCCCCGCCCCGTCTAATATCACTAGAAGTGAACTGATGTAAAATTGAAGTCAACAACAACAGACACGCAGACACATAATTATACACAGGCGCGCAGACAAAAAACCAATTGACATCCTTCTGTAGACCCTGACCTGCATGCCCCACAGCCTGCAAATCCACCATCACTCAATCAAGAGTGCTATAGATGTAGTGAGCCCCTTCCCTTCCACATTGTCCAGTGTGGTCAGTTCCAGCTTTAATTGGTACCAGCTGGCTCCAGCTGGGCTGGAATGGGATGGAATGGATAGCAGCGAAGAACAGCTGAAAGTGGGGGAACACTGACAGATGTGGTTCGGCCAGGAGAGAACGATCATGTGTGCTGTGATTGTACATCTCTCATCACTATTTGACATCAGTCCCTCCCATGCTTTGTTTCCAGAATTTCAGTTGTTGCCTTCGAAAGGCCGTTTTCAGTGTCCCATCAGCAAAACAAAGAAAAAGAAGTTCTTTTGTGCCTTTCAGCATTCGAATTCTGAATTCCAGTTTTTACATTTCACTGAATTACTTGCCTGATTGTCATTGTTATGAGTGTAGTCAATACATAATTGTGTGTGTTGTTGTGTGTGTGTGTGTGTGTGTGTGTGTGGTGTGTGTGTGTTTGGTGTGTGGGTGTGTGAAATAAGTCTGTCTTCTAGTCGATGGTCTTTAATAAAACATTGAATTTCATACATTGGTGAATGGTGTGGGTTTGTGATGTGGGTGTGTTCGCGTTGGTGCGCATGCGCGTGGTAAATAGTAGTTTTAATGTTTTCTAGTCAATGTTTTTATAACAGTGTTTACAATTGATTGTGTATGTATGTGAATGTGTGTGTATGTGTTTGCGCATGCGCGCGTGTGAGTTTGTGTGTGTGTTCGTGATATTTTTATTTGAAGTCATTTTGGAATGTTTTAACCAGTATGAAATGTAGCTTTTGTGTGTCTCTGAGATTTTTTTATGCGTATCAATCTTCCTTTCAGTATTGTAATTGCCCTTCAGGGGATGATGAAAGTGTTTTTGACTTGACTTGACAATCAATGGTCTTAAATTAAGGCTCAAGCCAAGTCAACACAGTTAACGATCACGGTTGCAGTGGTTTGGGGATGGGGAGACTGTTCTTACTCGTTTTCTACAGTGCAGCCCAATCAGATCAGAATCAGATATACTAAATGTGTGTTGGGCGTGAGTGACGGTATCAAAGGAAGGTGAGAGAATTAGGTGAGTAAGTGAGTGGGAAATAATACTGTATAGAGGGGGATGTAAAAAAAAAAAGACAGTAAAAAAAGAGAGGAAATAGATTGAAAAAAAACACAGAACAACCTAACTGGGCAGGGACTTGATCAGACAAAAACACAAAAGGCACATATACACACACACAGACACGTCCCGGGGTGGCGCACACGACACGGCAACACAACACTACACCCCTCTCTCTCCCCCTTGTTCTGTCTCTTCTCTGTCTCTATCCTTTCTTCTTTTTCCCTCTCTCTCTCTCTCTCTCTCTTCTCTTCCTCTCTCTCCCCCTCTCTCTCTCTTCTCTCTCCCCTCTCTCTCTCTCCAAAGCCCCAGCAAAATTACAAAAGAAGAAATGCGGAAAAAACGTCCTGAAATCAGGGCTTGTGTCATGAATCTACAATGGAACATCACAGATTAAAAAATTGTATTTGAGTAAAAAAATTTTGTTCTGCCCCTTTGTATACCCCCCCCCCCCCCCCATCCCCCCCCTTTTGTTGATTGGGTCCTAAGGCGATGTACTATTAAACTATTTCAATTCAGATTATCTCTTTTCTCTCTCTCTCTCTCTCTCTCTATCTCTCTCTCTCTCTTCTCTCTCTTTTCTTCTCGTTCTGTAAAAACCCTGAGCTCTGGGTCTGAGGGTAATCCTTTGAGCGTGATTGTACACCTTTTCACCCCCCCTTCTCCTGGGAAATGTTGCCCGGAAAATAAATCCCCTTTAGTTCAAGCCCTGTCGGCGCAAAAAAAAGATCATTTTTGGGGGGGAGGGGTTTGAGGGGGGGGAGTTTTTTCTCGTTCTTTTCTTCAGTGCAGTAAAATCATATGGGAAATCGGGTATACTGAAGTTGGAATGTGTGCGGAGAGGGGGGCAAAATAAAGGCAAATGCGTGATGAGTGAGTGGTGAGAAAAAAAGAGGAAAAATGAAAAAGAAGGAAAGTGTAGAGACAGTAAGGAAAAAAAAGGCGTTAGATTTGATATGCAGAAAGGTGTTTGACATGGGGTCACACACACACACCTTATAATTTTAATTATTCTGGAGAGAGATAGATAGGTAGGTAGATAGGTAAAGGTAGATAGATAGATAGATAGTGATAGGATAAAAAGATAGATAGATAGTAGATAGAAGATAGTAATAGTAGATGATGATAGATGGATAGATAGTAATTGCATACATCCATACATGCACAAAAACACACCAAAAAAAACTCACAAATATAAACAGCACATACTTTACACCACTTAAACACACAAACACAAAAAATTGTGGGTAAAAAATAAAAAAATACACCACACACACATACACCCCACACCAACACAAAAACCCCAACACACACCAACGCCTCACAGACACTCACAAAACACCCACAAAACACACACGAAGGGGGTGAGCACAAATGGCGACGTAAGCAGCCATAAAATCAGCCAGTGCCAAGGCTTGCTACTGCATAAAAAAAAGACGAAAACACGGTCAACGGTCAGCGTAGTACTTAGATGTACACACTCAAGAAAAAAGGCTGCAAGAAACCAGGGATGTACGGCCAAAAAACCCCAAAAAGGAAAAGCAGCTGTTTTGCCGAAAAAATTTACCAATGGCAACGTGCTAGGGCCAAGACCCGATCTTCCCCAAGGGCCCTTTTGATTCCCTCCTTCCTGAATGAGGGAGATCTTGTCTTTTGAGCGAAAAAGGTTACGGCCCCTTGGGGAGGACCCGTGGCGGACCAGGAGCCTCCTGGTCACCAGCAGCCTACTGCTACGGACACCCAAACACCGGTGACGAGAAACCCCAGCATGGTGACCAGAGGAACCCAGACGGGGGGGGCGTTTCGGCACAGCTCCCCCCCCCCTGCCGCCACCACCTCGCTAAACAGCAAAAGGAGCCCTCTTCACCCAGCCCCCCTTTCCCTTTCACCAGCCTGGCACAAAAACCAAAGAGGTCAGTGCAAAATTGAGAAAAAATTTGAAAGAAAAAACTAAAAGGCCTGTAAAAAACCCACGTCAAAAAAAAGACCCCCCTGATGAAAAAGAATGATGACGTCAAGTCAAAATTCTTCCTTTTTTGGGATTTTGGGGTTTGGGTTTTTGACTCCTTTGGGAAAAAAGAACCCAGGGCTCCCCTGGCTTTACGCGTCAAAAGTAAAACATGAAAAATTTTGGGGGGGGAGATTTACCCGTCGTGAAAACAAAGTCTGTGTCCCGAAACCCAATGTGTCATTATCCATTGGGGAATTTAATGTTTTGGGAAAGCCCACAGACCCACGGGAAAGCCAGTAAGAACGGGTTCAAAATGTAAAAAAATGTTATTCCCTTTCCCTGATCCCAAAAATTTTGAAATTTAAGCAAAATTACCCCAAAAACCAAAAAAGCTGACTGCAGGGAAAAAGGATTTTTTTTAAAATGCTTTTAACATGTTTTAAATTTGTTTGAACAGAAAAATGTCTTTTTTCATATCACATAAAAACCCCTAAAAACCCTCAAAATAGTAATTTCAGGCCCAGCTGCCCCCAAAATGCTCGGGGCCCCGTTTCTGGCCGAAACATCGGCCAAACCACGTCCCACGATTTTTGGGGAAAAGGAAGGGGAAAACCCAAGGGGGTTCTACAACAATCCACCCCGGGTACCCTTAAAATTCTCCCTACGACCCAATACGTTCAAAAAACCAGTGTACAGAGTTTCCCCAGTGGCCTTTTATTTTTCCGGATCCCAAAGTACCCAGGGTTGGAGACAGCATAAAACCTAATCATTTTAATGTTTTTAAAGGGAAACACTGAAGGGAAATTTTTGTTTTAGAAAGCTTGCAGTGCATAGCTTGGTATTTTTCATTTTTTGCTCACATCTGTACCGCTTTTTTTTTACTTGTCCAGTGTGAACTTTTTTGGAATTGTTTTATTTGTTTAAGTTTAAAATTCTTTAGCCCAAAAAACCCATTGTTTTATTTTTTCTTTGTTTTTTGTATTTTTTTTTTGGGAAAAAGTCTTTTTCGGGGTTGGGGTTTTTGTTTTTTATTAATTATTAGTGGGTGTTTTTTTTTAAATTAACGTTTACTTTATTATCCCTCCCAAAAACAACGAAGCACGTTTTCCATCAGGGCAGTGGAATGCTAAAATTTTTTCCACTAACCCTCCCCTATTTAACCCACATCTTGCTGAAAAATTTTATCGTGATGTTAAACACTCAAAGTAAATAAAAGTAAGCTCCCCAAAGCTCCCTGGCTATTTTTCCCCCTGTCTTTTCGGGCAAGCCCGAGGGCTGTAACAAAAAATCAGTGAGCCTATACATTAGGAAGGGGGGGTTACTCCCTTTTGTCCCTCACCATCCCAAACCCAGCCCCCAGAATACTTCTTGTGCGGGCCGAGAAAGGGTTTAAAAAAAACTTAATAAAAAATATGTATCGTTTTTGAAAGGGGCCCAAAATAAATGAATACTGAGGGGATACACAACCCTTAAAAGATTTAAAAGTGTTCATAGCAGGAAAAATTTTAATGCACATGCCCCCTTCGGGGAATAAAGAAGTTAGAAAAATATCCAAAATCGTTTTGTAGAAACATAGTTGATTCATGCTATGTTGCTAAATGACGGCAGTGTCACCAAAAAATTCCAGACATTGCTAGTCACAAGGAAATCAGCTTTAAAAACTTCATTTTGTGTCTCCTGCATTAGTTTCCAAGGGTGAGTGGTCAATTTAAAAAGGGACCCCCTGGGCGGCGACACCTGCTTTTAAATCCAACTTTTGGTGGAACAAAACTTTCTGTGACACTGGAAGACAAAACCCCCAAATTCAACTTAAAAAAAGCAAATTTGGGGCAAAAATTTTTGAAGCCCTCCAAGCAGTTTAAAATACTGACGGTTTAAACAAAAACCCCATTGACCACTTCTATTCCATTTTTACTGAGACCATCCTTCATCCCTCCCAAATTTTATCTACCCCCAAAATTTAAAAACGTTAAAAAAAATAAAATCAGGGAAATATAGGGTTGACCCCAGTTGTGAAAGCAGTTAAAAAAAACGCTTAATGTATAAAATTTTTTTAAAAAATAAAACATCAGAAAATAATTTAAAACAGAAAAAAGTAAAATTCTTTGGTAACCTTTTTGTAGCTCAGGCTAAGAAAAATTTTTGGACTTCTTTTTTACCACCGAAATTTAAAAATCATAGGACCTTAAAAAATTTTTGGGAAAAAAATTTTCTTAAATGAAAGAGGTGTTGGTTTCCCAAATTTTCCCAGTGAGACGGGAGAAAAAAGAATTTCCATCAAATTTTAGAAAAGGCAGAGGCATTTGCGAAAAGTTTTCAAAATCAATGTGTCTTGAAGGCTTTTCACTTAAATTTAAGAAATATAGAACAGAAGAGGAAAGTAAAACAGAATATGCCGACCCGTCTCTGAAAACAGTTATTTCATTAAAAGCTTTCCCAAATTTTAGTGGATGAAGTTGAGATGTTTATTGTCTCTTTCTAACAAAAAAACAAACTTTGGATTTGATGCGTTTCTAATGAAAATGTTTAAAAAATCTCCAGCAAAATTCATTTTTCTATTCAATTTAAATGTTCAATAAAAGTTGGATTTTAATGTTATGCCAGTAAGGGGGAAAAAAGTTCCCTTGTCGTTTTCCCAAATTTATAAACAGGGAAAACCCAAAAAAGACAAATTAGGTACGCCCAATTTCTTTTACCTCACATACTTTCAAGTTGATGGGGAGAATTATTTTTTTAAAAAGGTTTTGTTTCTTCTGTGATAAAAAATTAAAAAAATCCCCTTAATCAAGCGGGTTTTCAAAAATTTTTGATCTTCCCTAGTTAAATTGGGGTTAAACTATCCCAAGCATTAAAAAAACAGGGTTTTCAAGAAGAAAGAACGTTTTTGAACTTTTTTTATAAAAAAGGGGTATGATCAAGGGTTTTGGGTTTCGAAATTGCTACATAAAATTAAGAATCTGGGTTTTTTGGGGATTTTTATCACTATTTAAAAAGGTTTTTTTAAATAACAGAATTTTTTTGTTTTAAAAAGTTGAGTAGCTAAATTTATTTTAAATTTTTGATCTCTTCAATGGGACTACCTCAAAGGGTTTTTAATAAACGCCCCTCTTTTTTAAAAGTTTTTCTGCTGATCTCCCCGTAAATTGTCAAAGGGAAATCGTTTTTTAGTGCAATATGCAGATGAATATTTCATGTTTGGGTGAATGTTTCTATGAAAAAAACACACCAAAAAGGCGTTAAAACATTTAAAAGGTTAAACCCGAAACCGCCAAAAAACATCGATAAAATATAGCCCAAAATGGATTTACTTTATCCACAAAAAACCCTACCTGTGCTTTTTAACAAAAGCAGTAAACCCGTTTAGCTACCAAGCATTTAGAATTTTGGGGCCCACGTTATTGAGAATAAAGATATGTAAATTCTTGGGTGTTTTTCTCACTTTTAAGCTAAACTTGGGAAAGCCATAATTTAAACACAAAATTAACTAAAGAAAGAAAGGCTTTAAAATTTTTTAAAAGGTAATTAAAAAGTTCTGGGGCCCAAAACACATTAAAACTGAAAAAATTTACTACTTCTCTTATTCGTTCAAATTAATTTGTATGGCCAAGAGGATTTTTCAGTGCCCTAAGTATTTACTTTTGAAAAATTAAAAAGTTAGACTGCAAAGCAAAAGGGTGGGTCTTGGTGGGGCCTTACAGCCTACCCCGGGAACATATAAAGAAGTTTGGCAAGTTGCCTTGGATGATTACCCTCAACTGGGGATGTGCTAAATATGGTTTCTTTTGAAACAAAAGATGAAAATTTTTTTTAGAAGAAATAAAAAGACAAAACAGAATGGGATTTTCCCAAAAAGGGGGAAAAATATTGGTCTATAATTTCCCCTAAGTACATATGTTCTGGGGTCTGGTACAAAATCAAAAATTTTAAAATCAAACAAAGGACACACGAGAAGGGAAATCTTACCGGGGCCATCATGGGGAGATGAATAAAACCCCCACTTTGACAAGAGGGGGTCTAATGTTTAAAAAAATACAATTTGAATATAATGGTTTCTGATTGCGATCCCCATTCACAAAAATATGTTGACCTTTTAACAAATTTATACAGGGGATCAGTCTAAAATCAAGAAACAGTTCTGTTTTTGTTATACCACTTTAAAAGGAAAAATCATACTATTGTAAATACCCCGATATTTTACAGCGAACTAATAGCAAATTAAGGGTTTTACTTATATTCTTATTTGCCTGGGGTATATTTAAAATCCTTCTTTGCGTTGATCTAATCGGTATTGTATGCTTTAAAAATCTCCATGTTAAAGAAAACCTTAAAAAATTTAATTGAAATTCAGATGTTACCATCTCTTAACCTTAAAGGCATAAGTGTAATTTTGTTGGGTGCCTTCACACACTGGTTTTTTCCCAAAGAGGGGGCGGATAAGGGGCCCCAAAAAAAGGTGCAAACATAAGGGGATGCAATAGAATTCTGTGCCCTATCCTTAAAAAGGGGTACAGCTTACTAGAACAAAAATCTAAAAAAGGTCACCGAAACAATCACAAAATAAAAGATTTTAAAATAAATAAATTTAAACCAAATTTAAAGTCTGAACCTTCAAAAGGATTTTTGTAAATTTTTTTACGTCAAAAGAAACTGCTTTTTTTTATAGAATGAAATTAAATGCATTAATAACCCCCAAATTCAAAAAATGGTAAATTCTATGTGGGGGGAATACACCAATACTCATATACTTTTTGATGCCAAGGAAAACCTTTTTGCCCCCTTTTTCGAAAATTCTTTACCCGATCAAAAATTTAAAAATGGCATTAAATTGTGAAAGGCCTTATCGCATCCTTTTGGGAAATTTTTTAAGTTTTCTTAACGTTTAAAGAAGTTATTGGTTTTATAATTCCTGTTTCATTGCCAAATTTTTTAAGTGATTTTTTTTTTAAAGCATGGTTGGGTGTTTTTGGTTTTTGTTTTGGGGGGGGGGGGGGGCTAATTTTTTTTTTTTTTTTTTTTTTTTTTTTTTTTTAAATCTATTTTTTGTTGTAAATAAGACATCCACCCCTCCATTTGTTCCCCCTCGTCTAATACACTAGAAGTGTACAGACGTAAAATTGAAGTCAACAACAACAACACAACACACACATCACAACACACACACACACACACACACACACACACACACACACACACACACACACACACACATATATGGCCAAAAGGCCGCACGCCGGTATTAATTTGGGGGTCACGTAGTATCTTGTATATAGTGCGTGAAAAAAATGTTGGTGATTTTAACAGATTTTTTAAGCATGAAAAAATGGACTGTGCTCTTGTTTTGGGGATTGAGGACTTAGAGCAATACCAGGTAGTCACGAGAAAGCAAGAAATAACCATCAAATGAGGTTTGCCTGTATTCCTACAGCGTTGACCCCGCGCATGCATATTGCGGTAAGGAAGATAGCAGACGACAAAGGACTTAGGGGTACCGTGTTTGCTGAAAAATTAAAAAAAATCCCTACCAAATTTGTTCAAAATCACATGAGTTTTGAGTCAGAGCGCCTGGGCTTTATCACAGTTCTTGATTAAACCATTGACGCTGGGGACAACAGCAAAGTGAGAGGCTGTATGACCAGTGGCTTTCCCACTCATGGAATTCCACTTTACAGCTTAGTCTTTAGTGATCAACTATGACTCTGAATAGGAGGCTTAACTTGCACAGTCCTTTTGTGCTGCGGCCCTGGGGGCTGGTTGGCCTTTGGAGAACATCTCCAACGCTGACTGTCCTTATGCTCACTTGGCCGAGAGAGTGGGGATGTACTGTGGGCAAGGCATCTCCACTATAATCAAATTTCAGCCCAGTTTCCAAAACAGCAGCTGCTTCCTCTGCTGTTTTAGAGGTCATCGTCGGACACGAGGGACAAACTTACAATATACAGTCTTTCACAAAAAGTGGTTTTTATGTATGTGGATGCCTTAGTACGTGCACTATGAATATAAGAGTCACATAGAAAAACAGAAGGAAAAGAGTGATTTTTTAATACCGGTGTGCAGCCAAACATTGCCCGGATCCCTGTGGAATTCAGACCCCGAGGATGCGACATACATGACAAACCTGAGTCTGGCTAGCTGGGGCAGAGAGATTGAAATGTCCCGCTTGGGAACAGCAGGACAGGAAATTCACAGACGATGGGACAGCGAGAGAAATTATGCAAGAACTGCCAAAACTTTTGCCATATATTTCTTATGCATGTATCCATCCCTAATTTTTTTTCTGTTTTTTGTTATGCTGTTGTTTGGGGGTGTATTTTTACATCATACATCTGAAGTAAAAACAAAACAAACAAACAAATATTTTTTGGTGAGGATGTAAACCGATTTACTTGCAGTTGGAGACAAGTGTCTGGAGTCTTGAATTTGATGACGGAATAACTTTAAGGGGGAGATCTGTCTTTTAAAAAAAAAAGCCTTTCCAGGTATCAGGCACTTTTTTTCTTTTATTTTTCTTCTCTGCAGCCAGAGTAAAGTAGAAATATAGGGTCTGGAACATGATGGCTGAGAAAAGTTTAGTTCACTTTCTGAAAGCTTTCACTGAATGTCTGCTTCTGTATAATGGTATAGCTGAAATTCTCCTGTTACACCTCCATCTATTCTGGGTCTCCGATTCTGTCTGTTTATGTCTGCGTCTGTGTGTGTGTGTGTGTGTGTGTGTGTGTGTGTGTGTGTGTGTGTGTGTGTGTGTGTGTGTGTGTCTATCTCCTGTCTGTCTGTCTGAATGTCTCTCTATCTATCTATCTATCTATCTATCTTTCTATCTTTCTATCTATCTATCTTTTTATCTTTCTATCTCTCAAACATACAGAGTAAGGGTGGAAAGAAAGAGAATTGGGGAAAGGGGGTAGAGAGAGGGGGAGAGAGCCGGGGTGAGAAAAGAAAAACATGAGAGAGAGAGGATGAGGGAGAGAGAGAGAGCGAGAGTTAAGGGAGAGAGAGAGAGGTGAGAGAGAGAGAGAGAGGGGGTGAGAGAGAGAGAGAGAGGGTGAGGGGTATAGAGAGACAGAGGGTGAGGGGTAGAGAGAGACAGAGGGTGAGGGAGAGAGAGAGAGTGAGGGTAGAGAGAGACAGGATGAGGGAGAGAGAGAGAGACAGAGACAGAGAGAGACAGAAAGAGACAGAGGGTGAGGGGTAGAGAGAGACATGAGGATGAGTGGGAGAGAGAGAGAAAGACAGAGGGTGAGGGTAGAGAGAGACAGAGGGCGAGGGGTAGACAGAGAGAGACAGAGAAGGAGGGGTAGAGAGAGAGAGGATAAGGGGTAGAGAGAGAGACAGAGGTGAGGGGTAGAGAGAGAGAGACAGAGGGTGAGGGGTGGAGAGAGACAGAGGGTGAGGGTAGAGAGAGAGAGGGGTGGGGTGAGAGGTAAAGAGAAAGAGAGAGAGCGAGCGATAGAGGGAGATAATATAAAGACAGACCAACTGGACAGATCAATGACCCCATCGACTGATCAATACAAATAATAATAGACACACAAAAACACATTCTCTCTCTCTCTCTCTCCTCTCTCTCTCTCTCTCTCTCTCTCTCTCTCTCTCTCTCTCTCTCTCTCTCTCTCTCTCTCTCTCTCTCTCTCTTTATGCGCAGCGTCGCTGTATATCTGTGTAAAGCTTTAGAAAAAAAATGTCTTTGTTTGAAGTCATTTTTTTGCAATAATTTTGGTTGTGTGGTTGTGGTTTATTATTAATTAACATTTTGTTTTTTTTTTTGCGCTTTTCCTTATTTTTCTCGCTATATTCTAAGCAGTTCGGCATAGACCCCCCTTCATGTCATGAGACCAATGGCCTAGTTTTGTGATAAAGCTTTCGACGTGTCGTGTTCTCTTCTATCTTCCCCTTCTCATCTCTCTCTCTCTTCTCTCTCTCTCTCTCTCTCTCTCTCTCTCTCCTCTCTCTCTCTCTCGCTCTCTCTCTCTCTCTCTTCTTCTCTTTCTCTCTGTTTCTTCTCTTTTGTAAAAAATAGTTTTGGGCCCTGATAGACACTTTGCTTACTGTTTTATATCTGGTTCAAGTGTACGATGACGACGCCGATGGTTCTGGCCATCTTGGTGAATGTCGTCTGCTATTTGCCTACAGTCCTCTCTTGTCTTGCTGGATATTTCTTAGGCCTAGGTGTGCCGTGTTGTACCAAAGTCAAGGGCAAGTCAAGTCATGGCCAACCACTAAAAATAATCCCGTGAGGGTAATTACATTAGTTGAATGTACATTGCTATGAGTCATTAGAATGATAAAAAAGGCACAAGATAAGCTACATTTAATTTACATATTGGTTTCAACATTCCAAGAAACTTCGAATAAAAAGTATCTCTCTCTCTCACTACACACCCACGCACGCTATACACACACTACACACCACACGCGCGCGCGTACGCTTTTACACACACTACTCACACCAAACAAAACAAGGCACAGCTGCACACATACACACACACCTACCCACACAGAGTATAAGAATATCATTGCTGTAAGGGACTATTGATTAGAAAGACAATGAACCGCTTATATTTATATATATTATAGATATTAATATATATATCTTATATATATATATAGCATATAATTTTATATTATCAGAACAGACAGACACACAGACACATAGAACCCGGACCACACAGGACAGCCACAACATACATACAGATGACAGGCATACATACATACATGCATACAGGACACACATACATAATACACACAACACACACACAGACCGACACACAACAAGCCATAACATACCTATCATACAATACATACAAACTTCAATATCATTATATGCCAAAAACAACACACAGACACATAGTTGTTTTCTTACGCCGTTTGAGGTTGAAGGGAGACAACTTACCAGAAACAAACAGTTAATATGCAAAAATGCTAGTGGGACTCCAAACGTGTGTGCTATGATTGCTCATCTCTATTACATCCTTCTCTTATATTCCAAGAAATAGATGACCAGATTGTGCCAATAGCTTTGAGATCAAATGTGGGCTAACAGAGTGAAATATGATTTTTTGTGGTGTGTTGTTTTTTCGTTCGTTTTGCCTTTCTTCTTGTTGTTTTGTTGTTGTTGCGTTATTGTTTGGTTTGTGTTTGTGTTTTTTTTTTGGTGGGTGGAGGGGTGGGTTGGTGGTAATTTAATGTTTTATGTTAGTATAAGTGCTTAGTCGTACCACTTTTTTTTCCCCTCCCCCGCCCCCTCCCCTCCGAACAAAAAAAATACTTTATTTATCTTATTCTTTTATTTCGAGGATAGTGGAATAAACACTCATGTGCTTGTTTTCATCCGGTGCTCGTGTGTATGCAGTTTTGTATATTTTGTCATCCGTTCCCACCGACACACAATAGCCTACTGTTAATAGAAGCGGAATGGGTTTTAACGCGTGCGCAAGGTGTTCTGCGTGCGTTCGCAACGGGATCTCGGTTTATAGTCTAAGATACTATGAGGGAGCCGGCAGATGTAAACGTATCTAAGATGTACGTACAACTGTGCCGATGCATTTATCCGGAAAGAAAAGTGTAAAAGCTAAAAAGTTAAGGTGTCCCATAACCTATAAGGCCGTAGGGGAGCGAGGCAGTCAGGCCCTCACTTCTCTAGCAGCATATTGAGGGCGGCGCGCATAACCTCTCCTTCGCTGCTTTACCTTCCCTGACCCTAAAGAGGGCAGGTACCCATTTACAGCTGGGTGAACTGGGGGAAACTGTACTGAAGCCAAGGCGTGCAAACGGTCACTCATCCAAGTGGTAACCACGTTCGATGCTGCTTAACCTTAGCTGGGAGAAAGTGAGTACTCTGACCACTGATATCTCCCGTCTCCAAGAATAGTGTAACAAATCAGAATGTGAGATCGACATGAAGAGACATGAAAATAAGACTGCGAGGCAATGGTAAACCAGTGGAAAAGTAAGGCCAGGTACTGATCCTGGTAGAAATAGCTACATATTGTTCTACTACTTTTACACACACACACACACACACACACATCCACATGAGATTCAAGATGGCGGAAATAGCTAGCAAGCTACACATACGCCTGTAAGTTATTTTGCAACGTCCTCAGGCAACATGACCAGGTCAACCGATCAATAGAGCACAGGCAGTTGTTTTTCTGATACGCCCAAAAAAGCACTGTGATCGACGCAAAAATAATCAGAATGCAATCCCGGTCAGTTCAGCAACAAGACAACCAGCGGATCGACCAGTGGGCAAGACAGGCGCCATGACGGTCAACGCTACTGGGGCTGCACACGCCACTGGCCTGCGTACAGCTCCATCCTCTACTGACCTGTAAGTGTTGTGGATGGATCTTAAAACCATTGTTGCTGAACTTTGTAATCGATTTTTAGTCAATGGAAAAAACTGTGCACGATCAATGCACTGATAGCTGATCTTCAGATATAGATCTCTAAGTCATTTACTATAACTGCATGGCAGAGTCACAGACAAGACAATGCATCAGTCCCAAGCCTACTTTTGCTGAGGTGACAAAATCCACACCAGCTAGTCGGGCAAGTTGTCAGAGTTGGCTTTTAAAATAAAGGTAGATTTGTATTGTTAGTATTGTGCAGATCAAGTAGGCCTAGCTTGGGTATAAAGGCTGCAAAAGAAACGAAAATTCAGCAAGAAAATAGCAACCAAGTATGAACAGTGACGTGAAGAAAATACACATGACGTCAAACAAAAGCCAACCAGAGCACAGACTGCAGATCTAGACTCGACAAACCTTAGAGATATAACCTCATGTTTGCTTATTCTGCATGACTTCCATCATATGAACAAGGTTTATGATCAAAAGACTGGAGATTCCTATGGTTTCGATGCTGATCTCGTCAAACCTTCAAAATAGAAATAGAAAATTTGGTACTGTCTTGAAAGAACACTGATCCACTGCAGGACAGCCCATTGGCCTCTGCTGTGGTGGTTCACTGCGGGTCATGTTTTAGAAAGAAGACAGACGGCCAGCAGTTGTAGCTTAACTGTTCTCATTAGAAGTCATACTCAAAGCCATCTTTCGCCACCACAAAACATCCCTCAATTAAGATCTTAGTGAGCCACAAGTGGCAACCCCTTGCAAAGTCCTGCATTAACCATCAATAAAGGAAACTGTTCAATAGAAATGTCTCATTATCTGTTCTCGGGATAGAGCATGTCGTTGTGCC
The DNA here is from genome assembly GCA_028751875.1 of Rapana venosa. Lineage (NCBI taxonomy): Eukaryota > Metazoa > Mollusca > Gastropoda > Neogastropoda > Muricidae > Rapana > Rapana venosa. The sequence goes on from CM054135.1 coordinate 6,484,354, forward strand.
CGCTCCCCGACCCGCTATGGGCTCCGCGACCGTGCCACGCCCTTGTTCACGCCCGACACCAGCTCTACTGCCGCCGAATGTTGGTACCTAGGTAACTGGTAATCACACATTTGTCGAATTAGACTATCATGCCATAATAGATGTTTTGATTTTCGCACTGTCATCCTCGTTTTCAGTCACTCGAGTGGATTGAAAATTCGAAAGGTTTGGTCAAACTTGCATCTTCCGGCTTATAGACTCATCTCAGCGGAGATTGAAGTATAAGGCATTTTGATACGCTGTTGAGGAACTTGCCCTTTAAAAAATCAGTTTCTCAGCACACGTTGTTTTCTTTGTTTTTTGTTCTTGTTTATCCATCTACTAGAATATAGAAAAGTAAACGTATCCCATTTGTCTCAGTGTCCTTCAATGTTTTCATCATAATAAACGTCATTTAAAACTTTTCACGGGCATGAAAAATAACCCCCAGAAACGGAATAGAGGCATATCGGGTCGGCGGCACAGCGGGTCGGCGGCACAGCGGGTACCTCCCATCTGATCTGTATGATACTGCCAATATTTCTTTTGTCAGCCACTCTAACTTGGACACTAGCTACAGATCTCTGCGAGATGGGCTGCATCCTACACAGAGAGGGGCCAGCGCTTTGGCAAGGAACCTTGGGAGGCATGTGAGGGGTCTTTTCTGGAAAACTTCAAAGAAGACCAGACGTCCCCCACCAATCTACCCCAGTTCTACCCCAATGCCACAACTTCCTCGCTTCGCTGGTGACCATATGAGATCCTGGCAGAACAGATACAGTGTCTTGGGTGACTGGTTTTAAACGAATTTCCATAAGAATATTTTTTTGCAATAACTTAGCATTTTTGGCTATGGGCAGTTAGTCTGTATGTTTTAATCTCATTACCGCCATTTGTCAACTCTAATAGAGTAGTAGATCTATTTAAAACTTCTACTTAAGACTATCAACAGAGGTTTGGTATCACGTGTACTGATATCAATAAGCATTCTTTTCCTTTAAGAATAGTTCCCTTTTAAAAAAAATTGTTGGGTTTTCTTTTTGTTGCTGTAGTTGGTTTTCTTGAGTGTATTTTGTTGTTTTTTTTCTAAAAACATTGTACTTACTGCTGTGGGAACAGTAGCTTTCATTGTTAGTTATGTGCAGAACAAAATCTTGTAAAAAATCATGCAATGGAACTGTAGATCTATCAATACAATCATGCATATCTCCTTTTAACATCTTGCATCAGAGAAGTATAAATACTTATTTTTCAGTCCCTCAATGTAAATGTCCCCCAAACTTACCAAAGCTGCCCACCTTTTACTACCCTCCATTTTTGATAAGGCTGGCATTGATGGTAAAAAACAAAACAGCGATTTATGTCATGAAACTGTAGAGTATAGTGTATGTCCTTCTCCTGTTCCCGACAATACGCCAAACATTCACTCATGTGCAGCCCGTGTAAAA
>CM054135.1:6486319-6506319 GCA_028751875.1 Rapana venosa
ACGACGATGAGAAATTATTGTGACGACGTGATGATGCGAGTGATGTGACGTGATGATGTGGGGCGTGTGATATGACGACGATGATAAAAAAATTTTTGATGATGCTGATCTTTCACGAAGTGTTACCATGCCCATGGCAGTTCTTGATATCGTATTCCCGGTGCCTCAATTGAAAATAATGGTTTTGTATGGGTTTTTTTAGGTTTGAAATGTCTGTATGGCTGTCAGTCTGCTGTCTCTGTATCTGTCTTCTTTGTTGCCTTCTTTTTCCCTGTCTCTCTCTCTGTCTCTCTCTCTTCTTTTCCCCCTCCCCTTCTCTCTCTCTCTCCTCTCTCTTTTCCCCTTTCTCTCTTCCAGCACCACATACGATACGCTCACAGCGTGTACACATACACGAACAGACACAAAAAACACATAAACACACCTACACAAACACACATCACAAACACAAAAAACCCACACAAAAAACCCCACCACCCCACCCCCAAAACCACACAAAAAACTTTTGAAACTTTTAAAAAAAAAATTTTACCAAAAGCCCCAACCGCTCATCCCATGCAGTGGCGATGAAAAAGTAAACCCACATGCCCTATGATTTAATCACCTAGCCCGCCTTATCTTGCCAATGCTATGGGGTGTCATCACCCTCTTTGTTGATCAATCCCTGGAGAACCGGTCAAAGGAAACCCCTGTCGAATTCCTGCGTTTGTTCCCCTTCATTCTGTCCATTCAGTGGGTTTTTGTGGGGAAATAAACCCTCATTAATCAAAAACCTTTAAAGTTTAAACCCCTACAACAGAAAAACCCGATAAGGATTTTTCCCGGGATTAACATCATGCAGACCCCACTCTCCCAAAACCCTTGGGAGGCCTGAAACGAGGTCCCGTTTCGCGCTTGCCGCAAACATTAGCGCACACGTGAAATTGTTCCGCTTTTTGGGAAGAGTAGGCCAATGTGTCTGGGGGAACGGATAAAAATTACCAAACCAGAAAAAGGGGAAATTGGAGTAAAAAGGGCCATAAGTGTTGTCTATTTTTCCCTCGAAAAAAAAAAAAAAGAATGATAAATAGATAAATAAAATATGTTGCGGAGGTTGGGGGATAGGTTGGGGGGGTTGGGGGGGGGGGGGGGGGGGGGGGGGGGGGGGTGCCCTTGCTTGTTTCGTTTAGTGCAGCAAAATTAGATGAAAATAAAATACTTTTATTTTTTTTTTAGTTACTCTTTTATATCGATGGAAAGGATAAGCCGTAGGGCTTTTTACATACAGTTGGGTATGGGGTTTTGTAAATTGTATTTTCCCCACCGCACACAATGGCCTACTCTTCCCGAAAAGCGGAACGGGATTTTACGTTTTGGACAGATGTTTCGTGCGTTCGCACATTGGGCTCGGTTCAAGTCTCATCGAACGACTTTTGGGGGGGGTGGATTTTGCAGGGTGTTAATCCGGGGGAAAATATCCCCTTGAACGGGAATCAAACCCCAGGTGCAGATTGCGAGCGAAATGTTCAACCACTAGGCTACCCCGTCCCCCCCGATAAATGAATGTCTGTGTGGGGTGGGGGGGGGGGGGGAGGGGGTGAGAAACGATGTAAAAATAAAGTAAAGAATTTTGTAAGTGAAAAAAAAAAACAAGGTTTTGATGAAGAAGGAAAACGAGAGAATATAGTAAGGGGGGGGGGCAGCGATTAGAAAAAACCACAGACGAAATTTTTAAATGGGCAAAAACCATGCACAAGAGCAGACACACAAAGGCACATACACGGAACCATTAAAAGCTTGTGAAATTTTGGGTTTTTTAAGTCAAGGAATGATACTTTATTTTATAGAAAAAAAACTGAAAATTTATAAAAAATTCAGAAAAAAGGTAAATGCCTGTGTGGTAGAATATCAAAATATCCTATATTTTTTGACTGAAAGAGTGTAAGCCTTTCCCCCCAAGGGGGTTTTTTTTTCTAAAAAACTCCTCCCCCGTATTCAGTAATTTAAAAATTTGGGCTTTGAAATCGGAAAAGTCTTTGTCACATCCCATAGGGATTTTTTATAGTACTACACGTTAATGACTTTCTTTTTGGAGGGTTTTTTTTGAATTCCCTGTAGCATTGCCTAGTTTCTTTCTAAGATTGAAAACCATTTTTTTTTTTTACTACACATCCCCCTTCCCCAGGTCCCCCCCATCCCACCCCCTCCCCCCGCCCCGTCAAATAACAGAAGTAAAACTGATGAAAAATTGAAGTCAAAAAAACAACAGACCGCAGACACTAATTATACCGGGGGGGCCCCGCGGAAAAAAACCCAAATTGACATCTTCTGTGACCCTGACCTGATGCCCCACCCCGCAAACCCACCATCACCCCTCAAGAGTGCTATAGAGTATGACCCCCTTCCCTTACATGTCCAGTGTGGCAGTTCCCCCGTTTAAAAATTGGTCCCCAGGGCTCCAGCTGGGCTGGAATGGGTGGAATGGATGGCGAAGCAGCAAAAGGGGGGAACATGACAGATGTGGTTCGGCCAGGGAGAACGATTTGGGTTTGCTGTATTGTACATTCTCACACTATTGCATCAGTCCCCCCCCATGTTTGTTTCCGAATTTCAGTTTTTGCCTTAAAAGGGGCCGTTTTCGTGTCCATCAGCAAAACAAGAAAAAAAGTTCTTTTTGCTTTCACATTCGAATTCTAAATTTCCCAGTTTTTACATTTCACTGAATTACTTGCCTGTTTTGCTTGTTAGAGTGTAGTAATAAAAATTTGTGGTGTGTGTGTGTTTGTGTGTGTGTGGGGGTGTGTGTGTGTGTGTGTTTGGGTGGGGGGGTGAAAAAAGCGTTTTCTAGTCGATGGTTTTTTTAAAACATTAAATTTAAACATTGGTGAATTGGTTGGGGTGATTGGGTGTGTTCGCGTTGTTCGCAGCGGTGCGTAATAGAAAGTTTTTGTTTTAGTAATGTTTTTTTAACATTTTTACAATTGTGGGGTTTGTTGTAATGTGTGTGATTGTTTGGCATGCGCGCGTGTGAGTTTTTGTGTTTTTCGTGATATTTTTTTTGAAGTCATTTTGGAATGTTTTAACCAGTATAAAAGTTTTTTGGTGTCTCTGGATTTTTTTATGGTTAAATTTCCTTTCAGTTTTGTAATTCCCCTTCGGGGGAATAAAATGTTTTTGACTTGATTTGACAATCAATTTTAAAATTTAAGGTCAACCCAAGTCAACCAGTTAACGTCACGGTTGCAGTGGTTTTTTGGGGGGGGGAGACTGTTTTACTCGTTTTCTAAGTGGCCAAATCAGATCGAATCAGAATACTAAATGTGTGTTGGGCGTGAGTGACGGTATAAAAGGAAGGGAGAAAATTAGGTGTTTGAGTGAGGGGGAAAATAAATGTAAAGGGGAGGTTAAAAAAAAAATAAAGCAGTAAGAAAAAAGGAGGCAACTAGATTGAAAGAAAACAGAAAAACCCCTAACTGGAGGGACTTGATACAGACCAGACACACACAGGCAATATACACCACACAGACACAGAACACAGGTGGCAGACCCACAGACACAGGCACCACAGACACATCACATTTCTCTCTTCTGTATCTGTCTCTGTTCGTTCTATCTCTTCTGTTGCTCTCTTCTCTCTCTCTCTCTCTCTCTCTCTCCCCTCTTCTCTCTCTCTCTCTCTCCCCCTCTTCTTCTTCTAAAGCCCCAGCATAACTTACAAAAGAAGAAATGGGGAAAAAAACGTCCTGAAATCATGGCTATGTGTCATAAATCAATTTTAATGGAACAGTCACGATTCAAAATTGTATTTGTATTGTGAAAAAATTGTTTCGTCCATTGTTTTCCCCCCCCCCCCTCCCCATACTCCCTTTTTTTGTATTGTGTCCTACCCGAACTATTAAACTATTTCGAGTCAGAGTTATCTCTCTCTCCCCCTCTCCCCCCTCTCTCTCTCTCTCTTCTCTCCTCTCTCTCTCTCTCCTCTCGTTCGTAGCCCTGAGCGCGGGGTTCATGAGGAGATAATCCTTTGAGCTGTGTTTCACTCTTTTCACCCTTCCCTTCCCGGGGAAAATGCTCCCCGCGAAAATCAAATCCCCTTTTTACGTCTAAGCCCTGTCGGCGCAGAAAAAAAAGATATTTTTTGGGGGGGAGTGGTTTGAGGGAGGGGAGTTCTTCTCGCTTTTTTTCAGTGCGCCCCAATATATGGGAATAGGAAAATAAATTTTGGGGAAAGTGGGGGGAGGGGGCAAAATAAGGCAAATGCGGACTGGTGAGTGGGGGAGAAATAAAGGGGGGAAAAATGAAAAAGAAATAAAAAGGTTAGAGACAGAAAGGGGAAAAAAAGGGCAGTTAGATTTGATATGCAGAACAGGTGTCAAATAGGGATAACACACAACACTTATATATTTATATTTATATACTAGAGAGAGAGATAATAGGTAGGTGATAGGGATAGGTAGATAGATAGATAGATAGTAGATAGATAGATAAATAGATAGATAGATGAGATGATAGTAGATAGATAGATAATAAAAAGATAGATGGAAGATAGATAGATATGCATACATCCATAATGCACAAAAAACACACAAAAAACATACACAAATAAAAACACGCACATTCTTTTAACACACATAAACACACAAACACAAAAATTGAGGGGTAAAACAGAAAAAGAAAACACACACACACACATAAAAAACACAACACACAAACCACACAACACACACACCTCTCACAACACTAAAGACACACACAAAACACCCCAAAGGGGATGCGCAAAAGGGCGAAAGTAAGCACCCACTAAAATCACCCTAGTCAACTTGTCGCATAAAAAAATGACGAAAAACGACGTAAACGGTAGCCGTAGCTACTAAGATGTAAACCCCACAAAAAAAAAGGCTGACAAGAAAACCCTGGAGATGCTACGGCAAAACCACAAGGGAAAAAGCAGTGTTCTGCCGCACTTTCCCAATGGCAACGTGCTCCCAAAAGTCCAGATTTCCAGGCCATTCGCTTTCCCCACCTTCCTGCTGGGGGCTGATGATCTTGTCTTTGAGCGAAGGATTACGGCTCTGGAGGGACCGTGGGGGAAAGGGGAGCTCCTGGTACCGCGCCCTACTGTAGGGACACCAAACAGGGGTGCGAGAACCCCAGATGGTGACCGAAACCCAGCCCGATGTTCTTCGGCACCACGCTCCTCCCCCCGCCAGCCCCCACCTACCTAAGAGCAAAGGATCCCTCTTCCCCCCCGCCCTCACCCCTTCACCCAGCACGGGCAAAAAACCAAAAGGGTCAGTGCAAATTTGAGAAAATTGAAAGAAAGTAAAAGGGCCCGAAACCCACTAAAAAAAAAGCCCCAGTGATGAAAAAGAATGATGACGTAAAGTCAAATTTCCTTTTGATAAAAAAGAATTAGTCTCCTCCGTATTTGATCTTCCGATCCTTTACACGGGTTTAACAGAAAGCGCCTGGTAACCCCTATGGCTTTGAGCTGTCAAAGTGAAAACCTGAAAATTGGGGGGAAATTTACCATCTAAAAGCAAATTTGTGTCCAGAAACCACAATGGTCATTATCCATTGGGGAAATTTAAGATTTAAAAGACACGACCCACAGGAAGCCATAAAAAACAGGTTTGAATGGAAAAATTTTTATTACCTCTTTCCCCCGATACCAAAATTTTATTAGCAAAATTACTCCTACCAAAATGCTGATTGCAGAGGAAAAGGATGTGTTTAATGCTAAAAAATTTGAATTGTTTGAACGAAAATGTCTCTTTCAATCACATGAAAACCTGAAACCCCCCCATGTAATTTTGGACAGTGCCCCCAATGCTCAGGGGTCACGTGTTTGGCCAGAAACATCGGCCGCCGTGCACGCATTTCTCTGGGAAAAGCAGAAGAGGAAACTGACGCTGGTTCTACAAAAATCCACCCCAGGTACCCTCCTATAGATCTCCTACGACCCCTAGTTAAAAACCAGTTTCAGACTACCAGGGCCTTCACTTTCAGGGGTGCCGTACCCATGGTGGAGACAGCATAGACCTAATCTTTTAAAGTGTTAAGAAAAAATGATGGTAAATTTTTTGTAGTAGCTTTTCAGGCATAGCTTTGGGGATTTTTCGTTTTGCTCAATCTGTACCCGCTGTTTTTACTTGATCGTGTGAAATTTCTGAATGATTTTTGTCTTTAAATTTAAAAAATTTTTTAGTCAGTTAAAATTGTTTTTATTTTTTCTTTTTATTTTGTTTGTTTGTTTGGTAAAATTTTTTTTCTGGGGTTTGGGGTTTTTTTTGTTATAATCTATTTGTGGGTGTTTTTTTTTAAAATTAACGTTTTTACTTTATTATGCCCCCAAACAAGAAAAAACCTTTTCATCAGCGTGGAATGCTAGATTAAATTTCCCCCAATTGCCCTATTTAACCCAGCATCTTGCTGAAAATCTTATCAAATAGTGATGTTACAATATAAAGTAAATAAAAGTAAGCTGCCCAAGTCCTGGCATTATTATCCCTGTCTACAGCAAGTCGTCTGTAACAAAAAACAGTGCGCCCAATTTCATCAGGAAAGGGGTGGATTACGCATGTCCCCCCCGTGCCAACCCGACCCCCATTTTAAATTTTTGTGCAGCCGAGTAAGGTTTGGAAAAAAAATTAAAATAAATACTGTATCTGTATATCGCCCAAGGGACCAAAAAAAATGAAAAGAGTGGATACACAACCTTAAAGTAATGAAAAAGTGGGTTTTTAGCGGGGATTTTAAGCACAGCCCCCCTGGGATAAAGAATGTAGAAAAATATTCATAAACGATTTTTAGAAAAACATAGTTGATTCATGTTTGCTTGCTAAATGACGGCCGTGTCACCAAATTCCCCACTTGCTAGTCCAAGGGATCAGTTTGATCTATCTTTTTGTTCCGCATTAGCTCCAGAGTGTATTGGGCAAGTTAAGGAACCCTCGGCGCGTCCCTGTATTTTCACAAATTTTTGGGGGAACAACAAATTTCTTGACCCTAAGGAAGAAAATCCCCAATTAAAATATAAAAAAACAAAATTGGGAAAAAAGTTTAAGCACCCAGCAGTTTACAATATGACGGCTTTGCATGACAACATTGACCCCTTTATCCCCCTTTTACTGAGACCATCCTTTATGTGCCCCTTATTATCCCCAAAAATTTAAACGTTAAAAAAAATAAAATAGGGGGTTTGGTTGACACCAGCTTGTGAGGAAGCAGTTAAAAATAAAAAGTTAAATTTTTTAAAAAATTTATTTAAAAATTAAAAAATCAGAAATATGTAAAAAAGAAAAAAGCTAAATTCATTGTAACTTTTGTAGTCGGTAAGAGACTTTTGGACTTTTTTTTGTCCACCAAATTTCAAATCATAAAGGGCCTTTAAAAAAGGGTTTGGGGAAAAAATTTTTGAAAAGAAAAGGGTGTTAGTTTACCAAATTGTCCGTGAGATGGGGAAAAAAGAAATTTTCCCTAAAAATTTTGAAAGGCAGAGGCATTTGAGGACTGTTTTCAAAAACCCCAAAGTGTTTTTGAAGGCTTGTCACTTAATGAAGAAATATGAAAAGAAGAGGAAAGTAAAACAGAATATGCCGACCCAGTCTCTGCAAAAAGTTCATACATTAATGCTCCCAAATTTTAGTGGTGAAGTTTGAGAGCTTTTTTTGTCTCTTTCTAAAAAAAAACATTGTTTGGATTAGATGCAGTTTTAAACTGTTAAAACATCTACCCAAACTTTATTTCTACTTTTAAACTGTTCTAAAATTTTGGGTTTAAGGTGTTATGCCAGTAAGGGGGAAACAGTCCATTTCGTTCCAATTCTAAAAGGGAAAGCCCAGAACGCAAATCTAGTACAGACCAATTGCTTTGACCTCCCATACTTGGGAAATTATGGGGGAATTATTATTAAAAGGGTTATGACTCTGTGATAAAAATAAAAAAATCCCGGGTTTTCAAGGGGGTTTTTTAAAAAATGATCTGCCCAAAAACTTTGGGTTTAAATATCAAGATATAAAAATTCAGTTTGCAAGAAGAAAGAAAGTTCTTGCAAAATTTTTTGATTAAAAAAAGGGGTATGATCAAATTTGGCTGCGAAGTTTCAAAAAACTTTAAAAATCTGGGTTTTTTTCTGGGTATTTCTTCACTATAAAAGGTTTTTTAAAATAAAGAAGTTACAGGTTGAGTAGCTAAATTATTCAAGTTTTTAAACCCCTTTAATGGGGGAACCCCAAGGTTCTGTAATATCGCCTTTTGTTTAAGTTTTGCTATGATCTCCCCGTGAAAATTTTTCAAAGGAAGTGTTTTAGTGCAATATGAGAGTATATGCTTGGAGAATGTTTTTATGAAACAAAACAACAAAAAAGGCGTTTAAAATAATTAAAAAAGGATACCGAAAACCCCTTACAACCTCGATAACTATATGCTCAAAAGGTTTTTCTTTTTCCACAGAAAAAAGTCACGTGCTTTTTAAAAAAATAGCATAATCCAGATAGTACCCGCATTTAGAAGGGGCCGAAGTTTTGATTAAAATACTGTAAGTTCTTGGGGGTTATTTCACTTCCAAGTAACTTTGGGAAAGCACATATTGAACACAATTTAACTAAAGCAAAGAAAGGCTTAAAAATTTTTTAAGATGGGAAGTAAACAGTTTGGGGGCCCAAGGGGCAATTAAATCGAAATATTTAGCTACTTCTTTATTCGTTCAAAAATTTTCGATTGGCCAAAAAAAAAGGTATTTTTCGTGTCCTAGTATTTACTTGAAAGTTACAAAGTATAGCTGCAAAGCTACAGGCTGGGTCTGGTGTGCCTTTCACGCCTCAGCCCCGGGGAAATATACGAAGTCGGATGTTGCCTTTGGGTGATTACCCTCAATGGCATGTGCTAAATATGTGCTTAGAAACAAAACGACTGAAAACTTTTTTTTCGAAAAAATAAAGTACAAACAGAATTGGATTTTTCCAAAAGAGCGAAATTATTTCCCCATAATGCCATAAGTACTAGTGTTGATTGGTACAAAACTTAAAGTCATCAACTCGCATGGACCACGAAAGCAAACTTCCTTGTCCATATGGGGGGTGTAAAGCACCTTTACTAGAGGTGTCTAATGAAACAAAATGACAATTTGAAAATTTGGTTTTGATTCCGCCCACATTCACTAAATAAAGTTGACATTTACAAATTTTACGAGGATCCGTTGTAATCAAGAAAGGTTCTGCTTTTTTTTCCCGGTTGAAAATTGAAAAATATACATGTTGGTAAATTCACTCGTTTTACACAGAACTAATAGCAAATTAATGGGTCTTCCCTTTTAATTTTTGATTTGCCTTGTGTTATTTCAAATCCTTCTTTGCGTTGATTCTAAGCGGTATTGTTGCTTTTTAAAAACTCCCTGTTTAAGAAAAATTCAAAAATTAATTAGAAAAATTTTTAAAAAATAGGAAAAAAAGGGAAAAAAAAAAAAATCAAAAAAAACGGGGGGTTTTCATTCCCTTTTCCTTAAAGAGGGGTGCTTAAAGGGCCCAAAAAAGGGAAGGTCCCAAAAATGCAAAATAAGATCAATAGAATGCAATTAAACCAAAAATTTTCAGCTGAAAAAATTTAAAAAAGGAAAGTTTTTTCTCAGAAAATAATCTTTAATTTTTTAACAAAAAAATTTAAAAATTTTAACACCAAATTCAAAAAGGTAAATGTTTTTAGAAAACAAACTCTTATTTTTGATGAAATTAAACTTTTCCCCCTTTTTTTGAAAAATTTTTCCCCATTAAATTTAAAACCATTAAATTGTGAAAGGCCCTTTATCCATTTGGGTTTTTTAGGGATAATTAAAAAGCATTTTATTGGGTTTTTAAAATTTTTGTTGCATTAAGTTTCTTTATTATTTTTTTTTAAACCTGGTTGGTTTTTTGGTTTTTTGTTTTGGGGGGGGGGGGTTTTTTTTTTTTTTTTTTTTTTTTTTTTTTTTTTTTTTTTTTTTTTTTTAAATCTATTTTTTGTTTTAAATAAAGACATCACCCCCATTGGGCCCCCCCCGTCTAATATCACTAGAAGTTAAGACGTAAAATTTAAGTCAAACAACCAAACACAACACACACATCACAACACACACACACCACCACACACACCACACCAACACCAAAAACCACACACACAATTATGGCCCCAAAAGGGCCCCAGCGGTATTAAATTTGGGGGTCATTTGTATCTTGTATATAGGCGGAAAAAATGTTGGGGGATTTTAACAGATTTTTTAAGCATGAAAAAATGGACTGTGCTCTTGTTTTGGGGATTGAGGACTTAGAGCAATACCAGGTAGTCACGATGAAAGCAAGAAATAACCATCAATGAGTTTGCCTGTATTCCTACAGCGTTTGACCCCGCGCATGCATATTGCGGTAAAGGAAGATAGCAGACGACAAAGGACTTAGGGTACCGTTGTTTGCTGAAAAATTAAAAAAAATCCCTACCAAATTTGTTCAAAATCACATGAGTTTTGAGTCAGAGCGCCTGGGCTTTATCACAGTTCTTGATTAAAACCATTGACGCTGGGGACAACAGCAAAGTGAGAGGCTGTAGTGACCAGTGGCTTTCCCACTCATGGAATTCCACTTTACAGCTTAGTCTTTAGTGATCAACTATGACTCTGAATAGGAGGCTTAACTTGCACAGTCCTTTTGTTGCTTGCGGCCCCTGGGGGCTGGTTGGCCTTTGGAGAACATCTCCAACGCTGACTGTCCTTATGCTCACTTGGCCGAGAGAGTGGGGATGTACTGTGGGCAAGGCATCTCAACTATAATCAAATTTCAGCCCAGTTTCCAAAACAGCAGCTGCTTCCTCTGCTGTTTTTAGAGGTCATCGTCGGACACGACGGACAAACGTACAATATATTTCACAAAAAGTGGTTTTTATTTCTGTGGATGCCTTAGTACGTGCACTATGAATATAAGAGTCACATAGAAAAACAGAAGGAAAAGAGTGATATTTTTAATACCGGTGTGGCAGCCAACATTGCCCGGATCCCTGTGGAATTCAGACCCCGAGGATGCGACATACATGACAACCTGAGTCTGGCTAGCTGGGGCAGAGAGATTGAAATGTCCCGCTTGGGAACAGCAGGACAGGAAATTCACAGACGATGGGACAGCGAGAGAAATTATGCAAGAACTGCCAAAACTTTTGCCATATATTTCTTATGCATGTATCCATCCCTAATTTTTTTTCTGTTTTTTGTTATGCTGTTGTTTGGGGGTGTATTTTTACATCATACATCTGAAGTAAAAACAAAACAAACAAACAAATATTTTTTGGTGAGGATGTAAACCGATTTACTTGCAGTTGGAGACAAGTGTCTGGAGTCTTGAATTTGATGACGGAATAACTTTAAGGGGGAGGATCTGTCTTTTAAAAAAAAAAGCCTTTCCAGGTATCAGGACATTTTTTCTTTTATTTTTTTCTCTGCAGCCAGAGTAAAGTAGAAATATGGGTCTGGAACATGATGGCTGAGAAAAGTTTAGTTCACTTTCTGAAAGCTTTTCACTGAATGTCTGCTTCTGTATAATGGTATAGCTGAAATTCTCCTGTTACACCTCCATCTATTCTGGGTCTCCGATTCTGTCTGTTTTTGTCTGCGTCTGTGTGTGTGTGTGTGTGTGTGTGTGTGTGTGTGTGTGTGATGTGTGTGTGTGTGTGTGTGTGTGTGTCTATCTGCCTGTCTGTCTGTCTGAATGTCTCTCTATCTATCTATCTATCTATCTATCTTTCTATCTTTCTATCTATCTATCTTTTTATCTTTCTATCTCTCAAACATACAGAGTAAGGGTGGAAAGAAAGAGAATTGGGGAAAGGGGGTAGAGAGAGGGGGAGAGAGCCGGGGTGAGAAAAGAAAAACATGAGAGAGAGAGGATGAGGGAGAGAGAGAGCGAGAGTTAAGGAGAGAGAGAGAGAGGGTGAGGAGAGAGAGAGAGTGGTGAGAGAGAGAGAGAGAGGGTGAGGGGTATAGAGAGACAGAGGGTGAGGGGTAGAGAGAGACAGAGGGTGAGGGAGAGAGAGAGAGTGAGGGTAGAAGAGAGACAGGATGAGGGAGAGAGAGAGAGACGAGACAGAGAGAGACAGAATGAGAAACAGTGGTGAGGGGTAGAGAGAGACAGAGGATGAGTGGAGAGAGAGAAAAGCGAGGGGGGAGGGGTAGAGAGGGGACAGAGGGCGAGGGGTAGTACAGAGAGAGACAGAGAAGGAGGGGTAGAGAGAGAGAGGTTAAGGGGTAGAGAGAGAGACAGAGGGTGGGGTAGAGAGAGAGAGACAGTGGGTGAGGTGGTTGGAGAGAGACAGAGGGTGGGGTAGAGAGAGAGAGGGGTGGGGTGAGAGGTCAAGAAAAGAGAAGAGCGAGCGATGAGGGAGATAATATAAAGCAGACCACCTGACAGATCATGACCCCATCGACTGATCAATACAATTTTAATAATAGACACCACAAAAACATTCCTCTCTCTCTCTTCTCTCTCTCTCTCTCTCTCTCTCTCCTCTCTCTCTCTCTCTCTCTCTCTCTCTCCTCTCTCTCTCTCTCTTCTCTCTTTTTTGCGCAGCGTCGCTTTATATCTGTGTAAAGCCTTTAGAAAAAAAATGTCTTTGTTTCTGAAGTCATATTTTTGCAACTAATTTTTGTTGTGGTGGTTGTGGTTATATAATAACATTTTGTTTTTTTTGCGCTTTTCCTTATTTTTCTCACTAATATTCTAAGCAGTTCGGCAACCCCCCTTCATGTATGGACCAATGGCCTTTTTGTGAATAAAGCTTTCGAGTTCGAGTTCTCTCTATCTCCCCCCCCCCCCCCATTCTCTTTGATAAGCTTCAGTTCGTCTCTCTATCTCTCCCCTTCTCTCTCTCTTTTCTCTCTCTCTCTCTCTCTCTCTCCCCTCTCTCTCTCTCTTCTCTCTCTTCTCTCTCTCTCTCTTCTCTCTGTTTCTCTCTCTTTTGTAAAAATAGTTTTCGGGCCCTGATAGACACTTTGATACTGTTTTATATCTGGTTCAGTGTACGATGACGACCGCGATGTCTGGCCAGCTTGGTGAATGATCGTCTGCATTGCCTACAGTCCTCTCTTGTCTTGCTGGATATTTCCTTAGGGCCTAGGTGTGCCGTGTGTACCAAGTCAAGTCAAGTCAAGTCAAGGCCAACCACTATAATCATCCCGTGAAGGGTAATTACATTAGTGACAGGTACATTGCTATGAGTCATTATAATGATAAAAAAGTCACAAGAAAGCTACATTAATTTACATATTGGTTTCAACATTCCAAGAAAACTTCGAATAAAAGTATCTCTCTCTCTCACATACACACACGCACGCATACACACACTACACACACACGCGCGCGCGTACGCATACACACACTACACACACACAAACAAACAAGCACGTGCACCATACACACACACCTACCCACACAGAGTATAAGAATACATTGCTGTAAGGACTATTGATTAGAAAGACATGAACCGATTATATATATATATATATATATATATATATATATATATTTTAATATATATATATATATATATATATATATACAGACAGACAGACACACAGACACATAGACAGACACACAGACATACAACACATTACATACAGAGACAGGCATACATACATACATGCATACAGACACACATACAACATACACACACACACAGACAGACACACACACATACATACATACATACAATACATACAAACTTCCAATGATCATTATATGCCAAAAAACAACACACACCCATAGTGTTTCTTCAACGCAGTTTGAGGTTGAAGGGAGACAACATACCAGAAACAAACAGTTAAAATGCAAAATGCTAGGAGGACACCAACGTGTGTGCTATGATTGCTCATCTCCTATTACTCCTCTCTTATTCCAAGCAAATGATGACCAGAGTGTGCCAATAGCTTTGAGATCAAATTGGGCTACACAGAGTGAAATATGATTTTTGTGTGTGTTGTTTTTTCGTTTCGTTTTGCCTTTCTTCTTGCTTGTTTTGTTGTCGTTGCTGTTATTGTTTTGTTTGTGTTATGTGTTTTTTTTGGGGGGTGAGGGGGGGGGGTAATTGTTTCTGTTAGTAAGTGAGTGTCCCACTTTCCCCCCCCCCCCCCCCCCCCCCCCCCCCCGAACAAAAAAAATCTTTTTTTATTTTATTTTTTATTTCGAGGATAGTGGAATAAAACCATGGTTTTTTTCTCGGTTTTGGGTGTGTTGCTTTTTGTATATTTTGTATCCGTTCCCCAAACCCCCAAAAAGCTCTTTAAATAAAACGGAATGGTTTTAAACGCTGCGCAGGTGTTGCGTGCGTTCGAAACGGGATCTGGTTTTAGTCTAAATACATAGGGCCGGAGAGTAAACTATTAGATGTACGTACAACTGTGCCGATCATTTTCCGGGAAAAGAAAATTTTTAAAAGCTAAAATTTAAAGGTTTTCCCAAACCTTTAAAAGGGCCCGAGGGGAGGAGGCGTAGAGCCTCCTTCTCGGGGCCAGCATTTGAGGGCGGGCGCAAAACTCTCCTTCGCGCTTTCCCTTTCCTGACCAAAGGGGGCAGGTACCCATTTACACTGGGTAAAAAGGGGGGAAACTGTACTGAACCCAAAGGGTGCAAAGGGTCATCACCCAAGTGGTAACCAGTTGATGCGCTTAACCTTGGGGGAGAAAGTGAGTACTCTGCCACTGATTCTCCCGTCTCCAAGAATGGTAACAATCGAATGTGAGATCGACTGAAAGAAAAGAAAATAGCGCAGGCATGGTAACCGGGGAAAAATAAGGCCGGGGAGACCTGGTAGAAATAGCTACATTTGTTTTACTCTTTTTACACACCCCACACACAACCAACCCACATGAAATTAAAGGGCGGAAAGCTAGCAGCTAAACATAACCCCCTGCAAATTTATTTCAAGCCTCAGGAAAAAATGCCAGGTCAACCAAAGGCACGGCGTTTTTTTTTCGACTACGCCAAAAAAGAAACTGTGATCAGAAAAAAATCAAAAAGCAACCCGGTCAGTTAGCAACAAAAAACCAGGGGAGCCCCAGGGGGCAAGACAGGCCTGACGGTCACGCTACTGGGCTCACAAGCCATCCCCTGCTACGCCATCCCTTACTGCCGTAAGTGTTGTGTGGTTTAAAAACCCATTGTTTTGAACTTTGTAATCGCATTTTGTCAGGGAAAAAAAATGGCCGATCAAAGCAAGCTGATAGTGATCTCAGATTGATAAGTCAGTTTATAACTGATGCAGGTCACAGAAGACAATGCACACCCCCAAACCCCTTTTGCGAGGTACAAAACCCACCCAGCTAGTGGGCAATTTGCCCATCTGCTTTAACAAAAAGTTGTGCAAGACAATGGGCTGGCTTGGGTATAAAGGTGCAAAAAAACAAAAAGCAAGAAAATAGAACCAAAAAAGAACGGGGTGAAAAATACACAGAGTAAAACAAAAGCCAACCAGAGCACAGATGCAGATTGACCGACCCCCCTTAGAGATTACCCTTAGATTCGCATGACTCATCATGAACAAGGTTTAGACAAAAAATGGGAAGACCTTGGTTCGGAAGTTCAAAAAACCTTCAAAATAGAAAATTTTGGGCCCTGTTTTGAAAGAACATTTCCCCAGCAGACGGGCCTTTGGACCTGTGGGGGTTTCATGCGGAGTAATGTTTTAAGAAGCAAGGCAGAGATGCTACCCAAGTTCAAAAAAACATAAAAGCTTTGCCCCAAAACATCCCTCATTTAAAACATAGTGAGCAAAGTGGCCCCCTTTTGAAAGCCCCTGCATTCAAAAAAAGAGAATGTTCAATGCCGACATTATCGATCGGGAGCTGTCTTTCCCGCCGCCCCGCTATGCCCCGCCCTTGGACCCCGACCCGCACCCGCCGACTGTTGTTACTAGGTTGGTGAAAAACCATTTTAAAATCTAACTACTCCATATTAGTGTTTTGATTTTCGCACTGTCATTATTTTTCAGTCACAGGGTAAAAAAAATTCGACAGTTTGGACAAATTGCATTGGTCCTTTCAGTGTTTTAAGTATAAGCATTGATGCTTTTGAGAAACTTTCTTTAAAAATTGTTTTGCACACTGTTTTTTTTTTTGTTTTTTTCTTGTTTCTCATTAAAATAAAAAAAATTTAAACTTTTCCTTTTGTTTCTTGTCTTTCAAATTTTTCCCTCATAAAAAAGTCATTTAAAATTTTCCGGGCGAAAAATAACCCCAAAAACGGAATAGAGGCATTGGGTGGGCGGCACGGGGGTCGCGGCACGGGGGTACCTCCATTGATCTGAGTACTGCCAATTTTTTTTTGTCGATTTTAATTTGGGGAAATGCTCAACTCGCGAGATGGTGCATCTCACAAAAGGGGGCCGCGTTTTGGGAAAGGGAAACCTTGGGAGGCTGGGGGGGTTTTTTCTGGAAATTCAAGAAACGACGTCCCCCACACACTCCCCGAGTTCTACCCAATGCCCAACTTCCTCGCTTCGTGGTGCCCAATATGAGACCCTGGCAAAAAGTTCG
Source organism: Rapana venosa (assembly GCA_028751875.1). Taxonomy (NCBI): domain Eukaryota; kingdom Metazoa; phylum Mollusca; class Gastropoda; order Neogastropoda; family Muricidae; genus Rapana; species Rapana venosa. The sequence continues at coordinate 6,502,842 of CM054135.1, forward strand.
TGTTTGGGTGATTTTAAAAAACGAATCCATAGAATATTTTTGAAATAACAGCTTTTTGGCTTTGACAGTTAGTTGTATTTTTTAAAAATTCATTCCGCCATTTGTCAATCTATAAGTAGTGATCTTTTTTAAAATTCTAAAGAATCAACGGGTTTGGTATCAGGTACGATTCAATAAGCTTTTCTTTTCCTTTAAGAATTTCCTTTTAAAAAAAAATATTTGTTGGGTTTTCTTTTGTTGCTGTAGTGGTTTTCTTGGTGATTTTGTTTTTTTTTTTTTTCTAAAAACATTGACTTACTGGTGGAACATACTTCATTTTATTATGGCAGAACAATTTTAAAAAACTCAGCAATGGAACTGTAGATTTCATACAAATCATCTTCTTTTCAAATTTGCTAAAAAAGTATAAAATACTTATTTTTCGGGCCCTAAAAGTAAATGTCACCCTTCCCAAGTGTATTTTAAACCCCCCCCCCTTTTTTGAAAGGCGGCATTGGGGTAAAATCAAAACGCGATTTATGTGATGAAACTTAATATAGTGTATGCCCTTCTCCTTTCCGACAATACCCCAAACATTCACTCTTCAGCCCGTTAAAAAAGTAATGATCGATCGTTAATATTTTTTTTGTCTACCCCCAAAAGGCCCAAATGAAGATAATACAGAGGGTGGATTATACAAAAATCCAAAAAAAAAAATGGTAATAGCGGTGATTTAATGCTCTTTCCCTTTTTGGGAAAAAAATAAAGTCTCAATTATTACGAGTAAGAGATTGTTAGAGAACATTGTTGATTCCCCTTTTACCTCCCTTAAGCGGAAACGTTATAGGATTTCCCGTATTTAAAAAAAAAGAGTTTTCTGCCCCAATCTCTCCCCATTTCCCTATTCTAGCTCCGCCCGTGTGGGAAACTTTCGTGAGCTGGAGTGACCATTTACAATTATCAAACCTGTTGGAAAGGGCCGCGCATAAAGAAAGTGTCAAAGATAAGATTCCAAATATAGTTACAAAAAGCAAAGGGGGGCCCTTTCAAAAATTTTTTAAAAGTTTTTGACCTAGCGTATAGAAATGTGATGCATGGGCATTTTTATGAAAAATTTATAAAACTTTTTTCAAAAAGGGGAGTTCTATTCCAATGTTATCTATAAAATTGTAAACAGAGGAACCATGGGTGGAAAGAAGCATGTAAATGTGAATAAAAAAAAAAAAAGCATTTAAAACTTTTACAAATAAATCACGAGCTAAACACTTTTACTAAAATTGAAATAAAAAGTTGACAAAGTTTTTTGAGAGGAAAAAGGGTTGGTCTAACTTTTGTAAAAATTAAAATTTTTACTCATAAAGGTATGCAAAGTATGGGAAAAAAATTAAGAAATGAAAACGGGATAAAACACCTTTTGTCAAATTGCAGTTTAAAAATAAAAGTTCCCCCCTGTTCAGACAAGGGGGGAAGCTTTCATTTATATGTTTGCTAATACAATGATGATACTGCTTCCCCGTCAGAAGTTACCTTTGAAAGGGAAAAAACAAAAAAATTTTTTAAAGACCATTACCGATAATCATTATCCTAAACCACCATAAACTTTAGAAAGTTTGGTTTATTCAATCTCTTAAAAATAGGAAAACAAAACAGTAGGAAAGATGCTATTTCAAACTAAAGCTGAAAAATTTTCCCGAAAAATGGGGTTTTTTTTCCCCCAATTATTTCAGAAGGTGGGTAAATGTAAAAAACCCTGTTTGGAAACATTATTATTTTTCCCCCACTAAAAAAGGAAAAAATTTAAAGTGATGCAAAAAGTTAGCCTTTGCCTTACTCCACACTGGAAAAAAGGAAAAAGTTTTTTTAAAAAGCTAGTGTATTATTGTGAGAAAAAAAAATTGTCCCCGTTAATCAGCAGGATTTCGAAAGGGAGATAAAACCTAGACCATTTAGTAAACGACTCCCAAATAAAACATCTTTGCCGAAGACAAAAAATTTTTGCCCCATTTTGTATTAAAAAAAACTTTTGACCAAATTTGGATGTAATTTTTATATAAATTAAAAGTTTGGTGAGGGTTTATTTTTTTATTTTGAAAATTTTTTCCCCGGAAAAAGCTTTTAGGCAAAGGTTGGAAAATACTATCCCATTTTGATATCCCAAAGGGGAACTCAGGGCTTGTGAATTTCACCCCATTTTTTTAATATTTTTTCTTTATATATCCCCGAATATGTGTTATATGTTGTTTTGTCCAAAATGTATGACCTTTGTTGTGGAAAAGGGTAAAAACGAAAAAGGTAAAAACCCCCAAAAAACTTTGAATTATGTTAGAAGTTTTATCAACTTGAGTTTTATAAATTTTTTTTAAATTAGGTGGAAAAAGGGTTTGGGCTTTTCAAAAAGACACGGTTGTGCTTTTTAAAAATGGTGTGATCCCCCTAAACTTCCGGTTTTTAAAATTTTTGAAAAGTTTGGATTTTAAAACCCATGGTAAATTTTTGGTAATACTTACTTCGAAATTACCTGGCATTGTCACATGAATATGTTTTTAAAAAGGCAAAGAAGTCTGAATGTATTAAAAGAATTTTGTAGGGAAATTGGGCAAAGATTATTTTAAAAAACATTATCTTATCACTGGTTCGTTCTAAATAACTTGGGGGGAATTTTCTTTTTGCCCCCAAATATCTTTTGAACAAAATTCAAACTTAGATTTTAAAGCTTTCCGGTTTTTTGGGAGTTTCCCTTCCGCTCTTTTTTGGAAAATTTAGAGAAAAAGGATACTACCTCTGAGGTTTCGTAACTTTGCGTTTCAAAATTTTGTTTTAAAAAAGTTTGAATTGAAAACAAAATTCCACGGAAAAAAATTTGTCGACTTAGAATTTCCCAAAAGAGTAAAAATATCTTTTCTTGTCACTATTGTACTTCACTTCCCATATCTTTAAGAGTCAAGATCATCCCAAAAATGGAAAAAAACCAACCTCATTAAACCTTGTCCAAAAAGGGAACTTCAGAAAGCAATTTTGTACTACCCTCTCTCTTAAAAAAAAAAAAAAATAGGCTTTCTTGGCTTAAATTTTAAAAATGCACCTGGCATATCCTTCACACAAAAAAAATCACGCGGACCCCCCTTTTAAAAACAAGGAAGCAGGGGCCATATTATTTCCCGCTTTAAGATTGAAAAAACCTTTCCCGGCAAAAATATTCCCTTTTTATGCTGAAATATGCATTTGTGGGTTTGGGTTTTGCTTGATTTCCCCATACGTTTTGCAATATTGTTCTGTGTTTATTCCAAAATTTCTTACAGTCTTCATAATCTCTTCGACCCTTGGAGAATTTATTAGAAATTAAATTTTTTGGTACATTTTTAACTGGGGTTTGATGTTACTTTCTGCTGGATTCCCCTCCTTTTGGTATTTTTTTAATAAAGGTTGAAAAGCTGCCCCAAAAGGAGCAAAACATGAAAACTTTTTCACTTTTTTTGAAATTTTTTCCCTTTCCTTTTAG
>CM054135.1:6511319-6551319 GCA_028751875.1 Rapana venosa
TAAGATAAAAATGTTTAGAATGAGACAGGAAATCACGAAACACTTTGGTAAATGTCAAATCTAAAAGGTTGTCGGAAACATCTATAATTGTTTCTTTGGATTTATGGCGGAAAAGACTTTTTAAGCATCTTAGGTTAGTATTGGAGACTTTGAAAGTTCAACATCTTGAACTTATGCACTTTTTTTAGAACCGTTTAGTTTATATAAAGGAAAATGGATGGGGAAATTTTTAAGTTGTATTTTGTTGATTGATTCTGAAAGAAATATAAATAACGATTGTTATTATCATCGGAAACATCATCATTTCTTCATTTATACGAAATCACTTACTGATTTTAACTTTTAAGCGAGAGTTTGAAAGAAAACATAGAAAAAGAGAGAGAGAGAGACAGACAGACAGACAGAGACAGAGAGGGGTGAGAGACAAAGAGATGGGGAGAGAGAGGGAGAGAGATGGGGGGAGAGAATGAATGAATGAATGAATGAATGATTGAATGAATGAGTGAATGAATGAATGAATGAATGAATGGTCTTTATTTTCCATGAGGTGCAAAGTAAGTATTCGTGTACTTTCTTGTCATCCGGCCCTTGCCCTGATTAGGGACTATCAACAAAACACACAAAGAAGGGAGAGATAGAGAGACAGACAGACACAGAGACAGGGAGATAGAGACAGAGAAAGACAGGGAGTCAGGCAGAGATACAGAATGAGAGAGACAGGGACAGATAGATAAGTTAAGGAGCACGATGGCGATGATATAATAGGTGTTTGTAAAGGGTTACAGATAAACATTTACTTACTGTTTCCAAACGGTCTTTCACAGAATGAGGAAGAAAGCAGAACCTCAGAGAGACACAGAGACACACAGACAGTCATACAGTCAGACAGACAGACTGCCAGACAGACAGACAGTCACACAGTCAGTCAGACAGACAGACAGACTGCCAGACAGACAGACAGTCAGCCAGCCAACCACACAGACTGAAAGACAGACAGACATACCAGACAAACAGACAGACTGCCATACAGACAGACAGACAGACTGCCAGCCAGCCAGAAAGCACCTGAAAGCTAGCTAGCTACACAGCCAGCCAACCAGCCAGCCAGCCAACCAGCCAGCCATCCCAACAACCACCCAAACAACCTGCCAGCCAGCCAGCCATACAACCAGACAGACAGACAGAGAATCTGTCAGTCAGACAGGCAGTCAGTTAGACAGACAGGCAGAGAGTCAGTCAGGCAAACAGAGAATCAGACAGACATGCAGGCAGTGACACAGACAGAAAGACAGAAAGACAGAAAGACAGACAGACAGACAGACCCTCTTTTTTCTGGTTGTCTTTACCACATGGAAGAGGTGAGGCCACAGGACAAGACGATTGATGTCCTCGTCTGACTCTTAGCTCTTCCTCTGTCTCCGTTAACATCTGCCCACCCAGTTACTGGCTTCTAGCAATTGAACACCAATGCTGTGCCCTCCCCCCACCACCAACCCCCCCCCCCCCCCCCCCCACCCCTTCCCCCCACCCTTCTAATTAAGAAGTCTTCTACTTTAATCTGGCGGTATTACCCGTCACACGTCTACTAGTAACTCTAGGTTTTCTAAGACCTTTGCTGTTGCTTTTTCTTTTAATTGTTCCCTTTCCTTTTCTTTTAGTGTTACTGCAGTTGGCAGGTTTTTACAAATTAAAGAAGCTGCCGTTTTCTAAAGAAATTGATCTTTGACTTTTTGTTCTTTCTTTAATTCTTTGTTTCTTTCTCGTTTATCAGTTAGAGCTCTGAAATTGGTTGATGGTGAGATTGTTTGCGTATGTTCTCCCATCTTTTAGGAAATCGCATTTCGACTTCTATTGGCAGCTATACTCCAAATTCAGAGGATTGTTTCATTCCTTAAAGGAGAGTGCAGATAGTTTTGTTTTTTGTTTGTTATTTTTTCTTTATATTGAGGATAATGGGATAAGCATTCATGTGCTTTTTATACATCCAGTCCCCGTGTGTATGCATTTTTGTGAATTCTGTCATCTGTTTCTACCGGCACACAATAGCGTACTCTTACAAACAGTGGAACAGGATTCAACGTGTGCGCAAGATATTCTGCGTGCGTTCACACACGGGGCTTCGGTTTATAGTGTCATCCGAAGGACTTTTGGGGAGTGTGGAGTCTGCACTGATGTTAACTCCAGAGGAAAATATCCTCTTGAACGGTAATCGAGCCCGGGTCGTCAGATTGCGAGCGCAATGTTCTAACCACTAGGCTATCCAGACACAGAAACAGAGAGATAGAGAAAGACAGACAGACAGGTAGACAGACAGAGAGACAGCCTGAGAGAGAGACAGAGACAGAGAGATACGGTAAGGAGGACGATGGTGATGATAATAATAGCTGTTTGTACAGGGTCACAGGTAAACAGTTACTTTCTGTTTCAAAACGGCCTTTCACAGAATGAGGAAGGAGATAGAACCACAGACAGACACAGAGACACAGAGACAGTCAGACAGCCAGACAGACAGACTGCCAGACAGACAGACTGCCAGACAGCCAGACAGTCAGACAGACAGACAGACAAACAGACTGCCAGACATACAGACAGACTGCCAGCCAGACAGCCAGTTAGTCAGTCACACAAACAGCCAGTCAGTCTAACAGCCAACCAGCCACACAGCCACACAGCCACCCTAACAACCATCCAGACAACCAGCCAGACAGCCAGTCAGACAGACAGAGAATCAGTCATACAGGCAGTTCAGTTAGACAGACAGCCAGACAGGCAGAGAGTCAGACAGACAGACAGAGAATCAGACAGACAGACAGGCAGTTTTTATCTATTCTTTTATTTCGAGGATACTAGAATAAGCACTCACGTGCTTTTTTTATCCAGTCCCCGCGTGTATGCAGTTTTGTCAATGTTGTCATCCGTTCAGGTTGGCTGATGGTGAGATTGTTGGCGTATGCGATCCCATCTTGTAGGTAGTGGCATTTCCGCTTCTATAGGCAGCTATAATCCGAATTCAGAGGATTGTTTCATCCTTTAAAGGAGAGTGCAGATAGTTGTGTTAAGAGCGTGTCATGGCTGAAGGCAATATCAAAACAATAGCAACAGTTTAGTGTAGGACTTGCAGATTTGCTGACACCAATAACTGACAAAGCTTTTGGGCATGGGCCAGCTGTCTGGTGTGTCAACTCAGATCCTTGTTCTTGTTTTTATTATTCTTTTTTATATCGAGGATAATGGAATAAGCACTTATGTGCTTTTTTACATTCAGTCCCCGTGTGTATGCAGTTTTGTAAATTATGTCATCTGTTCCCACTGGCACACAATAACCTACTCTTACAAAAAGCGGAACAGGATTTAACGTGTGTGCAAGATGTTATGTATGCATTTGCACTCGGGGCCTCGGTTTATAGTCACATCCGAAGGACTTTGCACTGATGCTAACTCTGGGGAACAATATCCCCTTGAACGGCAATCAAGCCCGGGTAGTCACACAGATTGTGAGTGCAATGTTCTAACCACTAGGCTATCCAGAGACAGAGAGATAGAGACAGACAGACAGGCAGACAGACAGAGAGACAGGATGAGACAGACAGGGACAGAGAGATATGTTAAAGAGCACGATGGTGATGATAATAATAGTTGTTTGTACAGGTTCACAGATAAACAGTTACTTACTGTTTCCACACGGCCTTTCACAGAATGAGGAAGAAGGCAGAACCACAGACAGACACAGAGACAGACAGTCAGTCAGCCATACAGGCAGACAGACTGCCAGCCAGACAGATAGACAGACTGCCAGACAAACAGAAAGCGCTTGAACGTCAGCTAGCCACACAGCCAGCCAAGCCAGCCAGCCAGCCAGCCAGCCAGCCAGCCAACCAGCCAGACAACCAGCCAGACAGCAAGACAACCAGAGAATCAGTCAGACAAGCAGTTCGGTTAGACAGACAGCCAGACAGACAGTCAGACAGCCAGCCAGACAGGCAGTCAGTCAGACAGTCAGTTCAGTTAGACAGACAGTCAGCCAGCCAGTCAGACAGTCAGAGAATTAGTCAGGCAGGCAGTCAGTTACACAGACAGAAAGACAGACAGACAGACAGACCATCTTTTTTTCTGGTTGTCTTTACCACATGGAAGAGGTGAGGCTACAGGACAAGACGATTGATGTCCTCGTCTGACTCTTAGCTCTTCCTCTGTCTCCGTGAACATCTGCCCACCCAGTTACTGCCTTCCAGAAAGTGAACACCAATGCTAGGCCTCCTCCCCCCTCCCCTTCCTACCACCCTTCTAATTAAGAAGTCTTCTACTTTAATCTGGCGGTATTACCCGTCACACGTCTACTAGTAACTCCAGGTTTTCTAAGACCTTTGCTTCTTTTTGTAATTGTTCCTTTCTGTTCTTTTACTGTTACTGCAGTTGGCAGGTTTTTCAAAGTAAAGAAGCTGCCGTTTTATAAAGAAATTGATCTTTGATCTTTTGTTCTTCTTAATTCTTTGTTTCTTTCTCGTTCTTCAGTTATATCTCTGAGGTTTTATTTATTTTTATCTATTCTTTTTTTCGAGGATACTAGAATAAGCACTCACGTGCTTTTTTTATCCAGTCCCCGTGTGTATGCAGTTTTGTCAATTTTGTCATCCGTTCAGGTTGTCTGATGGTGAGAGTGTTGGCGTATGCGATCCCATCTTTTAGGTGGTGGCATTTCCACTTCTATTGGCAGCTATACTCCGATTTCAGAGGATTGTTTCATCCTTTAAAGGAGAGTGCAGATAGTTGCGTTAAGAGCGTGTCATGGCTGAAGGCAATCTCAAAACAATAGCAACAGTTTAGTGTAGGACTTGCCAAATCGCTGACATCAATAACTGACAGAGCTTTTGGGCCTTGGCCAGCTAGCTGTCTGGTGTGTCAACTCAGATCCTTGATCTTTTTCTAAAATTATTCTTTTTTATATCGAGGATAATGGAATAAGCACTTATGTGCCTTTTTACATCCATCCCCCGTGTGTATGCGATTTTGTAAATGTTGTCGTCTGTTCACACCGGCACACAATGGCCTACTCTTACGAAGAGCGAAGCAGGATTTAACGTATGCGCAAGATGTTCTGCGTGCGTTCGCACACGGGGCCTCGGTTTATAGTCTCATCCGAAGGACTTGGTATCCCAAAGTCTGTAGATTCCTGAAACTCATTGGTGCTGGTTTTGTGTTCTGTTCCATTCTCTTTTCTTCCAAATCAAGCATCACTATGGCACGGTTGTTTTCGTCAAAATGTAGGTCATACTGTCCAGACAAAATTACGTCCCTGTCAAGAGGCGGACAGTATGTCAGTAAGGTTTCAGGCCTTGTTTGTGATCTGTCATTTTCTAACCGTATTTTCAGAAATCCCATCACTGTCTTTTGGTTATTGATGGCAACACTGCATCGAATCTCTCTATCTCTTTTTCCTATGTGTGATGGTTTTGTTTATTTTGTTCTGAATGCGCGCGCGTGTGTGTGTGGTGTGTGTGTGTGTGTGTGTGTGTGTGTGTGTGTGTTGTGTGTGTGTATGTTGGGGTGATACGTGTGTGTTAATTTCATTTTTTTCATTTCATTTATAACACTTTAAGCCACGACAGATTTCTTTGCGTGAAATTCGGGCTGCATTCCCCGGGGAGAGCGTGTCGCCACAAGAGCTGCGTAACCCATTTTTCCCCGTCTTTACCTGTATCTGTTTCCCTATCATAGCGGCTTTTTTCTACAGAATGTTGCCAGGAACAACTATCTTGTTGCCGAGGGTTTACTTTACGTGCGCTAAATAATTGTGTGTAACGGGACCTCCATTTATCGTTTCATTTGAAAGACTAGCGCTCAGACCACCAATCATGGTCTAATGGAGGGGGCAAAGTTTCGGGTCCAAACGGGATTCGAACCACCGCACACGTCCGACCCGGACTTTTCGCTTTCTAGACAGGCGTGTCACCCTAGACCATCTTTTTATATCTGGTTAACTGGCTGACTGGCTGGCTGTCGTATGTCTGTCAGTACTCTCTCTCTCTCTCTCTCTCTCTCTCTCTCTCTCCTCTCTCTCTCTCTCTCTCTCTCTCTCTCTCTCTCTCTCTCTCTCTCTCTCTCTCTCTCTCTATCTCTCTCCCCGTCTGCACGCGCACGGACACACACATGTGCACACACACACTCACACTCACACACACACACACTCACACACACAATCACACACACAATCTCTCACACAAAAACACACACACACACACACACACACGCACACACGCTCACACACACACTTCTGTACAAGCTAAGCTGAATATCAACACACGTTGCCAACAGTTCTGACATAGACATGTTCACAAAATTTATGCTGGTTCATCTTCATATTCATCTTCATCATCACCATTACCACTATTCTTTTTCTTTTTCCTAATGCAAACCTATTAAGTCAATCACAAACATCTATAGAGGTAAGGTCAAAGTGGTGGGTCTAAAAGATTTTTAAAAAAAACAGAAAAAGGAGGAATAGACAGAAGGATGATTGATCACAGACCCCTGAAACACCATCGAAAATGTGTCAACGTGTTGTCTGAATCTGTATCCCATTTGTCTACGTGATCATCACCACTTGTCTGGTTCATAGTGTCATCTGTGTCAGTGTGGAATACAGTCCAGGGCAAGAGTGGACCAGGCTGAGTGGAGCTATTTCTGTTCTTGGTTTGTGTGAAGTAAGGGTGAGAAAATGATGTGTGTTGTTGACACTACGTCAGTCTTAAGGGCATACTCCTAATGTGTAGATAAGTAAACAACGTAATATTTCAGTATAGGTAATGGAGTCTGATTATGTGATGATCTGCCTGTAGTTTTGTATGGCTTTGTCTGTTAGGTTTCGTTTTGTCTACTTACGCCTTACCCCATTTCCCATGGGTGTGGGGTGGATGTGAGTACATGTGTGTGTGTGTGTGTGTGTGTGTGTGTGTGTGTGTGTGTGTGTGTGTGTGTGTGTGTGTGTGTATGTGTGTGTGCTTTGAGTGTGAGGGGGTGTATTCTTCTCTCTTTCTCCACAGATTGATTGACTGACGTTAGCAGTAGTGGATGGGCAAAATACAAAGCAGTGAAAGATATCAAATGTATAGACAATTTATAAGTTCACACGATGTCAAAACTTATCTGAAGCTTGATATGGGGATACATTTGAAAAGATGTATGTCAAATTAAGATATATAGAACATTATGCTGATGACCCCATGTTACTATACCCATTATGTAAGCAAGAAGTGGAAGATAAAGTCCATTTTGTGTTTTCTGTCCAGTATTAGAAGATGGTAGACAGAATTCATCTCATCTCATCTGCTCCCATTACCTCCTCCAGGGTCGTAGGGGCACATCGGTGACAAACGTGGCACCAGTTGGCTCCGTTTGCGGTGGTTGTGGGCAAGTGCCTGGGTTGTGGAAAAGCTCTTCCTGGTCCATTCAGTGATGTTGTCTTCCCATTTCTTCTTCGGCCTGCTTCGCCTTCTCTCCCCCTGCACTGTGCCTTGCAGTATGTCTTGGAGAGCCCATCTGGTTTTGTCACATGCCCAATACCATCTGAGCTTCCTTTTCTTGACTGTGGTCAGCAGGTCATACTCTATTACTTGTTGGGTGATGGTTTATCGGTCTTCTTCGTTGGTAATGTGGTCCGTGTATGAAATGCCAAGGAGTTTTCGGAGGCATCTCATGTCCATAGTCTGGATCCTCCTTTGTAGATCTGCATTCGATGTCCATGATTCGCATGCATACAGATATGTAGAGATGACTAGTGCATGCAGTAGCTTGACCTTGGTCCTGATAGAGATGTTTTGGTCTTTCCAGATGGTCTTGAGCTTCGCCATAGCTGCTACTGTTTGTGCAGCTCTTGCAAGGATTTCGGTCTTTGAACCTTCTTCAGTAATAACAGCTCCAAAGTACTTGAAGTGATCTACAACCTCAAGTAAAAATATAGAAGACAGCCTAGTTTATTTAGATTCTGTTTACTCATGGCGTCTAATCACCCTAAGATTGTACGCAGCCTCGTTTTATATTTGTTTACAGCCTTTAGCATAAGAGATATCTTGGTTTCTTCAGTCATATTTTTTGTAAATGATTTTTGTTGTGGTGGTTGTGGTTATACAATAGCATTTTGTTGTTGCCATTTTCCTGATTTTTCTCACTAAAATACTAAGCAGTTCGGCAACCCCCCTTCATGTATGGGCCAATGGCATTTTTGTGATTAAAGCTTTCGATTTCAAGTTCGAGTTCTCTCTATCTATCTATCTATCTATTCTATCTATTTATCTATCTATCTATCTATCTATCTATCTATCTATCTATATATCTATCTATCTATCTATCTATCTATCTCTTTCTCTCTTACACACACACACACACACACACACACACACACACACACACACACACACACACACACACACACACACACACACACACACACACACACACATTATAGGCCTACCTAATGCGGGTCAGTGAAAGAAAGCAGTTTGATCCGTTTCACAGACAGGGGGGTTAATCCATTTCCCTTTACACAGGTAACCCTCTTCGTGACTATTGATTTTTTTACAGCAAATTAGCTTTAATTAGAACGCAATGGATAGAATGCGTGTGTGTATGTGTGTGTGTGTTTGTGTAAGTAAGTAAGTAAATAAGTCTTCAATGTTAACGTCTTTCCACTTAAAGTGATACCAGACGATCCTAAAATAGGAGACTGAATATGTGAAAGAGAGAAAGAGGGAGAGAGAGAGAGAGAGAGAGAAGAGAGAGAGAGAAGAGAGAGAGAGAGAGAGAGAGAGAGATCTACTCTATGTGTGTGAGTATGCGTGTGTGTGGGCGTCCTTGCATGCATGCGCGCTCGTATGTGTAATAAATAGTAATAAAAAGGAAATAGTATTCTTAACATGAACAAATCAAGAACAGAAATTTAAAAAAATTATTGAAGTTCAAAAATAATTACAATAACTACAATAAATGCCTAATAAGACTTAACAATAAACCCTTCGCAATGTCAATTGTTAACTTAACATTGTTTAAAATTTCTTTAATGGAAGTCTCAAAAAAGGCAGGGAGATGAGGTTTGTGTGTGTGTGTGTGTGTGTGTGCGTGTGCGTGCGTGTGTGTGTGTATTTGTGCGTACGTGTGTGCGTGTGCGCGTATACAAGTGTGAATATGTAGTTGTGTATGTATGTAAATGCTTGTATGTATGCATGTATGCATGTATGTTTGCTGTCTGTATGTATGCATGCATGTATGTATGGCTGGATGAATGGGTGCATGCATGCATGTATGTACGTACGTACGCACGAACTCACGCACGCACGCACGCGCGCGCGCGCACACACACACACACACACACACACACAATGCGCGCGCACGCGGCTGTAAGGAACATGTTCTAACAGACAGACTGTTAGAAAGACATTAAGACAGACACTGACTCTGAGATCAGAGGGGAGTGACCCTTAGAGACAAAGTCACAGAGTAACAGAGAGCAAGACAGATACATTTAGAGAGACAGACAATTCCAAACTAAACAGAGACAATGGAAGCAAGGTGTCCCATAAACTAAAAGGTCGTAGGGGAGCGAAGCGGTTGAGACCTCACTTCTCTAGGGGCCAGCATATTGAGGGTGGCGCCCATTTCCTCTCCCTCGCTGCTGTACCTTCCCTGACCCTAAAGAGGGCAGGTATTCATTTACAGCTTGGTGAACTGGGGGAATTGTACTGAAGCCAAGGCGCGCAAACCGTCACCCATCCAACTGGTAACCACGCTCGACGCTGCTTAGCTTGGCTTGGGGAGGGCGTGTGCTCTGACCACTGAGCTATCCCGTCCGCTCATTACAAAATACGTAGTGAGATAAATAATGAAGACGAGAAATCACACAACTGAAAACACGGACTTGGGTATCAGACAGGGACGAAAGAAAGGAAGAAAGGAAAATGGATATACTTAAATCGCGACACACACACACACACACACACACACACACACACACACACACACACACACAACACACACACAGAGTAGTAACATAACATTCAATTACCCTTCGTTCAGCACTGAGTCCTAAGACACTGCATACACATGTGTATGTATGTGTATGTTTGTCCGTCGTGTCCGACGATGACCTCCAAAACAGCAGAGGAGGCAGCTGCTGTTTTGGAAATTGGGCAGAAATTTGATTGTATTGGAGATGCCTTGCCCACAGTGCATCCCCACTCTCGGCTAAGTGAGCATAAGGAGAGTCAGCGTTGGAGATGTTCTCCAAAGGCCAACCAGCCCCCAGGGCTGCAGCACATAAGGACTGTGCGAGTCAAGCCTCCTAGTCAGAGAGTCATAGTCGATCACTAAAGACTAAGCTGTAAAGTGGACTTCCATGAGTGGGAAAGCCACTGGTCATACAGCCTCTCACCTTGCTGTTGCCCCCAGCGTCAATGGTTTAGTCAAGAACTGTGATAAAGCCCAGGTGCTGACGGCGAGACTGCATACACAAGGCCTCAAACAATTAGCCTACACCTAGACGTAGACATCTGTCTACTATACCTCAGAAAACACCGTGCCAATAAGAAAGAGTTCTGGGACAATAAATGTATAAAAACCTTTATCGAAGAGAAGAGCCTAGCCCTAAACGTCTGCATATTGTAGCCCAGACAACACTAATGAAACAGTCCTAGAATACTTCATACATAAGACTTCAATAATTCCAGACAACATCACACCAATCAAACTGAACCTCCTCATCCATCCAAAAATCACATTATTGTTCTTGTGTGAGATGTGATTATTAGTCTGTGTAGATCGAGAGAGAGAGAGAAAAGAGAGAGAGAGAGAGAGAGAGAGAGAGAGAGAGAGAGAGAGAGAGAGAACTAGATAGAGACAGACGGACAGTGACTGAGAGACAGACAGACGGACACAGAGAGGGAGTCACACAGAGGCAGTGAGACACAGAGACAAACAAACAAGAAGACAAACAAACAGATGAACCAACAAAATCAAAAATAAATTGAGACAGGAAGCCAGGACCATTATAAAATATAATATGAAATAACCAATGTAGACTCGAAAGCAGAAGCCTGAAAAAAATGGATCAAGGTTTAAAGGAATGCCAAAAGAATGGTTCTAATCAAACCACACACGCACAACACACACACACACACACACACACACACACACACACACGCACGCACGCACCACACACACACACACACACACACACACGCACACACACACCACACACACACACCACACACACACACACACACACACACACACACACACACACACACACACAGCAACGTAACCTCTAATTACCTTTTGTTCAGCAGCAAGTCCTAGGCCAATATATACATAAACCCCAAAATCGATTAAACTAGACCTAGACGTCTGTCAAATAATTATAGCCCAGACAACACCACACCAATCACAGTTAACAGTTCTAGGACACTCCATACATGACACCTCATGATTAGCCTAGACCATGACGTATGACTGCTGTACCGCCAGACAACAAAACACCGACCAAAGGGGTGGGTCCTTCTCATCCACGGACCACACGCACATTAATTGTTTATTTCCTGTGTAAGATGTGTCGTTGGTCTACGTAGGTCGTTGATGATGATGATGATGATGATGATGATGATGATGATGATGATGATGATGATGATGATGATGATGATGATGATGATACCATCAGTGAACCTCGGAGCTGTTGCCAAGGGACAAATATATATATATATATATATATATATATATATATATATATATAAATATAGAGATATATATAGATATAGATATGTATATATATATAGATATAGATATAGATATATATAGATATATATATATCGATATAGATAGATGGATAGATAGATAGATAGATAGATAGATAGAAAGATAGATAGAGAGACAGACAGACAGACAGACAGATAGATAGATAGATAGATAAATAGATTGATAGATAAATAGATATATAGATAGATAGATAGACAAATAGAAAGATAGATAGATAGATAGATAGATAGATAGATAGATAGATAGGTATGATTGATAGATAGATAGATAGATATATAGATATATAGATAGACAGACATACAGACAGATAGATAGATAGATAGATAAATAGATACGTAGATAGACTGCAGACAGACAGACAGATAATAGATAGATAGATAGATAGATAGATAGATAGATAGATAGATAGATAGATAGATAGATAGATAGATAGATAGATAACAACACCGCTCATTCATTTTTCAGTACTAAACCAAACTTAGCATCAAGAATAATATCCTATCTAAAACTCCAACCCCACCGAACTCTGCCCCCCCCCTCTTCTCCCTTCCCTTTAACTAAAAGCTATTTGAGAGGATGGACAAGTGTTTAAGGGGCTGTCAGCTCAGGCTGGACAAGTTTCCAGGTCACAAAATAGATGGATGTTCAGGGGCAGAGGCGTTTGACCTCCGGCAGAATGTTGTGCATATAGTGGAAATGCATTCCCAGTCAGGCTGCCGGCATGCCACCCAACTTGTGAGTGCGTGTCAGGTCAGGGTTGGGGTGGGTATTTTTTTTTTTATTCGTCTGCTTTCTTGGGTGCGGAACTTTGAGAAGTTTTTCTTGAGTTACTTTCATGTTGACTCTGTGCGTCTGTGTCTGTTGGTGTGTCTGTCTTTTTGTCTGTCTGTCTGTCTTTTTGTTGTCTGTAGGTCTGTCTGTAGGTCTGTCTCTTTGTCTGTCTGTCTGCCTGTCTGTCTTTCTGTCTCTCTGTGAAGTTATTAAATGGGGTTGTTTTTGTCTTTGACCTGAAACTCTGTTGCTAGTTAGTTATTTCATGAATTAGTGACTTAGTGAATTACTGACTGACTGACTGGCTGACTTGCTTACTTACTTGCTTACTTAGTTACTAGCCCATCTACTTAAGTTCTTTCTTCATTTTCTTTATAAAGTGAACTTTTTGTTATAACCATCATGGACAATGTTAGTCTAAGAGAGGAAATAAATCCTATTTTACATTGAAAACAGCTCCACGACGTTTGTAAGCCATTAGAAAGGAAGAACATGTCAGGGCAGATAACGACTTATTAAGTGAGGGGTAAAAGTTAAAAACGAGCTATAATCAAAGGCATTCCACAATGTTTGTTTAGTTCCAATGTTGATGACAATGCCAATACTGAAAATCTTTCTTTAATTGAAAGTGATAAAAAGCAATTTTAAAAAATTATTTCGAGGATAATGAAGTAAGCACTCATGTGGTTTTTTTCATCCAGTGCCCGTGTGTATGCAGTTTTAAAAATTTTGTCATAAGATTATTAATTAGTGCAATAAGGTAAATAGGTAGTGTTGTTTATGACTATTGGAATTTTCTGTGGTCATGTGTGCATTGTAAAATCCAGTCGATTTTTATCACACTTCTGTTGCAAGGTCAAAGTCCCCATTATTTTTATACCATTCAATCTATTTTTCAGTGTCTTCATAAAACCCCTTTATCGTGTCTGTAATTGGGTTTTCGTTGTATCACTTCCTTTGCCCTTGCAATCTGAATTACTCCTTTAAAATAAAGTAAAATAGCTCATTGTTTATAAGAACGTGAATTTGTTTTATATGCTGATTCCTTTGATATTGCTGTTGCGACCTTTCCAATAATCCAGACGTTTCCTGGTAAAGATCTACACTAAATTTGATTTTCTTCATTCTTTATTTAGGAGAATAACTAATCTACAATTCTCGGCTACTTTTGAATATCCCTTCTTCTGAACGCGTGTAATAACTTCTCTTCCTTGTTTGAAATCTTATCACTTTAAGCCATCAACGCACTGACCATTATACTGACGCTCTAATGGGCAATTTCCTTTGCAAGAACTTTCTTCATGAGAGATTTAACAAGCGGGAGAAGCCGAGCGCCATGGGTTTATTGAATCAATGAAGCTCTCTCTCTCTCTCTCTCTCTCTCTCTCTCTCTCTCTCTCTCTCTCTCTCTCTCTCTCTCTCTCTCTCTCTCTCTCTCTCTCCTCTCTCTCTCTCTCTCTCTTTCTTTCTTGATGGTGATATCAGAAGTGTTGGCGACTTTCAAGGGGATATTTTCTTTGGCCTGAAACTAATTTGCTAGTTTATTATTTTGTGAATTAGTGACTTAATGACTGGTTCATTTACTTACTTATTTACTTGCGTACTTACTTTTTAACCCGTATACTTAATTTCTTAATACAAGATTTTGCAACTGATCTTTGTTCTAACCAGCAGAGGTGTTTCAAGCTTTTTAATCAAGTTGTATTTACTAGTGTTAGAGAGGCAGAAATATTTATTCACATTGAAAAAGCCCCACAACTGTTCTTTACCCTTTAGAAAACAAAACAATGCCAGAAAAGATTATGACTCATTAGGCCAGGGGTAAAAGTTAAGACGAAAGCTTTAATCAATGACATTCCAAATGTTTGTTGAGATCAAATGCTGATGGAAATGCCAATACGGGCTCGAATCTCGTCAAGAGGATTTTCCTTCTAGAGTTAACATCAGTGCCGACTCCACTCTCCCCAAAAGTCCTTCAGACGAGACTATAAACCGAGGTGCGATTGCACGCAGAACATCTTGCGCACACGTTAAAACCCGTTCCGGTTTTTAGAAGAGTATGTCATTGTGTGCCTGTGGGAACGGATGAAAAATTGACCAAACTTCATACACACAGGGACTGGATGGGAAAAAACACATTAGTGTTTATTCCATTATCCTTGAAATAAAAGAATAAAGAAAGATGCATAAAATCCTCACTCTAATTGAAAGGGATAAAACCGTAAGGTACACAGTGATTTTGGGACTTCTGGGATTTTCTCTGGTCATGTGTGCATCGTAAAATCAAGTCGATTTTTATCACACCCTTGTTGTAAGGTCAAAGGCTCTATTGTGATACCGTCTGATCTCTATTCAGTGTCTTCATAAAACCACTTTATCATGTATATAATTCAGTTTTCCTTGTATCACTTCCTTTGCCTTTGCAATTTGAATTACTGTTTTACAATAAAGAAAATAGCCCATTATTTATAAGGACGTGAATTTGTTTTGCGTGTTCGATTCATGTCTTAGGGCTGTTGAAGCCTTTTCAACAATCAACATTTTTTCCTGATAAAAATCTACATTACAGTCGATTGTTTCTTTCTTTATTTGAATGATTGAATAAGTTATCTACAGTTATCTACTACTTCCGAATGTCCCGTCTTCTGAATGAAGTGCGTGTACTGGCTTTTCTTCCTTGTTTGAAATCGTATCACTTTAAGCCGTCAAAGCACTGGCCATTAAACTGACGCTCTAATGGGCAATTTTTGTTCACAAGAACTTTTATCTTGAGAGATTTAACAAGCGGCGGAAAAGCTAGTAGCCGTGCGCGATGGGTTTATTGAATCGATAGACATTCTCTCTCTCTCTGTCTCTTTCTCTGTCTCTCTCTCTGTCTCTTCTGTCTTCTGTCTGTCTCTGTCTCTCCGTCTGTCTCTGTATGTCTGTATGTCTCTCCATCTCTCTGTCTGTCTCTCCCTCTATGTCTATCTGTCTGTCTGTCTCTCTCTCTCTTTCTTTATTTCTCTCTCCGTGTCTTTTTCTCCGTCTGTCGCTCTGTCTCTTTCACTGTCTGTCTGTCTCTCCCTCTCTTTCTCTCTGTCTCTATCTCTCTTTCTCTCTCTCTCTCTCTCTCTCTCTCTCTCTCTCTCTCTCTCTCTCTTCTCTCTCTCCTCTCTCTCTCTCTCTCTCTCTCTCTCTCTCTTCTCTCTCTCTCTCTCTCTCTCCTTTCACACAAACACACACACACACATACACACACACACACACACACAACACACACACACACTTCTGATAATAACGAGAAGGATAACATCTAAGGCTGAATGACCGTGATAAAATTTTAAAAAGCACATGAAAACCAGCATGAAAATTGGAAGCAATGATGAACATTATAGTCAAACGGCGATAATCAAGTCTTGAGGAAGATTATGATAGTGGTAACAAGAACGATAACTCGAGAGATTATGATATCGTTCTGGTACATTACTATACACAGCTAAGTTACACGTTTTACGAATAACCACACAATTGGCAACTGAAGTTTTCAACAATGTTGACTCATCTGTGAAAGGAAGTAGCCAGAATCAATAAGTAACCAACCCAAAAAAGTGACAGAGTTGCAACTTTGGGTCACCCCTACCACCTTTGCCCCTCCACCCCCAAACTGGATAGCCTGGTGGATAGAGTGATGCGCATTGCGCTCGTGATCTGCTGACCCGGGTTCGAATCTCGTTCAAGAGGATTTTCTTTCCTCTGGAGTAAACATCAGTGCCGGCTCCACCTCCTCCAAAATTCCTTCGAGTGAGAGTATAAACAAAGGTTGTACACACGGGGACTGGGTGTAATAAACCTTATAAGTGCTTGTTCCATTCTCCGCAAAATAAAAGATTTTTTAAAAAATACAAATGACTCCCAGCAGCTTAGAGAATATGTGATTTTCTTTAGTCTTTATTCTTCCATTTTAAAGATAATGCATCATCCTTTATGTCGTGTTTATTGACATCCGGTCCACAAGTGCATACTTTTGTAAATGTTGTCATCTGTTCCCACTGGCACACAATGGGCTTCTCTTCCAAAAATGTTGAAAAGATGTTAAAATGTGTGCAAGATGATAAAAGGCTGGCTGCTTGGTGAATAACTTCTACAATATGCAAATATGCATCTAATTGTCTTATTAGTCGTCATTATTGTCCATGGTTCTTAAGGCCAGATGGCATTTTTAATTCTGGTTGTCACTTTCTCGTTAGTTGTGTGATTTCTATATGAGATACCAACATGTTTGCAAAAACATCTCATTTCCATTGCCTGTATCCTTCTTTCAATGTCTGCTGTGGTTGTCTACGTTTCTCATACGTACAAAAATATGGACAGAACTGGGAACGCATCAGTCTCATCTTCAAGCTGATGGCGATGTTCTTGGAGTTCCAGAGGACTTTCACTTCGGTCATTGCAGCTGTGGTCTAAACAACATCTACATAGTCTTCATTTCGGCAGCAAAAGACGATTTACTGAGCTAAGTGATCTCCGTCCATAACTAAATCAAAACTTCAACCACAGTGCAAATTCCAAGTGAACACAAGCCGAGTCTGTTTTAGCATGCACGCCCTGGTAATATTCAGATAAAACTACAACAATAACAACATCTTGTCGAAGGAAATATGAAGTGAAATGACAAACATCTCATTCTAAATGAAACAGCTGGATTTTTGTCCGTTCCTGATGCATTGTTTTGGAGAAGACAGATTTGTCTGCAAGTTTTGTGTGGAATTTCGTGAGACAAAACCTTTCTGTAGTGTGAGGCGCATTCGTAATACCTACTCATTTATTTTTTTCTTGTTTCATTGCTAATGCCAAAATATGAGGCTTTTAGGCGATAACAATGGGAAAAACTAGGATGATGATAAAGAATAAATGATTCACTATCTTTGCGTATGTGTTTGATGTTTATTTGAGGTTATCATGATTCGTTTTGTTCTTTGGTTTGGGTTTTAGCATTTTGGGGGTGTTCTTATCAGATTGTCTTTTTTCGCGCTTTCCTTTTTATAATCTCTTTTTCCTAGCTGGAAGATCAGCAGTGAAAGAAATCGTTCTTGAAAGACATGTTATAGGTATAGTATGCTCTCGCGCTTGCGCGCCTGTGTGTGTGTGTGTGTGTGTGTGTGTGTGTGTGTGTGTGTGTGTGTGTGTGTGTGTGTGTGTGTGTGTGTGTGTGTGTGTGTGTGTGTGTGTGTGTGTGTGGGTTTTGTGTGTTGTGAATGGATGGGTGGAAGGATTTCGTGCGTCCATGCAAATTCTGTGTTCGTGTGTATTTTTGTCTGTGTGTGTAAGGGGTGTATGTGTGTGTGTGTGTGTGTGTGTGTGTGTGTGTGTGTGTGTGTGTGTGTGTGTGTGTGTGCGTGCGCGTGTGTGTTGCGTATGCGTAAATTAACAGTGTATGTGACAATTTTATGATTCTTTACACCACAAAAACTTAACTATTCGGCAGATATCAGAATGAACCAATATAATTATCCGTGCAACTTGTCTTTGAAAATGATATCTTTTTTACTTTTCCTTATCCGCAGAAAGGATTTATGAGAGGAAATAGTCAATGCCACTCTCAATGTCACTCTGTCACGAACTGTACTCGTTTCATGGCGAATTCGCACGATACGGTATCGTTGTGAAAACTGTCTTTCTCAGGCCGGGAATGATTGTTTTTTTCAGATAATCTTTAGTAGCGGAATAGCTAGTCTTGCAGTTAGAGCGTCGCTGTTGAGATGAACTGAATAATATAAAAGGTAAAGATGTCCCAAAACCTATGTGGTCGTCTATTTTATTTGTTTATGTTATTCTTTTAATTTGAGGATAATGGAATAGGCACTCATGTGTGTGTTTTTATCCCGTCCCCTTGTATATGCAGTTTTGTAAAATTTGTCATCCGTTCCCACCGGCTCACAATGGCCTGCTCTTTCGAAAAGCAGAACGGGTTTTTCACGTGTGCGCAAGATGTTCTGCGGGCTTTCGCGCACAGGACTTGGTTTATAGTCTCATCCGAAGGATTTTTGGGGAGAGTTGAGTCGGTACTGATGTTAACTCCAGGGAAAAAATCCTCTTGAACGAGCGAGGTATCCGAGACTTCAACTTCTCAAGGAGCCAGTATATTGAGGGTGGTGCCCATCTCCTCTAAATCGCTGCTTTACCTTCCCTGAACCTAAAGAGGCAAGTACCCATTTACAGCTAGGTGAACTGGGGGAACTGTACTGAAGCCAAGGCGCGCAAACGGTCACCCATCCACGTGGTAACCACGCTTGTTGCTGTTTATCCTTAGCTGGGGGAAAGCGAGTGGTCTGACCACTGAGCTATCCCGTTTCCTGATTCTGACTTTATGTTTAAGGGGCAAATGGTTATTGACCTCACAATCTCTAACAGATTCAGCCCTCTCTCAAACAAATCACACTACCCATCCTTCCTAAACAAACAGACACAAGACGATCTTTCAATCCTCCCCCCCCCCCATCCCCACCTTTGTGTCATACAGAGGACATACGGGGTTAGTCATGAAAGTGAAGGGGTTTCTTCTTATTTTTGTTTTTATTATTCTCTTATTTCCAAGATAATGGAATAAGCACTGGTGTGTTGTTGTTTTTTACATCCAGTCCCGTGTGTATGCAGGTTTGTAAATTATTTTGTTATTCGTTCCTACCTGAAATAGTTCGCCTAGCGGTTAGAACATTGCGGTTGAGATTTCACAGCCCTGGGTTCGAGTTCAGGTTTAAGCCCCTATCATGATCAGAAGGATGTTGGATTTTTTAAATTGGAGTTAACGTAACTCCACTCCACTCCCCTAAAAGTCCTTTGGATGAGTATGTTATAAAACGAGGTCCATGTTTGCTAACCACTTGCAAAACATCTTGCGCACACGTGAAAACCCGGTCTGCTTTTCGGAATATTAGGCCAGTTGTGGCTGTAAGAACGTTTGACAAAAAAGTAGTAGGGAGAAATAACCGCAGGCATACCGGTGTTATGCTTATACGCCATCAACGAATTCAGAATTCGGCTACCTTAATGTTAAGCAAAAAGGACTGCATAAAGAAAAATATAATTATTGGTGAACTCCATAGGCCTGCCCAGGAGAAAAGAGAAAAATATAGTCTTGGAAACAGTTTTTAAAAGCTCTAGTAAGCAGCATTTTGGTGAAGACAAAAACATATTGCTTTACAGCTTAAGAAACATGTTACATAACAGGAGGTGACACCTTTAAGTCTTAATAGAAAGACATGTGTTTTTTTCAAAGAATTAAACAGTAAAAATTTGTGGAGAGAGGTTGGTCGATGGGGGGTGGGGGGGGGGGGGTTGTCAAATTCATAAATGGAAGTGGTGTTGTTTATTTCGGCCAGTAAAAGTCAGATGTTTTTCATAACCACATAAACACACACATACACAGACACAGATACACCAGCACACACAACAAAACACAAAACACAATACAACACACACACAACAACACACGCACAACACAAAACACAACACAACACACACACAACACACACACAAACCACACCACACAACACAACGCAACACAACACAATACACACACCCAGAAAATACATAGTTCAAACATAAATGGATGTGTCCATTCTTTATATCAGATAAGTGCCAAGGCTTATGTAAAATATTGTGCTTTGAAATTAATGTCGAGATTTGTCTTGATCCATGGTGAGCTCCTAGCATAGCAGCTGCAGTCTCCGAGTGAAACAACATCCTCGGAAGTGGGAGAATGACTGCCTATAGCACGATATTCAACAAAATATATTATCGAAAGTTTACGTCTAATTCCAGTGTGTACTTACAATCTTACAGCGAATCTGAAGCATTAATGACTGATACAGAGAGTATAATTTGGGTTACCCCCAAGATGTTAAGCTGGGGAACGCACACAAAGAACGAAGACATAGCTGCATGGTACGCCGCTTTGTTGAAGTATAATAGGCCTCTCAATGTCATGCTAGGCTATGCATAAACAGATTGAATGACTGGTCTACCTCACTACTACATTGTCAAGTATCATGTTAATTGGACATTTGCCAACCATAGCGCGATGATACTGCATAGAATTCGAACTTTGGACTATGTTTTAACGCTGCCTGTTTTAGGCATATTCTTGATATTACAGGTAATAACATTAAAAAAAAAATTAGCCTGGTTTTGGGGAAAATGCAATATGGATTCTCTCGACCAAAACGCTAGATGGCGTATACAAACATTTTATTACCCAAAAGATTACAGAATACAAGTTTCCTTTTTTATGGTGCATGTTCCCTTTGATCCATAGGAACTCGTCTACAAAAAGTGTTCAAAAGGTTAGATTCAATCATTAATGTTTGTGACAGTTTGGCAAGTGACTGAAAAAGTTCCACACGAAAAAAAAAAAATCTTCTTTAATTCTACCATTTCTTGCTTTTCCACACTTATGCAATGTTCGTATATCTGTATAGAATATCTCCTCAAAGGTTGATCAATCATTAATGTTGTGACAGTTTTGGCAAGTGACGTAAAGTTCCCACCGAAACAAAAAAAAATGATTCTTATTCTACCATTTCTGCTTTCAACTATGGCAATGTTCGTATATTGTTAGAATAATCTCCTCCAAGTTTCTCTTAATGGAACTGTTTATCCATGGCATGTTTGCGGTACTTTTCATCTGGCAGCAGATATATCGACGCTCTGTGTGGAACGTGGGTCAATCGATACTTGGGGAAAAAATGGATACCATCTTCAAGGTTTCACTGATAAATCTGGTTCTGCAGACATCGTTTCTCTGTGCCCCTGCTTGCATAGAAATGCTTTGACTGGTCGACACAGAATATAGAGAGAGAACGAAAATAGTATCCAGTGTATGTACAGCGTGCTAAATTGGACTGAGTATACGTTTGTGCATGCATTGTGTAGCTATGGTAAGCAAGTAGAGAGAGAGAGAGAGATGAGAGAGAGAAGAAGACGATATATAATAATAATAATATATAGATATGATAGGATGAGAGAGAGAAGAGAGAGAGAGAAGATCAGAGAGAAGACAGACAGACAAGATGGATAGATAGAAAGATAGACACCAGACAGCAGATAGATAGATAGAAGATAGATAGATAGATAGATCGATAGATAGATAGACAGACAGATAGATAGATAGAAAGATAGACAGACAGACAGACAGACTACAGACAGATAGATAGATAGAAGACTAGACAGACAGAAGACACAATAGATAGATAGATAAATAGATAAACAGATCAATAGATAGATAGATAGATAGAAAGATTGGTGGATAGATAGATAGATAGATAGATAGATAGATAGATAGATAGATAGATAGATATGGTGGATGGATAGATAGATAGATAGATAGATAGATAGATAGATAGATAGATAGATAGATAGATAGATAGATAGATAGATAGATAGATAGATAGATCTATGAAGTACAAGCCAAGCGGTGCATTTTATTGTGTTACAGCTTTTAGTCTCACCAAACGCTATAACTCTAGATAACGCCTACCGTAGTTGCCCCGTTACGTGTTTCTAAAGACAATGAGGCAGTATGTGTCAGAATATACAAATTCCAACCATACTTCCCTGTCAATACGTAAGTATACATGTTTCTATGCATATTTTTTCATATCAAACATCAGCTAGAGCTCCAAGGTTCAACAACTTGCGTGTGCGACCGTTCTCATTGATTTGTTAAGGTATCCGCATTCCGACTTAAAGCTTTCTATGGGTATATTTGAAATGGAAAGGAACAGACAAGCCTTTTGAAAAAACGCGCACACAGCGGCGTTTAATTAGATCTGAAAAAAAGAAAGAAAGAAAGAAAGGAGGCAGGAATGAAGGAAAGAAAGGAAGGAAGGAAGAAGAAGAAAGAAAGACAGAAAAATAAAGAAAGAAAGAGAGAAAGAAAGGGAGGAAGAATAAAAGAAAAAAGAGAGAAAGAAAGGAAAAAGGAAGGAAGAAAGAAAGAAAGAAAGGGAGGAAGAATGAAAGAAAGAGAGAAAGAAAGGAAGGAAGAAAGAAAGAAAGAAAGAAAGAAAGGAAGAAAGAAAGGAAGGAAGAAACAAAGGAAGATAGAAAGGAAGAAAGGGAGGAAGACTGTAAGAAAGGAAGGAAGGAAGGAAGGACGAAAGGAAGGAAGAAATAAATAAAGAAAGAAAGACAGGGAGAAAGAAAGAAAGAAAGAAAGAGAGAGAGAGAGAGAGAGAGAGAGAGAGAGAGAGAGAGAGAGAGAGAGAGAAGAGGAGAGAGAGAGAGAAGAGAGAGAGAGAGAGAGAGAGAGAGAGAGAGAGAGAGAGAAATAAAGAAAGAAAGAAAGAAAGAAAGAGTAAAAGCAGACAAGCAATCTTGGTTTTTTAACGGTAGAAAACACAATAAAATATAAAATAACCCCGAAACGTTAACCCTAGGTGTCACAGACAAGGCAGAACCCATCACAACTTAATTGAATTTTCTCATCAGCGGTGTTCTGTCTCTGTCTCAAGGTGTCTGTGTGTTTGTGTGCGTCCCCTCTCTCTCTCTCTCTCTCTCTCTCTCTCTCTCTCTCTCTCTCTCTCTCTCTCTCTCTCCTCTCTCTCTCTCTCTCTCTCTCTCTCTCTCTCTCTCTCTCTCTCTCTCTCTCTCTCTCTCTCTCTCTCTCTCTCTCTCTCTCCCTCTCTCTCTCTCTCTCTCTCTCTCTCTCTCTCTCTCTCTCTCTCTCCCTCTCTCTTTCTCTGTCTCTCTCAGAGACAGCCAGACAGACAAACAGACAGACAGACAGACATGGACGCAGACAGATAGATGGGGAGAGAGAGGACGAGAGAGACAATGACAAATGACAAATTCTTTTATTTCGAGGATAATGAATAAGCACTCATGTGCTTTTTTACATCCAGTCCCCGCCCGTAGGGATAAATCTTAATAATAACCCAACACTTATACACTCTCACAGTAGAAACAAGAGGAAATAACCCTTTTCAAAACAGACCCCCCCCCCCCCCCCCCGAACAAAACAAAATAAAAAGAAAAGAAAAAAACAACAAAAAAACCAAAACAAAACAAAAAAATAAAACAAAACAACAACAAAAGAAAACCCAAAAAACCCCACCCCACCCCCACCCCCCAAAAAACCCCCAACCAAACCAAACAAACAAGGAGAAAGAAAAAACAAATCAACAAAAGAAGGAAAAAGAAAAAAAAGAGAAAAACAAACAACAAGAACAACAACAAAACCAAGAAAAATAACAACAACCAAACTTGATAAGTCATACAGATAAACATCCACACAATGTCAAATGGTACATATACTTGTTACAAATAACAATAAGGTATTGAAATAGGACACTCATTAAAACTTAAGTACAGCGGACAAGCCCAATAAAGTATTGAAAATATAAAATATGAATCCTTCATCAGGAAACACTATAACTATAAGCAAAAAGATAAAAGGTGAGATAGACAGAGACAGAGACAGAGAGACAGAAGTGTCTGTGTGTATTTCAGAGATAAAATCCAATATATAATTCCCAAAACAGTACTCGATCACCATCAACACTCATTTTTGATTATACTCATTCAAACTATATGTCATGATAATGAAATAAACCCGATACCCATACATTCACATAATAAAAACAAGTAACAAAACAAAAGAAGAAATCTAAACCTATACACTCATACAACCTATACAAAGAGACAGACAGAGAGACAGACAGACAAACAGACAGGCAGAGAGACAGACAGACAGACAGACAGAGAAGAAACAGTGAGACACACCAAACGGGGTATTATTTTCCCGTTCGTTATTTCTTCAACTTAATATGAAATGTCCATCTTAATGGTCTTGGGCAGAGCAAACAGGATATCACATATAGGGAGAGATTTTCTATTAAAAGATTGGGTCGTGGATTAAGTTACAATCATATCTGCTGCATGCCAATGATCTCTTGCTGGCATCTCTTGGTACTTGTGAGAAAAAAACACTGTTGAACCGTTTTTTTCTTTCCTACGGGTCATCATCATCAATGCCTTTGTGCCTTATTGGCACATAGGGCAGCAACAAATCAAATGTTATCCACTCCTGTCTGTCCTGGGCCAGCTTCCGAATGGTTCCCCAGGTATGTTGAAATTTCCTACGGGTAACCTGCTATAAAGTAACCAACCATCTACTAACCCTACCCTCCCAATCCCCCCACTACTGGGTTTCGGCAGTCTACAAATGTGACGCTCCACTACGTAATGAGTCGCTTTGCGCCATAGGTCAATTTTTAGTTTATAACATGTTTTTAATCTGCAATGGATAAGGTTTTCAATACAGAAAACAGATTGTAAATCGGACAATTCTAAGACAAGTTATTACAACTTGAAATGGTAGACTGCTGAAAGACGCTGAATGAGAAATTGACAAGTTTTTCATCATAATAGGGGGTCAGAAATGAGGGCTTGGATTATTTTTAATGTTGTTTTTTTTATAAAAGCAAAAGGAGACAAAATTACATCTTGCTACTTCAGTACAAGGTAACAAAGAAAAAAGGTTTTAGTTCTATAATAATAATAATAATAATAATAATAATAATAATAATAATAATAATAATAATAATAATAGTGAATCTTGTAAAGCAACAAATCAAAGCGCTCAGATGAGATTTTTTTAATTTATATTTTTTTAATTTCTATTTATGCGTGTGTATGCTGTTTTTTTTAAATTTTGTCATCTGTTCCCACAGGCATACAATGGCCTACTCTTTCGAACAGCGAACAGATTGAACGTGTGCGCAAAATGTTCTGCATGCGTTCGCACACGGGGCCTCGGTTTATAGTCTGATCCGAAGGATCAACATCGCAAACTGGACAACCTGACCTCTACCTGCCTAAATGGCTCCTACTGGAAAAGTGGGTCAGGTGCAGAGCGTTCATTTCATGGTGGAGCGTCACTACATTAATGTGCACAGTGCACGTGTACTGGGAAAGGAGGGTTCTTTCCCCTGAATAGTAAGTATTTAACTGATAACCAAGACTTTAAGGCAGATAAAATTCACATAAGATGTCTAACGTCTGTAAATAAGTTTGTTATGAACTAAAAATTAAAAAAAAAAAAGATCTAATATGTTTTAAGTTGTTTATTTGCTTTTGTTGTTCTTCTTCTTTGTTTTTGTTGTTGTTGTTGTTGTTTTGATGATGATGATGATGATGATGATGATGATGATGATGATGATGATGATGATGATAGTGATGATGATAGTGATGATGATAGTGATTATGATGGTGGTGGGGTGGTGGTGGTGGTGTGGTGGTGGTGGTGGGGTGGTGGTGGTGGATGATGATGATGATGATGATGATGTGGTGATGGTGGTGGTGGTGGTGGTGGTGGTGTGGTGGTGGTGGTGGTGGTGACGACGACGACTCATGATGATGATGATGATGATGATGATGATGATGATGATGATGATGAATATGATTTTTTATTATTATGCATAGGTGCTTGTTAAGAATTCGTAAACTATGAATTTCTTTTTGGCAAATGAAGGTAAAACATAGATATTACAAGACAGAGCAGACAGTGTAGTGATCAGAAGCAGGTGAATAAATCACAGGTACAATATGCGGCTACCTTCATTGTTGACAAAGACGGGGTGCGTTTTGCAACACTCTTACCATTTCTTTTTAAAAATGTATTTTATTCTTTTTATATCGAGGATAATGGAACAAGCAGTTATTGACATTTTACATCCAGTCCCCGTGTGTATGCGGTTCTGTAAATTATGTCATCTGTTCCCACCGGCACACGATAGCCTACTCTTACGAAAAGCGGAACAGGAATTAACGTGTGCGCAAGATGGTCTGCGTGCGTTCGCACACGGGCCTCGGTTTATAGTCTCATCCGAAGGATGGTGAATATAAAAGCTCGCGCTGAGTAGCGGAAAAACCATATATAAAATGTTGATACACAGCATTGATCATCGTAAGTGAGATAAACAAACATACGAAACAGACCAGCAGGAGAAGCAGCAAGCACTTAACAGAAGGAAGAGTAAAAAAAAAAAATCAAGCAGTCAATGAAGAATTACAAAAAAGAGAAGTAATTATGTTTCAGCAGTTTAATGGATGCGCTAGGATCTTCATTTCTCCCATCCTCTTTCTCGGTCTTTCATAGATCCATGTTTGTTTTGGGCTGGGGGAGGAAGAGGAGGGTTGAGGTGGGGGGGTTGGGGGGGTGTTCTCTTTGTATGAAGAGAGGGCCAAAATCGATTAGAACTAATTTTTTAATGAAAAGTATTATTAGAAATTGAGAAAAGGTTGTTAGTTATTTTACTTAAGTGATGAGATGATATTACATTTAACTTTGTAGTTCCTTTAGATGCTGTTATCATCAACATCGTCATCATCGTTGCCGTCGTCAAACTTATCATCATCATAATTATCATCATCATCATCATCATCATCATCATCATCATCATCATCATCATCACCAACACCAACATCATCATCATCGTCGACGTCGTCGTCATCATCATATTCATCATCACCATCGGCTTCTTTGTTAACTCATTACAATCAATATCATAACTATCGTAAAAATACCAACCCCCTCCCCCCAAAAAAAGACCCACTCACAAATCGAATCAAAATAATAAAACGAGATCCATTTTCCATTCTCTTACCATATATTTATGAACAATTTGCAATCGCCTATGATGGAATCTGTCGCTTTTTTTAGAGCACAGATGGAACAAAATAGATAGTTGTTATAATTACAGAATGCTAGTGCCTAATGGAAATGGAAGAAAACATCGTTCAGAGATTCCATCAAAGTGCCAACACATAATTACAGTAAAAATCCTGTGCTATTATGGTCCGTTTTATTTCAGTTCCTGGTTGCTATTTTTACATGTTTGCTGCTTTTTCTGCTGAAATCAATGCGCGCTTTTCAAAATCATGTTCTTTAACCTATTGTATCATTATATGAATATTAGAATGCCTAACACACATGCACACAAAATACATACACACACACACGCGCCGCGCTCACGCACACTTACATACACACACACCAACAAGCTAAAGCTGTCTGTCTGCCTATATGTCTTCTTGCCTGCTTGCCTGCCTGCCTGCCTGTCCTGTATGTCTGTCTGTCTGTCTGTGTGTGTTTGCCTGTCCTTCTTGTCGGTCTGTGGTTGTGATTTTTACGATCTCCCAAGTCAACTTCAAGTAGATACCTATAAGTGCCTTAATTCTGTCCGTGTATACATTCATGCAGAAGATGAAATATTCACGTTAAACATCCAGTCTTTCAAGTCAAAAGTTCGGTGGGTTACAAAAACACGAACATACCCAGAACACATCCGTGAAGTCAAAATATGTATGTATGTATGTAATGTATGTTTGTCCGTCGTGTCCGACGATGACCTCCAAAACAGCAGAGGAGGCAGCTGCTGTTTTGGAAACTGGGCAGAAATTTGATTATAGTGGAGATGCCTTGCCCACAGTACATCCCCACTCTCTCGGCCAAGTGAGCATAAGGACAGTCAGCTTTGGAGATGTTCTCCAAAGGCCAACTAGCCCCCAGGGCTGCAGCACATAAGGACTGTGCGAGCCAAGCCTCCTAGTCAGAGAGTCATAGTCGATCACTAAAGACTAAGCTGTGAAGTGGAATTCCATGAGTGGGAAAGAAAGCCACTGATCATACAGCCTCTCACTTTGCTGTTGCCCCCAGCGTCAATGGTTTAATCAAGAACTGTGATAAAGCCCAGGCGTTGAGGCTACACAGCAGCCTTAAAAGTGGCTTAAAAACGGTCGCAAACGCAAAATCTCACCATGGGTGAAACTCATAGCTCTAGCCAAGGAACGAAAAAAGAAAGGATGAGACAAGAAAAACAAAATGGAACACGGCAGAAACAAAGAGAGGGATAGAAAAGAAGGAATTCATAGCACAGAATTTCCAGGTAGGGTTGATGTTTATTTATACTTGAAAGGCTGGGTGACGCTGCTCTTGTGGTGACACGCTCTCTCCCCGGGGACAGCAGCCCGAATTTCACGCAGAGAAATCCGCCGTGACTTTTTTTTCTTTTCTTTTCTTTTCTTTTATATCAGGGATAATGGAATAGCACTTATGTGCATTTTTACATCCAGTCCCCGTGTGTATGCAGTTTTGTCAATTCTGTCATCTCTTCCCACCGGCACACAATGGCCTACTCTTACGAAAATCGGAACAGGATTTAATGTGTGCGCAAGATGTTATGTTTATAGTCTCATTCGAAAGACTTTTGGGGAGAGTGGAGTCTGCACTGATGTTAACTCCAGGGGAATATATCCCCTTTGAACGGGAATCGAACCCGGGTCGTCAGATTGCGAGCGCAATGTTTCAACCACTAGGCTTTCCGGTCCCCCGGGACTTTCTTTTAAAGTGGTATAAAATTTTTAAAAATATAAAATAAATAAACGCCCTTCCCTCCCCTCCCCCCCCCATCCCAACAACCACCCCCACCTCCGGCATCCCTACGTGGAAAGTCAGATGACTAAGGGATTACGCATTCAGCTGGCAAGCTGTTAGACAACCTGATTTCCAACAGATGGCTAGATCAATGCACAGAACAGCTGTCTCTCTGACAAAGGCGTTGCTAAAAGCAAATGTGAGAAAACGGGTCACCTGAAAATAAGCTCCCTGTGAAAGGTTCAATATCTGGGGACTTCTATTTTAGGTGGGTTGTTTTTAAAGGAAATGTTGTGTTAAGAGTTGGGTTTTGGGACAGAATTAGGTTTCGATGTAAAAGGTTTGTTTTCATGTTCATTTTAATGGTATGAATGATCTGTGTCTTTGTGTATCTGTGTGTCGACAGTTTTTTTCACTGTCCGTGTGTCAGTGTGTCTGTCGATCTGTTTGTTTGCCTTGTGGGTACGTGTGTGCGAGCGTGCGATTGTGCGTGGGTGATCTTCAGTTTAACGTCTAGTCACATTTAGTGATTTTAGATTTTAGTTTTGCGTGTGTGTGTGTGTGTGTGTGTGTGTGTGTGTGTGTGTGTGTGTGTGTGTGTGTGTGTGTTGTGTGTGTGTGTGTGGTGGTGTGTGTGTGTGTGTGTGTGTGTGTGTGTGTGTGTGTGTGTGTGTGTGTGTGTGTGTGTGTGTGTGTGTGTGTGTTTGATTTACAGAGTAAGCACATTGGAAATTAATGAGTAGAAAAACGCAGGCACATATTCTATTATTCTGTTCATTTCCAGAATATGAATAAGCACTCGTGCGTTGTTTTTTTCATCTAGTCCCTGTGTGCATGTAGTTTTCGTAAATTGTGTCATGTTTTTCCCACCTGCATACATGATCTTCCCTTTTGAAAGATGGAACAGGTTTTATCACCATCATGATCATGATCATCACCACCACACCACCACCACCACCACCACCACCATCATCATCATCATCATCATAACCACCATCATCATCACCACCATCATCATCACAAACATCATCATCATCATCATCATCATCATCATCATCATCATCACCATCATCATCATTGTCATGGTCATTGTCATGGTCATGGTGGTGGTGGAGGAGGTGGTGTTGATGATGATACTAATGAAGATGATAACGACGACGCCGACGACGACGATGCTGATAACAATGATAACAGCAGCTAAAATAAGAATGACAATAGCAATAAAGCATCTGAAATACAAATTCACTCAATTTCTATAATTTTCTAATAATTTCATTCATTTTTTGGAAAAATAAGTCATTTCTGATTGATGAGGCCATTCCATTACGCACAGAGCAAAATTGCTTTATTACATATTTTTCATGTTCATTTTCATTTTCATACCACTGTTAAGTCACGGCAGATTTCTCTGCACGAAATTACGGCTGCTCTTCCCGGGAAGAGTGTGTCGCCACAACAGCAGCGCCACCATTATTATATTTTTTCCTATCCTCAACTGCATTTGTTACCCTGTCAGAGTGGCTTTCTTCTACAGAATTTTGTCAGGGACATCTCTCTTGTTGCCGTGGGTTCTTAAACGTGCGCTTAATAGTTTTGTGTAACACAAGGGACCTCGGTTTATCGTCTCATCCGAAAGACTAGCACCTAGACTCATAGTCTAGTGGATGGGGGAGGGGGGATTTGGGGGCCCAAACGGGATTCGAACCACCGCAAACTTCCGACCTGGACTTTTCGCTTTCTAGACAGGGGTGTTACCTCTAGACAGCGATCTGGGACAGGACAGCCTAGTGGTTAGAACATTGCGCTGGAAATCTGACGACCCGGGTTCGATTCCCGTTCAAGGGGATATTTTCCCCTTGAGTTAACATCAGTGCCGACTCCACTCTCCCCAAAAGTCCTTTGGATGAGACTATAAACCGAGGCCCATGTGCGAACGCACGCACAGCATCTTGCGCACACGTTAAATCCTGTTCCGCTTTTCGTAAGAGTAGGCCATTGGGTGCCGGCGGGAAAAGATGACAGAGTTTACAAAACCGCATACACACGGAGACTGGATGTAAAAAAGCACATAAGTGCTTATTCCATTATCCCCGATATAAAAGAATAAAATTAAAAAAAAACTAAACAAAATCCACTTTAACATTTTTACAGAACCAGGAATAGCATGAGAGAGATGATGATCTGATGAATCCATCAAACTGCTGAACTAAAAAATAATGTTCTTTTTTTGTAAAGACTACTGTCTGCTTGATTGTGTTCTTATTTTCTAATTGTTTTGTTGCTATCTTTGTAGATTTGCCTTGTGTTATTTTGTGTAATTGCTTGTCAATCTTTCGATGATCAATCTTCTGTATCAAAAGCATATTTGATTCTGTTACATTAGCTAGAGGTATAAGGCTCATTCATTGTGAGGTGGGTTTGGGGTTTTTTAGTATGTGGCCGACTTTGCTCAACATTAAGGTATCCGTTTATATAATGTTGATTAGTTATGAAATGAGTATACACTTCACTATTACACATATGTGCAGAGAGAGTAAGTAAATAAAAAAGCAAAACAAATTATACGTCAATGCATAAGAAAAGAAACAAACAAACAACTTACAATAATGAGATTGAAAAAAATGAACAAATAAATAAATAATAAATCCATAAATAAATCATAAATAAAAAAATAAATAAACAAGTAAATAAACAACTAGGAACACTTTTCGTAAAAAACACATTTAGACAGGATTCAGGTGGCACTGTATCAAGTATCACACAATTAAAAAATCGTGTGTAAGTAATATGCATAATAAATTAGGTAGATGCATATGTATCCACTTTCTTTATTAGGTCCATTTGCATTAATTTTCGTCATAAAATGTCTGCTAAGATGTCTGCTCGTGCCTAGGTATCATTGTTTAATCATGGCATATATGCACAGGAAGCATACACAAGCAAGCGCGCAGGCACACACACATACGAGCATACACATATAACCACACACACACGCGCGCGCACACACACATACACACATACATACTCACCTACACACAACCACACACACGCACGTACCACACACAAACACGCACGTACTCACACTCACTTAAACACACACACACACACTTACACACACTAACACACACACTTTTACACACACACTTACACACACACAAACAAATATACGCGCACACGCACACAGACACATACACACTCACACACACACACACACACACTTACACACACACTTACACACACACTTACACACACTTACACACACACACACTTACACACACACACTTTCACACACACACACACACTTTCACACACACACACACACACACACACACACACACACACACACACACACACACACACACACACAAATAACGAGATGAAAAGCAAGGCAGAGGTACCGAAGCGGCCATACCACACCATCTCAACCTACACTTCACACGGAAAAGCACCGCTATAGAAAATGGTCGACTTTTCAGACAACCTTTCCTACGTGAGATAAACACGGGCAGACAACTTCAACGCTTCTATTTCCAGGGCTCTTATCTCTCTCTTCTCCCCCTCCTCTCTCTCTTTCTCTCTCTCTCTCTCTCAACCCTCTCTCTCTCTCCTCTCTCCTCTCTCTTCTCTCTCTCCCTCTCTCTCTCTCTCTCTTCTCTCCTCTCTCTCTCTCTCTCTCTCTCTCTTGCGTCTGCGTCTGTGTCTCTCCCTCTCTCTCTCACCTCTCTCTCTCTCTCTCTCTCCTCTCTCTCTCTCTCTCTCTCTCTCTCTCCTCTCTCCTCTCTATCACCTCTGTCCTCTCTCTCTCTCTCCTCTCTCTCTCTCTCTCTCCCTCTCTTCCTCTCTCTCCCTCTCTCCCTCTCCCTCTCTCACCCTCTCTCTCTCTCTCCCTCTCTCTCCCTCTCTCCCTTTCTCTCTCAGTTAAGACTTAATGTGCTTCCTATCAATAATAATGTCAACAGATATAGCGAATATGTAAGAGACAAAAGCTGTCCTTTCTGTGTGAACAAAATAGAAAATGAATGTCACTTCATATTTGATTGCAGTTTGTATACAGATTTCAGAGAGAAATTTCTTAAAGAATCAAAATGCATGACATCATCCAGATTGCTGGACGGAACAAAAGAAAATCACCGACACAATCTCTCCAGGTATGTTTTTCATGCTATGAACAGACGAAAGAAAAACATTTTGTAACTGTACTGTTGTTTGTAGGCTACTCCTTGTTTCCATTATAAGTCATTGTGGCTGCTTGATGTGCTGTTCTTTTGATTATGTTATATGCATTGACTTCGTGTTTTGCTTTCAAGGTTTATCGTCTTATTGTTTTGGTTATTTGGATGATGTACTTGGGTGTGATGCCACCAGGAAAGCTGGCTTAGATGGAAAATGTGACGATCTCTTTTTGCATTTTGTTTCCTTCACTTGCCTCTTCCCTTGCCCACTGTATGTATTGTGGCCAAAGGCCATTGTACATTAAACCTGTTCAGAGTTCAGAGTTCTCTCACCCTCCGTCTCTCCCTCTCTCTCTTAACCCCCCCCCCTCTCTCTCTCTTACCCCCCTCTTTCTCTCACCCTCTCTCTCTCTCACCCTCTCTCTCCTTCCCTTTCTCGATCTCTCTCTCTCTCTCACCCCCTCTCTCCCTCTCTCTCACACCCTCTCTCTCACCGTCTCCCTCTCTCACACACACACATCTCCTGTGTATCTGTCTGGAACATTCTCGCCACAGGAAAGTCAATTATTGACATTACTGCTGCCTGTCTGTTATTAGGAATCAGATTGTCTGGTGTTGGTTTATTATCTGACTGACACCTTGGCCTGCAAGTTCCAGACTTCCAGAAGATGGTCTGGCTCTCGGGCTGTAGTTTTCTTTCGTTCTTTGGCTAGAGCTCTTAGGGTTCATCGATGGTAAGAGTTTTTGCGTTTGCAACCGTATGTTTTGCTTAGCATGGAGGTAGCCGCATTCCGATTTTTGGAGGGATTTATGCTGGGTATATTTGTGTGGGTTTTTTGTAACTTGCTGAATGCTGACATGAATCTTTCACGTGCATATTTGATCTTCTTCATGTGTATTTATAAGATTTAAAGGTGTCCCATAACCTATAAGGTCGTAGGTGAGCGAGGCGTCAGAGACCTCATCTTCTCTAGGGGCCAGCTTATTGAGGGTGGTGCCCATCTCCTCTCCCTCGCTGTTTTACCTTCCCTAACCCTAAAGAGGGCAGGTATCCATTTACAGCTGGGGGAACTGTACTGAAACCAAGGAACGCAAACGGTCACCCATCCAAGTGGTAACCACGCTCGATACTGATTAACCTTAGAAGGGGAAAGCGAGTGCTCCGACCACTGAGCTAAAGCTTTCCGCCGCGTGTGTATATACACAACGGGAAATAAGGCACTGGTATGCCTGCACTTGAAATTGACCTGGAGATCGTAAAATATTCCCAACCCTCAGTTCACCAGACTCTGCCGAGACACAAACCCACGCCTTCATAGACCTTTTGGGTTGAAGTCAAAGGGTTTTAAACCACTCGCCTAGCTATATCATCCATCACAAAAATGGGTACGGAATAGTCCTGATAATCTTTCAAAAGGGTCATTGATGTTTTCGTTCCTCGGCTAGAGCTCCAAGGTTCACTGAAGGTGAGACTTGTTTCTGTTTTGTTACCAGATTTTGCCCACCATTAAGGAAGCCACATTCTGATTCCAGGATGAAACACGACGCCAGTGTGCATTCGTTGGTTTGTTTTTGTCATCTCTTCTTACCGGCACGAAATGGTTTTCTGCCGGGAAAGTCAAAAGGGGTTTTAAATAGTGCGCAAAATGTTTGGGGGATGGGATAGCTCAGTGGTCAGAGCACTCGCTTTTCCCCCCAGCCAATGTTAAGCAGCAGCGTGGTTACCAATAAGATGGATGACCGTTTTTGCGCCTTGGTTTCAGTACAGTCTCCCAGTTCACCCAGCTGTAATTGGGTACCTGCCCTCTTTAAGGTCAGGGAAGGTAAAGCAGCGAGGGAGAGAGCAAATGGGCGCAGCTCTCAATATGCTGGCCCCTGGAGAAGCTGAGGTCTCTGATTCCTCGCTCCCCTACGACCACATAGGTTACGGGACACTTTACTTTTTTTAACCTCTTAGATGTTTGAGTAGGTAATCGCACATGGGACCCCGGTTCATAGTCTCATTCGAAGGACTCCAAGGCAACAAATCCCCTTGAATGGGCATCTCAGGGATGGCTCGAATCCAGGCCGTCAAAACGTGAGCGCAATGTTCTAACCACTAGGCTTCCCTGTCCCTGCCTCCCTCCTTCTCCTGGGAAATATTGATTTCTTCCTTTCCTTCGAATTCTCAGACAATAACTACTGTTGTCTGTCATATGAGGGAAAACGTGTTACACTGCCGTTAATCGCCTGATAAGTCCGGCCCCAGTGTATCTAACTTCGGCATGGGGAGAATTGTTACACTATTTAAAGTCTTTCTGGAGAAAAGGCAGGGATATGGACAAAGAAGGCAGAAAATAGACAAGAAGGAGGGGACAGGAAGAAAAGGAACAAGGCAGAAACAAAGAGAGTGATAGAAAAGAGGGTAATACTTAGCAGAGAATGTCCAGAATGTGGGGATTCTATTCATACTGACTGACCCGCGGCATCCCCACGGGGGATGGATGAATATTGATTAAGTCAAAGTAAATTTGAGGAGACTTTTCCCACCCTTTGGTGAGAAATCTAGTCTTGCGGCGTTGTGTGTACACAGCTGTTTACACATGTGTAGGAATCAAAGGGTGAGCTGATCACATACAAAAGGAAGACATCTCAGTAAGAGTAGCGGAGAGGCAGACAGACTAGCAACCTGACAGAGATAGAGAGGGACTGAGACGGAGACAGAAAGACTGACAAAAAGAGATAGAGGGTGGAGGAGGGGGCTAGAGAGTACAGAGAGAGAGTGGGGAGAGAGAGAGATTGAGTGACATAACAGACACAGAGACAGACAGACAGAGAGAGAGAGGGAGAGGGAGACCGAGAGAGAGACATAGACAGAAAGACAGAGACAGGGGTGGGGGAGGATGGATGCAGGCAGGGAGGAAGAAATAGACAGACAGAGAGATTTACAAAGAAAGAGGGTTTATTTATTTATTTATTCTTTATTGTTTTTCTTTTTCGTGGACAATGGAATGAGCACTCATGTACTTTTCGTTTCATCCAGTCCCTGTGTGTATGCAGTTTTGTAAGCTGTGTCATCCGTTCCCACCGGCACACAATGGCCTACTCTTCCGAAAAGTGGGAGCGGTTTTAACGTGTGCGCAAGATGTTCTGCGTGCGTTCGCACACGGGATCTTGGTTCATAGTCTCATCCAAAGAGTCACAGAGAGATAGCGAGAGAGTATGAGAAACAGACAGAGGAACAAAATGAGAGAGTGACGCAGCCTTACATAAATACAGAAGACCAAACTTCTCCCAACAAACTTCACACTGAAAAAAAACCCAAACCAGGAACCAGCTGAAATCAAGAACTCCAACAAACTTTCCTTACGTAAGAAGACACAGACAGATAGACAGCTTCAATGCATCTATTTTCAGAGCTTGCTCGCTCTCTCTCTCTCTCTCTCTCTTCTCTCTCTCTCTCTCTCTCTCTCTCTCTCTCTCTCTCTCTCTCTCTCTCTCTCTCTCTCTCTCTCTCTCTCTCTCTGTGCCATCACATTGCTGGGAATGTCCCCGCCAAAATAGAAGGTCAATCTTTGCACCATTATTCACATGTCTGTTTGTGAGATTCAGGGTGACTGATATCTGGTTTAGTATCTGAATTAGTATCCTTGTGTGCAAAGGTTTAGAATGGAGTGTGTGTGTGTGTGTGTGTGTGTGTGGAAGGGGGGAAGGGGTTGACTGACTTAATACTGACCAAACAGGTTTTTTGTTGTTTTGTTTTGTCTTTTGTTGTGGCATCTTTTTTGGAGAGGGAATACAGAATTAGACTTGACTTGAGTATTTTTTTTAAAGAATTGTGGATTAGGTCAAGTTAAAAATGAATTATGCATTTACCAACTTAAGTGAGAAAGTCTGCCTTTGATGCTGTGTAGACTTCTCTATGTGTGAACATTAAAGAGTGAGATAGTCGAACTATCCTAAAAAAAAAGGCTGAAAGAGACGGACAGATAGACAGACAGACAGGCAAAAAGCTAGGTAGACAGACAGAAAAAGGGAGAAGCAGAGAAACTGAGAGAGAAACAGAGACAGGGAGAAAAAGAGACAGGAAGAGAGATAGGGAGATACAGATAGATAGAGAGAGAGAAAGAGACAGACAGTCAGAAAGACAGAGTGGGCAGAGACAGAGAGAATGACTGACAGACAGAAACAGAGATGCAGAGACAGAGACACAGAGACAGACTCACAGACAGAATCAGTCTCTGACAGACAAAAACAGAGACAGAGAGAGAGAGATGGATGGCCTGACACATACACACACACGCACACGCGCATGCCAGTACGCATGCACACATGCATGCACAGACATATGCACACATGCGCGCGCGCACACATACACACATGGAGGAATTAAGTGCCTTACATAAGTACAGAAGAAGACCAAACTTTTCAAAGCAAACTTGACACTGAAGAACCAGGAACTGCCGAAATCAAGAACTCCAACAAACTTCCCTCACGTAAGAAGACCACAGACAGACAGCTTCAATGCATCTAGTTTCAGAGCTCTCTATCTCTCCCTCTCTCTCTCACTCTCTCTCCCTCTCTCTCTCCCTCTCCTCTCTCTCACTCTCTATCCCTCTCTCTCTTCCTCTCTCTCTCTCTCTCTCTCTCTCTCTCCTCTTCTCTCTCTCTCCCTCTCTCTCTCTCTCTCTCCCCTCTCTCTCCCTCTCTCCCTCTCTCTCTCACTCTCTCTCTCTCTCCCTCTCTCTCTCTCTCACCCCTCTCTCTGTGTCTCTCTCTCTCTCTCTCTTCTCTCTCTCTCTCTTCTCTCTCTCTCTCTCTCTCTCTCTCTCTCTCTCTCTCTCTGTGCCATCGCTTGCTGAAAACATCCCTGCCCAAATAGAAGGTCAATCTTTGCATCCATTATCGCACGTCTGTTTTAAGATTCAGGTTGACTGAGATCTGGTTTAGAATCTGACTTGGTATCTTGGTCTTCAAAGTTTTAGGATACTTGGGGAAAATTTGTTTTGACACAATACTGACCAAATAAAAGAGACCGAGACAGAGAAACAGGCTGATAAATAGACAAAGCAAAACAAACATTGTATATAAAAACACA
Source organism: Rapana venosa (assembly GCA_028751875.1). Taxonomy (NCBI): domain Eukaryota; kingdom Metazoa; phylum Mollusca; class Gastropoda; order Neogastropoda; family Muricidae; genus Rapana; species Rapana venosa. Next base: position 6,549,553 of record CM054135.1, read on the forward strand.
GAAGATACAAAGAAATAAGCCAGGAAAATAAAAAGAAACTAAAACATTGTAATATAAGTTCCAGTAAACTTTTTTTTAACAGGAACTCCAAACTACTCACATCAATTCTTTAAACTCAACTTGTCTAAACAAAAAGTTGGTTAATAATTCACATTGAAGTCGACGTTTTCCAAGACAGCCCATTTCCTCAAATCTTCCTTATTCTACCAGGGACGTACATCTTAGTGAAAAGAGGAGGAGGATGCTGTGTGTGTGTGTATGTGTGTGTATGTTTGTGTGTGTGTGGGTGTATGTGCGTGTGCGTGTGTGTTTGTGTGTGTGGTATGTGCGCCCCTTGTGTGTGGTGTTGTGTGTGTGTGTGTGAGTGTGCATGTGTGTGTTTATTCATTTTTATTTGTATTTTTTCTTTTATATCGATGATAATGTAATAAGCACTTATGTACTTTTTTTACATCTAGTCCCCGTGTGTATGCAGTTTTGTAAATTGTCATGTGTTCCACCGGCACACAATGGCCTGCTCTTACGAAAAGCGGAACAGGATTTTAACGTGTGCGCAAGATGTTCTGCATGAGTGATGTTCTGTGTGAGTGAGTGTGTTTGTGTGTGAGTGTGTGTTTGTGTGTGTGTTGTGAGAGAGAGAGGTGCGTTGAGGTGTTGTGCGTGTGTGTATGTTGTGTTGTGTGTGTGCGCGCGTGTGTGTGTGTTGTGTGTTGTGTGTGTGTGGAGGCTGTGTGTGTGTGTGTTGTGTATTTGTGTGTGTGTGTGTGTGCCGTTCTGCCATTGGCCTTCTAGTGTTACTGCTGGGATCAGGCTGCCTGACATTCCGTGAATGGTGTTGGCGGTGTTTGTTTTGGGCCTGGAAGTTGTTAAGGATTGCACACCTATGGACTAGCATCGGTTCTGAATGCCGCCATTCTACCCTGTCGGGTTACCAGGGACCTGTCAGTATAAATAGCATCCCCACCTTGTAGAAATATGTGCCGGAAATGTCCTATTTTCTATTACTCTCTTTGTTTCTGCCTTGTTCCTTTTCTTCCTGTCACCTCCTTCTTGTCGATTTTCTGGCTTCTTAGTCCATTTCTCCCGCCACATTTTTTTTTCGAGAAAGACTGAAAAGATAAAGACTCTCTCTTGTGGCGAAGTGGGATGCGCTGGTCCTGACTTGTCAGGCGCTTAACGGCAGCGTGACACATTTTCGCTCCTATAACAGACAACAACAGCTGCTGTCTGAGCGGAAAAAAGAAGAAGAAGAAGAAGAAGAAGAAGAAGAAGAAGAAGAAGAAGAAGAACAAGAAGAACAAGAAGAACAAGAAGAACAAGAAGAAGAACAAGAAGAAAAAGAAGAAAAATGCTCGTGTTCTGAAAAGTGTTGATATAAAGTCAGAGTCAATCTGTCTTTAGTCTATCTGACTTTCTGACTGTCTGTCTGTGTCCAGTGATAGGCGGAGTAGACAGCTTTGTTTGCCTTAAGTGAGATAATGTCCTGTATAAAGCACTGTGGGAATACGCTTATTTTCAACAAAACCGATTCAATTAGAAAGATAAGACAAAAAAGCCACAGAGACTGACAGGCAAACATACAGAAAGACAGACAGACAGAAGGAAAGAAAGAAAAAAGAAAACAGAAAGACAAAAAGAAAGGAAGAAAGGAAGGAAGGAAGAAAGAAAGAAAAAGAAAGAAAGAGGGAACTCGAACGAGAGAGAGAGAGAGAGAGAGAGAGAGAGAGAGAGAGAGAGAGAGAGAGAGAGAGAGAGAGAGAGAGAGAG
>CM054135.1:6563819-6581319 GCA_028751875.1 Rapana venosa
TAAAATGAATCTCGTATGCATCAATAAAAGCAGGCATATTTCAGTACCGGTCTTACTGGGTACAAATTTCAAAAACATCACTTTTATCGCTGTGTTTTTATTGCGTTGAAATATTTGATGTTTGAAAAAAAGTGAGTACTTCACAAAGAATGACATCGGTTTGTTTTTTACATTTGATGCCTGATTTATTTTCATTTTGATATTTTTTTTCTCGTTCCTCGGCTAGAGCTCCGAGATTGATGAATTGATGAGAGTTTTGCGTATACAACTATTTTTTCTAATAATAGCAAAAATAATAATATATGGAATTTCAATAGCACTGAATTTTTCAAAAACAAACAAATCGAAGCGCTTGCACTCAAATCATTTACACGCATGCAACTCTCCTTAAACATAATGAACAACAGATTTCAAATCCATGCGCGTACACGCACGTACGCACACACACACACACATACACACACACACACACACACACCACACACCGCGCGCGCGCGCGCGCGCGCGCGCGCCGGTGCAAACACACCTAGGAGGTGAAGGATGCTGATGAAAATTAGGGACAGATATGAGGGGAAAGTCTCAAGTAGAAAATAAGTGTGTTTTGAGGCTGGATTTGAAGGTATCAAATGAAGGCTTTTTGGCGAAGTAAAAGAGGGAGGTCATTCCAGGTGGATGGACCAGAAACAGAGAAAGAGCAACGGCCAACAGTGGTATGCTTGAATCTGGGGGTTCAAAAACACAAAGTATCTGCGGCTGAACGAAGGGAACGGAATGGAGTATAAAGGTGAAGACAGCTAGAGATAAGATGGTGCCTACCATTCAGAATCTGTTTTCCGACTTCGGGGATGATGTGTAAACTCAACGCTTGTGTGCATGAGATTTTTTTTAATTATATATATTTCTCTGACATTCTTTCTTATTGGCACAAACGATCTACTCTCCCATAATGGCGATGGTGGTGATGACGATGATAACGATGTTTGAGGAGCTGAAATGGCCAAAAATATCCTGACTCGTTTATATACATTATACGTTTACATACATATATACATATAAAGGTGTTCCATAGCCTGTAAGGTCTTAATGGAGCGAGGCGTCATAGACCTCACCTTCTTTAGGGGGCCAGCATATTGAGGGCGGCGCCCATCTCCTCTCCCTCGCTGCTTTACCTTCCCTGACCCTGTATAGATGGATAGATAGATAGATAGATAGATAGATAGATAGATAGATAGATAGATAGATAGATAGATAGATAGATAGATGGATAGATGGATACGTGGATAGATAGATAGATGGATGGATAGATAGATAGATAGATAGATAGATAGATAGATAGATAGATAGATAGATAGATAGATAGATAGATAGATAGGTAGATAGATAGATAGACAATCAGACAGACAGTCAAGCAGATACAGACAGACAGACAGATAGGCAGACAGACAGGCAGGCGGGCAGGCAGGCAGAGAAAGATAGATAGATAGATAGACAGATAAATAGATAGATAGATAGATAGATAGATAGACAGATAGACAGACAGACAGACAGACAGACAGACAGAGAGATTCATATTCAGTAGTCTTACTGGAGACATAGTTACAAAAACTCTAACAAAACCAGTCCAATCTGAGCGTGACTGGACCACACACTGACTGCCCTTCACTGTTCTCTCTTATACCGTGTCGGTTCAATAGGTCACTGCGCACAGCTAATTGTATTGCCAGGGCTAGGGACACTGGAGAGAAAAGGCGTCTTGTCTGTGGGAGCCAGTGTTTGTTCAGTGAAACCTGTAAAAAGGACAAACTTTTCCCCCGTCCCGAACTTTCCAGACCTGCCCGCATTCCTATTCAAGCACATCAATTTTGGGGGGCGGGTTCGTTCATGGGGCTAGAGCTCTGAAGTTCACCAGTAGTGACGTTTATTTATTGCACCATTTATTCATTCATTTATTTATTTCTGTATTTATCTATTTATTTAGTTAACTGTTATCTACTTATTGTTTTTATTCCATTATTTTGAGGATAATGGAATAAGTAAACGTGTGCTTCGTTTAAATCTAGTCCTCGTGTGTACGTCGTTTGTAAATTTTTTTCATCCGTTCCCACCGGCACACAATGGCTTACTCTTCCAAAAGCGGAACAGGATGGATTCAACGTGTGTTCAAGATGCTCTGCGTGCGTTTGCACACACGGGGCCTCAGTTTAAAAGTCTAATCCAAAGGACTTAGTGAAGTCGGCACTGATGTTAACTCCAGGAGAAAATATCCCTTCGAACGGGAACCTGACCCGTGTCAGCAAATCACAAGTGCAATATGCAACAAACTAACTTGCTAAGCTACCCCCCACCCTACCCCTGCGTATGTTATGGCTTCAACCAGCCAGAAGTGTAGCCATAGTCCGACTTCGGGCACATCGATTGGTTATGCGGCATTTTGATTTTTTTTTTAAATATCTAAGGATGAAAAAAATTTCCTTTAAGATAAAACCGTGGTGATATCCTTTCTAAAACAATTGGGTGAGAATGAATAGCAAAAATAAAAAGAAAAAAAAAACCGGAAAATTATACAGATATAGATTTGTTTACCTCCAGGACTCTAGTACCTACACGTCAAACTGCTTCAGTCATGACTGATTTTCCTTCGCCTTTTTTTAAGCACATGTTGATAGGCTAGTTCTTATGGATCAAAGGATCTATTCAGCCCAAAAAAACCCAGACATGACGTGTATCCACAATCTCTGGGCAAGCACACAACACAGAATTATTGTGAAGTTACGGTGTTGATGCTGTTTATACCGATGAATCTCCCTGCACACCTAAGGGGTCAAGGGACGTGTGTATCTCATACAGAGATCACAAGGTTAATGAGGAAGTGGAAATCAGAATCAAAAACGCCATCGAACCATATCCAGAGCTCCGGACTTCAGTGAAAAGACGCAAAATGAAGCGATTCAGGCATGTGACACGAACATCTAGGACTGGCCAAGACTGTCCTACAGGGAACAGAGCAAGGAGGGAGACGAAGAGGCAGACAGAGAAAACGACGGGAAGACAACATCATAGAGTGGACTGGCCTTGGGTGGAACGAACAGCTACGGAAAGTGGAGGACCGTGGGGAGTGGAGGAAGCTGGCTGTAAAATCTACGTTGGTGCCCCCACGATCCAAGAGAGTACAGGATAGGTGAAGGTGAAGGATAACGCTTTAAGACTTGGGGAAAAGGGAAAAAAGAAACAATCAAGCGGAAAACAAAGAAACGAAATTAAAACAAAAAGGAAGCAGTCAATGGGGTCAGCTGTTTCAGGACAACATGATGATAACATAAACTCTGACCGCGTCTACATCAGGAGTGCAATAGAAATATAAACCCTTTACTATTAAAAAAAATTGTTCTCTCCTTCCTTTCGTTGCTGCTGTTGGTTTTCCTTGTCTTCTTCTCAAATCGTTTTCTTCGCATATCTTCTATGCAATTCGTTTTTGTTTCTTCACAAATTCTTCTTCTTCTTCATCTTTGCAGTTTGTTTTCCTCACATAACTTCTTCCTCTTTCTGTTTTTCCCCCGTATTTTCTAAAGCTAATTATTTTGTTTGTTTCTTTCTTCCTTCCTACTCCTTCCTCTTCTTTTCCGTTTCTTCTTCTTCTCGTCTTGTTTTGCTTTTAGCTTCAATACACTTAGAAGCCATATTACATGTCAACGTCTGAAGTCCTCCGAGCTACATATGGTTTTTTTCTCAGACAGATGAAGAAGAAAGCATGCAAACAAAAATATCATTTCTGGGCAAATGTGAAGCCATAAAAAATACAGGCCTGCCCTCTATCTAGGGGCTCTCAAACATTCTCAGACTCGCAGTGACATGTTTTGGAAAACGTACTTTTCCCCGCTGAATTCTGGACACAGGTTTTTTTAAGAAAACATTTTAGTGAGATGTACTAGGCCTTGGGGTTTCTGTCTGTCTGTAAGACTTACTGGCTGTTTTGTCAATCACTCGATCGGTCTGTCTGTTAAGTCTGGTTGGATGTCTTGTATTGTGTATGACTCTCTCTCTCTCTCACTCACTCACCTCATCTCCTCTCTCTCTCTCTCTCTCTCTCTCTCTCTCTCTCTCTCTCTCTCTCTCTCTCCTCTCTCTCTCTCTCTCTCTCTCTCTCTCTCTCTCTCTCTCTCTCTCTCTCTCTCTCTCTCTCTCTCTCTCTCTCTCTCTCTCTCTCTCTCTCTCTCTGTCTGCTACTCAGGTTCGAAGATATAAAGTATGTCAATACCTACCTGTAACCTCAGGGAATAAAGATTATCAAACAATCGATAACCTGCCTGTGTGTCTGTCTGTCTCTATCTGTCTGCCTGTCTGTCTGTCTGTCTGTCTCTCTCTCTCTCTCTCTCTCTCTCTCTCTCTCTCTCTTCTCTCTCTCTCTCTCTCTCTCTCGTGTTGTATGAATATGTTACAGAATACCTCATGAATGCTTTCCCTTTGTTTTCCCATGAGGGCCTGGTGTAAACAAGTCTCTGGCTTATCCAATTACCCTCAAAGCATTTGAGATCTTGCTTCTCTCTCTAATTTCAAATTCTTTATTTCCTGTCATCCCTTTAGAGATATGGAGGATTTTAAATAATATCAATAAACAAAATCATAACTGAAAATCATACATGTTCCATATTAATGGATATTTGAACACATTACTATAGAACAACAATTGTCTGTTTACACAAATCAAAATCTTGGAACAAAGTTTACATGTAATTTCTGATAGTCCTAATCATTTTAACCAAATTAAGCAGAGTCTTCTTATTTGATGAAGAATAGAGCTGTTCATACTTCAAAGTGTTTGGATGTTTAGCGTAATATTTTGGTTAACATTTTTTACGAGTTTTGTTAAACATTGGACAAATAAAAAGGTAATGAAAATCGTCACCAATATCCCTACTATTGCATGTTGTACAGCATCTTTCATTTCTTTGAATTCCCTCAAAACGGAGAATATTGACAGGCAGATTGTTATTATTTGTGCGAAACTTACCAAATCGAATAGAAACATTAGATGGCAATAACAGTAAATACTTTTCAACACAAAATTGTGTTTTACACATTCTATAATTGGTATAAATTTCTTCTGTATTCACTACTGTGTACCACTTATGAATAAATACATCACATAAGCATTGCTTTACTTTGGCTTCAAAGTAGTTGCAACTGCATTCAATATTTTGTTGATTCAACCAGACCCCACTCAACCCTAGCTCATCTAATGTATTTTTATGCTGGTCAGATAATCTGAAGAAAATCTTTGTGCAACATACATTTTATACAATAATCTATATACTAAACAGGAAAACTTATTTGCACCTGTACATAATCTGTACCAAAAGCATAACATTCTTGCTTTAATTGCAACATTAACAGAGACTTTATCGACCTCACCATAAACCATGAAGGTAGGAGTAGACCGTCTCACTTTAAGAATTAATTTGTAAAACTTAAGCTGTGAAAATGTAGCTGCCATGTATGTTAGGTCATAGCCCCAAATCTCACAGCCGTAAGTTAAAATCGAAACCACAGTGTTTTAAAACAATTCAATCAGAACATCAATAGGTAACAGTTGATTATTACCATTTCTCAAAAGGGCAAACATTGCTTTAGAGGCTCGGTCGAACAAGTCTCGTTGTGCAAGCTTATGTCTATTATTGTAGTTAAACTTCTACTTCTGTAGTCATCAGCAAAATAAAACCCTTGATAACAAATGATGGCAACACTTCAATATTTTTGTCAAACTTCACCTTCCCTTAACTGGCAACAGCGCTCTCTTGTCCGCCAGAACTCCAGCTGGATTCCAAGTCTAAAAATACCACGGCTTGATGTGGAGTGTGCAAGCTTTTAAGCAGCAACCAGTATAGGTAATAGCAAACAAAGAACTATTTTTTCATATAAAAACGTGAATCGTGGCAACTAATAGTAGACTGGGAAATCCATTTTGAACTGGAGGGGAAAAATCATCGTAAACTTTTAAAGCTTATAGAGGCCATGGTAAACTTGTTCGTTTTTCGGGCAGACGAATGTAAAACCATTAGTAGTTCAAATAAGAAGCATTGTTGAGTGATGGTTGTTGTTAAAAGTGGTAGATTTTGTTTGTGGTTAAAGTTGTGGTGGTGTTTTGAAGATGTTGCTGTTCTTACAACTATTGCTGCTGTCGATGTTGTAGTATATTAGGATTCTAATGGAGAAGACAGTTTTATTTTGGGGTTACTCTCTGTTTTAAAATTGAAGCTTTGGTGTACACTGATGCATATTTCAGCAAAACAAGGTCATCAACAATCTCCCAAACATGAACGCTTCATGCTCTCTACGTGTCAATAGTTAGTAGTTTGAATGAACTATAGAACATTCACCTCCACTCTAGCCCATAACGTAAGATACTCGACCGTGTTAGCACCAACGAAGGTTTTGTAATCAGCTTCCTCCACTCCTTGCAGTTAACAACTTTCCGGAATGACACATTACCTATGTGTAAATTGCATAGTCCAGTTGTTCTAACAGGATATGTCTCAACAACGCGCCAATCCTTAGATAAGGCAAAGCGCGATGGTTCTACTAAGCTCAACACCTTATGGTACAAATTTGTGACAGAGCTTATTACCCCTCCTCCCTCCAAGAAAAAGTCAAATAAAAAAAGGATTCAAAGTGTTGGCTTCTTACTTTTAAATATCAACTTACCTTCTTGCTTCTTGTGATACTAAGTAGCTCTATTGCAAAGTGTGACGTATCCTACAGTTGTCACAAAGTCCATCAATTTGCTCTGTCATAATCTGGGACAGAAGTCAGAAACTACAGCCAAAATGTAAGTGGAGCTTTTATAAAATCCTTAACGCGTGTATAGTACTGAACTTCTCTTGGGAAGGTAACTCGTTATGTCAGAATTAGAAATATATGGGTTGAGCCCCAAGTAGTGAACGTGCTCTCTCTCTTTCTCTCTCTCTGTCTCTCTGTCTCTCTCTCTGTCTCTTTCTGTCTCTCTTTGTCTCTCTCTATCTCTCTCTCTCTATCTCTATCTCTCTCTCTCTCCAAGGTAACAGACACGGAGCGAAAGCAGGAAACAACAGAGAGAGAGAGAGAGAGAGGAGAGAGAGAGAGAGAGAGAGAGAGAGAGAGAGAATGAGCAAAATTTATTCTTCAGGTCTCCAGCCCCTAAAATGAGGTCAAACAAAGCATAGCAAAGCAAAGCTAAAACGAAACATGACCACTGTGGCAAATGCCAAAACATGACCAGTGTGAAAATAAAACCATCCAAAAATTAGACAAAATTTAACTTTCAACAGTCATGTATATCATTTTCTCACTGTCCATTCTCCAAACTGTCCACATACTCCTACAGTACTTTCATAAAATTGAAAAGGCAGAATCCAAGATTCAATCCCTTGGTGGGTTTCAAAACAAATCATTAGCTTGTATCAGAAACTAACGTGTAACTGGTGCATGTGTTTACGTGAGTACACACACACACACACACACACACACACACACACACATACACACAAACACACACACACACACACACACAACAAACACACACACAAACACACACACACACACACACACACACACACACACACACACACACACACACACACACACACACACATACACACACACGGACGCTTGTGTAAGGTGATGTAGTTACGGGAGCGCTCTTGCACTGCCGTGTGCACGCATGCACACGTGTGATATCAATCACTCTCAACGCTCATCGAGCCAACTGTTCTCATAGACTTCTACCAGTTTGACCATTCTTAGGAGATATTCCCACCTGCCTAACTTTGTTATACATACAAGTGCCTAAACTTACGATCGAGCTACACCAAAAAATTCCGACTTTAAAGTAAAACTTCGAAAATAATATTGGCCACAAGAGTTTTCTTACAAACCGTCAAGTTTCCTGGGTCTCACCGATTAAAATAGCTGACGTCGGATTCCTTAGATTGTAAACTTTCGAAAAAAAGAAAAACGCGCGTAAATTCTCTTTATTTGGAGATCTTCGTAATTTTCCTGCACGTGGATATTGATCTGGAAACTTTGCAGAGCTGACAAAGATGGTGCTTGTCGGGTGGCTCCCACAGTTTGCAAGCTCGTGGAATATATTAACTATAGGATGTAAAACAATTGATCAGGATTAATTAATCCCTGTGAACATCATCCAAGTTAAAACGGCGTTGTCAGCATTCTAGCAGTCCGAGTATCAACACCGGCAAGCGCGCGCGCGCACACCCCCCCCCCCACACACACACACACATATCTATCAACAATACACAACTATCTGCCCATCCATCCATCCATACAGATAGATAGACATAGATAGATAGATTGATATATCGATAGATCGATAAATCGATAGATAGATATATAGATATAGATAGATAGATATAGATAGATAGATAGATAGATATCGATAGATCGATAAATCGATAGATAGATTGATAGATTGATAGATAGATAGATAGATAGATAGACAGACAGATAAATAGATACACAGACAGACAGACAGACGGATAGATAAATAGATATGTAGGTAGGTAGGTAGGTATATAGATAGATAGATAGATAGATAGATAGATAGATAGATAGATAGATAGATAGATAGATAGATAGATAGTTAGATAGATAGATAGATAGATAGATAGATAGATAGATAGATAGATAGATAGATAGATAGATAGATAGATAGATAGATAGATAGATAGATAGATAGATAGATAGATAGATAGATAGATAGAATTTTTCTGAACGGATTGAACTGATCCTTAAAATGGTTCTGAAGACGATAAAACAAAATCATAATTTTGCCAAGAGGCGGATGATTCTTCCGTTTAATGTTGTTTCTATCATGTTTTTTTCCTATGTGTTTTCGTATCTGTCTATTTTCTTCGTTTTTGGTTGGGTTCTCTGAGGTTTTAAGTGTGGGAGGGGAAGTTCTATCGTGATGTTATCCCCAATAAGGGCGGAGACTGGACGTAAAAAGAAAAGCACACAAATGTTTATCATCCTCAAATCATCTCTCTCTCTCTCTCTCTCTCTCTCTCTCTCTCTCTCTCTCTCTCTCTCTCTCTCTCTCTCTCTCTCTCTCTCTCTCTCTCTGTCACTCATTCCAATTTGTGTGTGTGTGTGTGTGTGTTTATTTCTTTTTTCTTTTTTTATTTCGAGGATAATGAAATAAGCACTCATGTGCTTTTTTAACCTAGTCCCCGTGTGTATGCAGTTGTTGTACATTTTGTCATCCGTTCTCACCGGCACACACTGGCCTACTCTTCCGAAAATCGGAACGGGTTGTAACGTATGCGCAAGATGTTCTGCGCGCGTGCGTGCGTGTGTGTGTGTGTGGTGTGTGTGTGTGTGTGTGTGTGTTGTGCGTGCGTGCGTGTGTTCGTATTCAAAGCATTTCACCTATTTACTTGCTTGACTTGTTTTGTGACTTTTTTTTCTGTAGACGAAAGAAGCTTTCGCTCGTGAAAAGAGTTTGGGTCCTGTGATAATCTTAGATATTTACCAGGAATGGTATTACTTGATGTTGCTGGCAAAGTCTGTGAGCTGATTTTCTATAAGAAAGTCACTGAGGATTTTACAGCAAAATCGTTAATATTTATTTTGAAAACAAAATATGGAATAAACAAATGTTGATAGCTTCATGTGTAAAAGTGTTTGTACGTTGATTGTGTAAAAAAAAAACAACCATGAGTGTTGATGTTGTTTACAACTGTATTTTGTGCTTGTTATTTTTTTTTTCGTTTTGATTTGTACATTCTTTGTATTTTGCGAAAGAAAAAAAATCAACTATTTTGAAGTTGCTTCTGATTTTGGCTTGACTTGATTTTTTTGTAAATAAAAATAATAATAGTCGAAGAATGAAGTTTAAAGCCTAAGATCTTAGATGCCTGTTTGAAATGTTTGTGTACATGATTGGAATTATTGTCAATATGAATTTTTATCTGTACCGTTTGTGTGTCGAAGCGTTTTAGTAGAAACAACATAGATAATTAGCACTTTTTGTAAGATGGTCAGTTTCTTTAAACAATTTTTTAATTTACATTTTATGATTGTGTATATAATGTAACGAAGTAGCTTTTTTCAAATTTTTTTGGTCTGCCAATCTGTATTTCGTCAATAAACTGGACCCTGATATCAATTGAAGAAGAAACAATCTATAGCGTGTGAGAGCTTTACCTACTATTAGGAATAGTATGAGATTTTCTGTTGTCCAATATGCGTATTATTATTATTATTATTATTATTATTATTATTATTATTATTATTATTATTATTATTATTATTATTATTATTATTATTATTATATCTATGTTCTTTAAAGAGGAAATTAGAGAAACAGTGGTGTTTGATTTTTTCGTGTTTTTTTTTTTAGCATAGTGGCTCGTGTGTGTATGTATGTATGTATATATATATATATATATATATATATATATATATATATATATATATATATATATATATATATATATATATATATATCCATCTTACATATTTTTAATAAATACAGTTCGTTCAAATTGAAATTACATATTATGTCAGCTTCTTTATATTCTTACTTAATTGAAAAAATCAAGTCAAGCTTCATCACATCTTTTGATTTCATTGTTGAGGTGGTGTTTTTTCTTCAAAAACAGAAGAACACCTCAAACTTCATATCACTTTCTTCCTTACGTTAATTCTTTTGAATAAACCATGCCCACAACATTTAAGTTAAGCTTTATCACATCACTTTCAATGTCTTCCCCAAGTCAAATTTCGATACATAAATCACAACAAATTTGATTACTTTTTATGTAAATTGATTTATATTCATTAAAAAAAAAAGTAACAAGATTCATCACAACTGTTTTAGTTTGTTATGTAAATTTCTTCATATTAATAATTAAAAAAAGAGTCAAGATTCATCGAGCTATTTTGATATATTTATGTGAATTTCTTCATATCATTAGAAAAAAAATATCACAACTATTTCTATATCATTATGTAAATGTCTTCACATTAAGAGGGAAAAAAACAACATTCATCACAACTACTTCGAATTCCCATTAATCTCAATTTCTTCATATTAATATTGAAATATGCAAAGTCAAGATTCACCAAAAAAATTTTCGATTTCCTCGCAATGTCAGCTTCCTCATATTAATAAAGAAAAATCAAGTCAAGCCTGATCACAAATTATTCCAAATGTCTTGATTATGTCAATACAATGTGAAGTCGAGCTAATAGAACAAAATCGTTGTGGTTTCTTGATTATGTTCATTTCGTCACATCAATCAAAACTGCAAAATCAAGCTATAACTAGAAAAGATGCAAGCTTCTAATGTCAATTTATACTGATTAAAACATATGAAGTCGAGCTAACGTCACAAGCCATTTTAGTTTGAGCCGAGCTAACAATACACATCATTTCGCGTCAACCATAGCACTGAAACTACCCTAGTCCATACCCTAAATACACTTCTACTTGCTTCTGACTCGGGGAAAATCTCCCTTCTCACTCTACTCGACTTATCTGCAGCCTTCGACACTATTGACCATTCAATTCTTCTCTCCCGTCTTCAAAAAACATTCGGTGTTACTGGCACAGCCCTCTCCTGGTTCAGTTCATACCTCACTAACCGATTCCAGACAGTCGCAGTAAACAAGATACAGTCAATACCTGCCAAACTGGAATGTGGTGTCCCGCAGGGATCAGTTCTCGGCCCTGTTCTTTTCACTCTCTATACTGCTCCACTATCACATATAATAAACCGTCATCATATCAACCATCACTTTTATGCAGATGACTCTCAGATTCAAAGTAGTGTTACACCTGAAAATCTGCCTTCTCTCTTGACAAAGATGGCCTACTGCTTTCAAGATATCCAAAACTGGATGATACAAAACAAGTTACAGTTAAACGCAGATAAAACCGAAGCCATGCTTGTAGGGACCAAACACAAACTCTCTTCCATTACAACAACTTCAATAGAACTCGGCAATACATCAGTCCCTCTATCCACTTCCGTGAAGTATCTAGGTGTCGTTATCGACAACACCTCTCTATGAAAAAATTCATCACCCAGACCTGTCAGTCGTGCTACTATCAATTACGGCGTATTAGTGCAATTCGAAAGTACCTGTCCACTGATGCAACAGCCAAACTTGTCACTTCTCTCATTCTCTCACGTCTGGACTATTGCAATTCTCTTTTAGCTGGTCTGCCAGCAACATCTATCCACTCCCTTCAACGTATACAAAACTCCGCAGCTCGACTAGTTCTCAGAAAGAAAAAATCTGAGCACATTACCCCTCTCTTGCGATCTCTCCACTGGCTGCCTGTGCCACAGAGAGTAGATTATAAAATCAGTACCCTCTGTTACAAATGTCTCCACAAAACTGCACCCTCCTACCTATGTGAATGTCTTAACCTGTACACTCCTTCACGTTCCCTCCGATCTACTGCAGATACCTTGTGCCTACGAATACCTAGATTCAACCAATCCACTGTTGACCTCCGCTCATTCTCTATTTCTGGTCCATCCATCTGGAACAACCTTCCTCTCTCTCTTCGCCAGAAACCTAGTTATGACACTTTTAAATCCAGCCTCAAAACATATTTGTTTCAAACCTAAGACTCCCCCCCTCCTGTTTCATATCTAACCCATGTTCTATCACCCTGCTAAAGTATACGGCCTGTGCGAGTGTATGTGTGCTTTTGAAAAACATTTGACTATCGAAATTTTATTTCATAAATTTTGTCTGCATTGCACCATGTTTGTAAATATCTGTTTGTTTAAACTTTTGATTATTTATCATTGATTGCATGACTGTGTAAGATTAGGTTGAATGCATGCGCTTTGATTTGTCTTTGCAAGATATAGCGCTATATAAGTTCCATTTATTATTATTATTATTATTATTATTATTATTATTTCCCTGTATTTATAGTAAAGTCGTTGCATCTAGCCAACATCATACTCGTTCTTAGAAAACTGGAGGTTTTTTTTAACAAAATATATAACCAACAACAAATCTTGAGTTCAAAATCAGTGAAAAATTTGATAAACAGGCACTAAACGCGAATAAAAACAAAGAAAAAAGCCTAATAAACCAAACATTCTTTCCACCAGCCAGTTACTCTTTCTCTCATTCCAACCAAACTGACCAGGTATCTGCCCTTTTTTTCCTTATCACTACTTCAACCTGTTTTTCCTCAAGGCTTCTAATCCCCTCTAAAAACAAAATGTACTGTACAAACATTGAAACTTCTCACACCATGTCTCCTCTCCAACAGCACTGCTTGCACGTGTATGACACGAACACGCGCACACACAGACACACACACATGCATGCGCGTGTACATACACACGCGTGCGAGTACGTACATATGCACACACACACACACACACACACACACACACACACACACACACACACACACACACACACACACACACACATTGTACGCTTCATTATGCTTATGATTAAACCACTTAATTTCTTCAACTTTCTTTAGAGCGTTAACGTATTGATGTACAATCTGGATTGATCTCATGAAAAATGGGTACCCAGAGTTGCCAGGAATGCAAAAGATATAACAATCAAAATGTCATTAATGACAAACACCTCATTGGATTCACCTCCTCAACTAGAAGTTTTCTCTGACAAAAAAAACACATGCAAATCAAAATCATTGTGTAATGACGTTGTCAATTGATAGCATATACTGACAATATATAGCTGTTCTACACCGTTTTTAGTTATTCCAATCATATAAAAATCGTGAATGCAAAAGCATCAAAAGATGTTTCAGGACCATTTGCTTCACATGTATAGTCCAGGGAACATCAAAACTAAATTCATGTTTTTAATCATAATAAGAATATAAATACAGAAGCAAACAAACACACGTAGACAAAAAAGATAGCAATGTTGCCTTCTACGTCTATACTCGTTAAAAAGCCAAACCGACTACACAACATGTTACAGTTAGAATTCTTTTATCTCTTTTCCTGCCGTCAGCGCCTGGGCTTTATCACAGTTCTTGATTAAACCATTGACGCTGGGGGCAACAGTTAAGTGAGAGGCTGTATGACCAGTGGCTTTCCCACTCATGGAATTCCACTTTACAGCTTAGTCTTTAGTGATCGACTATGACTCTCTGACTAGGAGGCTTTACTTGCACAGTCCTTATGTGCTGCAGCCCTGGGGGCTGGTTGGCCTTTGGAGAACATCTACAACGCTGACTGTCCTTATGCCCACTTGGCCGAGAGAGTGGGGATTGACTGTGAGCAAGGCATCTCCACTATAATCAAATTTCTGCCCAGTTTCCAAAACAGCAGCTGCCTCCTCTGCTGTTTTGGAGGTCATCATCGGACACGAGGTACAAAAAAAGAAGAAGAAGAAGAAGATCTCTTTTCAATCAACTCCAGCCAACATCACATATTTCAACTTTTATCAATTTTTAAAAATATATCAAAGCAACCAAGTGCCACAAACTATCAATTTTAGCAATTTGTATAAATCAAAAACTCAAAAAAGCTGAACATCACAAATTATCTAAATCTGTCTATCGTTTTCTTTTAAAAATAACAAACCAAGCAAAACCCCGCAGACTGGTTCAATATACCCATTTTTTTCAAGATGTTATAAAAAGAAGAATATTTTAGTAATACAAATACTATTGTGTAAAAAAATGGGGAAAAAACAATTCAAAAATTATCAAATTATTGATATTATCTTAATAAAATCAAGCCAAACCAACACTACAGATTCTTCAAATATTTAAAATATCAAGTTAAGCAAGCACACCATATGTTTTAGTGGCTAGAAAAATGCCAAGCCAATAATACAGATTATTCCAATTCCTTTGCAGTTCATGAACTAAATATGTTGGCTTTTTCTCAAGAATTTCCTATATTGCCAATAATTTTGATATAATTAACATCATCTCAGGAACTAAATGTTTGAGCTTTTTCCCAAGAAATTCTGTGTTCTGCCACTTGCAATCATAATTTCAGGACAACTGGCAGATTTAACGAACAAAAATTAACAATGCTTGATAAAGTGTAAAAAGGAAAACTATCAAATACACATTCTCTCCTCAGCCACTAACACTACACTCTTTCCCAATAAACGGAGCATATATCTGCATCTTTCTTCTAAACATCCCTAAGTATAGTGTTCCTGTACCTCTACCCCATCATCAGATGTCTGCTGCAAAGACCCTGCACCCTCACTCCTATCACACCAATGTCCCCTCTCCGAAATAATGTTGCGCGCGCGGCGCACACACCCACAGTCGCGCGCACACCACACACACACACACCACACTCTCTCTATCTCTCCTCTCTCTCATCTCTCTCTCTCTCTCTCTCTCTCTCTCTCCAACTTAACACACAGCCTCTCTCTCTCTCTCTTGTCCACCTAAACACCCCCACACACTCTCTCTCTCTCTATCCACCTAAACACCCCCACTCTCTCTCTCTGTCCACCTAAACACCCCACTCTCTCTCTCTCTCTCTCTCTCTCTCTCTCTCTTCTCTCTCTCTGTCCACCTAAACACCCACTGTCCTCTCTCTCTGTCCACCTAAACACCCACTGTCTCTCTCTGTCCACCTAAACACCCACTGTCTCTCTCTCTTGTCCACCTAAACACCCACTGTCTCTCTCTCTCTGTCCACCTAAACACCCACTCTCTCTCTCTCTGTCCACTAAACACCCCCAAACTCTCTATCTGTCCACCTAAACACCCCACACTATCTCTCTCTCTCTGTCCACCTAAACACAAACAACTCTCCTCTGTCCACCTAAACACCCCCACACCCCTCTCTCTGTCCACCTAAACACCCCCAAACTCTCTATCTGCCCACCTAAACACCACACTATCTCTGCCACCTAAACACCCCCCCACTCTCTCTCTCTCTGTCCACCTAATCACACCCCTCTCTCTCTCTCTGTCCACCTAAACACCCCCAAACTCTCTATCTGTCCACCTAAACACCCCACACTATCTCTCTCTCTGTCCACCTAAACACAAACAACTCTCTCTCTGTCCACCTAAACACCCCACACTCTCTCTCTGTCCACCTAAACACCCCAAACTCTCTATCTCCCACCTAAACACCCCACACTATCTTGTCCACCTAAACACCCCCCACTCTCTCTCTCTCTGTCCACTAAACACCCACTCTCTCTCTCTGTACACCTAAACACCCCCAACACTCTCCTCTTCTCTCTCTCTCCTCTCTCTCCTCTCTCTCTCTCTCTCTGTCCACCTAAACACCCCCACACTCTCTCTCTCTCTCTGTTCACCATAAACACCCACTCTCTCTCTCTCTCTCTCTGTCCACCTAAACACTCCACACTATCTCTCTCTCTGTCCACCTAAACACCCCCACACACTCTCTCTCTCTCTCTGTCCACCTAAACACCCCACACTCTCTCTCTCTGTCCACCTAAACACCCCACTCTCTCTCTCTCTCTCTCTCTCTCTCTCTCTCTCTGTCCACCTAAACACCCACTCTCTCTCCCAATCTCTCTCTCTCTCTGTCCACCTAAACACCCCCACACACTCTCTCTCTCTCCTGTCCACCTAAACACCCCACACTCTCTCTCTCTGTCCACCTAAACACCCACTTCTCTCTCCTCTCTCTCTCTCTCTCTCTCTGTCCACCTAAACACCCCACACTCTCTCTCTCTGTCCACCTAAAACCCCACTCTCTCTCTCTCTCTCTCTCTCTCTCTCTGTCCACCTGACAACACCACATTCTCTCTCTGTCCTCCTAAAACACCACAATCTCTATCTCTCTGTCCACCTAAACACCCAAACTCTCTGTCTCTGTCCACCTAAACACCCCACCCTCTCTCTCTGTCCACCTAAACACCCACAGACTCTCTCTCTCTGTCCACCTAAACACCCACAGACTCTCTCTCTCTCCACCTAAACATCCCACAGACTCTCTCTATCTCCCTATCCACCTAGACACCCACAACTCACTCTCTCTCTCTCTCCACCTAACACACACACTCTCTCGCCCTCTCTGTCCACCTAAACACCCACACACACACTCTCTCACTCTCTCTCTCTCTCTCTGTCCACCTAAACACCCACAATCTCTCTCTCTGTCCACCTAAACACCCACACACACACTCTCTCTCTCACGTTTCTCTGTTCACCTAAACACCCCACACACTCTCTCTCTCTCACTCGCTCTGTTCACCTAAACACCACAGACTCACCTCTCTCTGTCCACCTAAACACCCACACACACTCTCTCTCTCTCTCACTCTCTCTGTTCACCTAAACACCCTCACACACTCTCTCTCTCTCACTCGCTCTGTTCACCTAACATCCACAGAACTCACTCTCCTCTCTGTCACCTAAACACCCCACACACACTCTCTCTCTCTCTCACTCTCTCTGTTCACCTAAACACCCACACACACTCTCTCTCTCTCTCACTCTCTCTGTTCCACTAACACCCACACACACTCT
>CM054135.1:6586319-6603766 GCA_028751875.1 Rapana venosa
GCGTTTTAACTTGCTTTATGTTGTTGTTATTATACTTATATAAATGAGTTTGCCTCAAGGTTTGCCTTTTTCTGACGCGCACAAACTAGCATAGCTTCTGTTTTGTCAGGGTGTACCAGCATAGCATTGGCCTCACACCAAATTTTGACTGAATTCATACTAATGTTTAAATAATGATTGATTTCCTTAATATCATGACTAGCGTATTGTAGAGTTGTATCATCTGCAATAAATCACAAACAACTTTTGAATGGTTTAAAGGAAGATCATTAATGTAAAGAGAGAATAAGAGTGGACCTATACTGAACCTTGTGGTACACCACATGCAACAATTTTTTTGGAAGAGGTAACTCCATTAGCATAAACAGACTGAGTTCGGTTTGACAAATAGGATTTAAAAAATAGTAAGGCATTTTCATCTAAACCATATAACTGAAGCTTATGTAATAAGATATTATGATTAATCAAATCAAAGGCCTTTCTTAAATCAATAAAAAATAACACCGACTGCCTTTCTGTTATTAATTTCACGCAGCCATGAATCAGTAATCCTGCATAGTGCAGTTTCACAGGAGTGGTGCTTTCTAAACCCCGACTGATGGGTATGCAAAGGGCCTTTGCATCCAAATAAAGATGATCAATGATGGTGGACATGCTGTTCAAGAGGTTTAGATATACTAGATAGAAGTGAAATGGGTCTATAATTATTTACATCATCTATGTTCCCTTTTTGTGCACATGGATTACTTTAGTGTATTTAAATGCTTTGGGATAGCACTGTTTAGATAATCAAAGGTTATAAAGATAAGTGAGAGAGTCTGCAATGTAAAATGCAGATAGTTTCAGTATTTTAGGGCTAATACTATCAAAGCCACATGAATTTTTATTTTTTAAAGACTTTAAATAGGACAAAACTTCATGAACAGACAATAAGGGAACAGAAAATTTTGTTATGTATCCTTCTCCTATGCAAAAGGCTTTTAAAATATTTGAATCAAAAGTTCTGGTGTTGTTATCAATGAGTTTACTTCCAACACTAGCAAAGTGATTATTTAGAACATCTAATGGAACACAACATTCGTCACGTGAAGTACCATGTTTAGAGAGCTGGCGAATAGCAGACCAGATTAATCTTCCATTGCTTTTATCTTGAGTTAAATTCTGGAAGAAACAACTGTAGTGTTTCATAGATTAGTTTGTATTCAAGGGAAACAACTGTCACGTGGTCATTATTATTCATCTTTATGAGTTACATACCTTTTGACTGTTACTATGGTTTTCGATCATCAAGCTAACGAACGATCATTAAACTTTGGTCGCTCTATCATAACTGAGTTTGTTTACATCTATCGATGTAGCGAATGAAACGGATCACAAACACTACAAACATCACATTGGCGACGAGGATGGTGAAGGAATTGGCTACAAACGTCATTTCTTCAAGCTGATCAAGATTGAATTATCGTATGTACTGACTCAGTTAGTCTATGATTAAGTTAAAACGAACTTTTCATGGCTACTGCACTTCCACGTATCCTCCTTTCGACTGTTCTTCAGAAGCAAGAGCTATCCGATGGCAGAAATGGTATCAAGACTGAAAAATATTTTTGTAGCCTAATATCAAAATGATCATCGGCAAAAAGCTCTTCTTCTCACCTATGCTGGTGATGACTAAATGAATTGTGGACACTTTCACTGATGAACAGGTCCATCCAACTGGTGGTGAAACTCATTTTCAAAAGCTTGCTGATGCTATCACTGAACATTTCATCCTCAAACTAATGTAGAATTCCAAAGTACATTTCCGTCGTTGTGAACAGAAAGTGATGTAGATGACTATTATGGGGAACTAAAACAACTGCAGCAAACCTGTGGCTTCAATGATCCAGATGCAGAAATTAAATCTCAGTTTATTGCAGGCTGCCGATAGCAACAAGGTACGTGAAAAGGACTAGCAACTCCTGCCATGACTCTAAAAAGACTGCTTACATATGCCCGCACACTAGAGCTCACATCAAAGCAAGCTAAAACAATGGCTACATCAGCAGAAGTACATCATGTTTCTTTCCCCAAATCACATCATCATCATCGTCATCATGACCAACGTCATCAACCTTCTACCTGTCGTAACTGTGGTGGTGAATGGCCTCATCAGAGTGGACAGAGATCTTGTCCAGCATACAATAAACGCTGCAACAAATGTTCAAAGTTGCATCACTTTTGCATCAGTGTGCCGTTCTAGTGGTGGTGCAATAGCAAATCTTCACCAAAAGCACCCAGCTGGAAAAAGAAATCTAAAAAATCACACATCACCCTGGTCAACGACAGTGATGAGGATGCAGAAGAAACCAACACTATTGAGATTGATTCTACCGATCCTGATGACATAGAATATGTTTTCACAACACGTAGTTCCTGTTGAACTACCACATTTTAATGTCTCCATCAATGAACACACATTCTCATTCCTGGCAGATTCTGGTGCTTCTATCAACCTGCTATCTGAACAAGACTTTGAAAAAACTCAAACCAAAACCTATGCTACAGCCTTCTAGCAAGCGAGTGGCAGCATATGGCAGTAAGAATCACATTCCAGTACTTGGTGCATTCGATGCGGTTTTAAACTACAGTAACACTGTACGACTACTACCATATTTGTGGTACCAGGCACTGAACGACCAATTCTGTCTTGGAAAACATCTCAAGCACTTAAACTATTAAGCACTGTTAACCATGTCAAGTCAGTGCATGAACAGCTGAAAGAGGAATACTCTGATCTATTCTCTGGTCTGGGTTGCCTGAATAATAAACCAGTCCATCTCCACATTGATCCAGAGGTTCAACCATTCCATGTGCGCAAGGACATAGAAGAACAATTGAAGAAAGATGAAGGCCTTGGCATCATTGAAAGAGCGAGTGGACCAACACCATGGGTGTCCCCAGTGGTCGTTGTTCCAAAACCCAAGCAACCTGGCAAAGTACGTGTTTGTGTGGATATGCGAGCTGCAAATCGTGCTATTCGTCGTGAACGCCATGCAACTCCAACACTTGATGAACTGAAGACTATACTTTCAGGGGCTCAAGTATTCAGCAAATTAGATCTGAACCAAGGATACAATCAGCTAGAGTGGACGAAGAATCTCGCTATATAACGACATTTGCTACTCATCTTGGTCTCTACCGATACCGTCGTCTTCTTTCGGAGTGAACTCAGCCAGCGAGATCTTCCAAGAATCAATTCGCCAAGCACTCTCAGGCCTCCAGGAGTCGTCAACATCAGTGATGATATCCTGTGCTTTGGCTCATCACAGGCAGAACATGACAACAACCTACACAACTTATTCGAGAGACTCCGGTCAAAACAACTGACGCTCCATGGTGACAAGTGTGTTTTCAACAAAACATCAACTTGAATTTCTTGGCATTATCTTCGGAGAAGATGGCATCAAGCCAGTCAGACAAACTGAAGAACATCCTTGACCTTCCAACTCCTAAGAACGCAACAGAAGTCCGAAGCCTTCTTGGCATGATGAACTTTGTGGTTCCCATCATATTCCCAACTACGCTTCCTGACATATGATCTGCGGCAGCTAACAAAGAAAAGCACTCCTTGGTCTTGGACATCAAAACATGATGCAGCACTGACCAAGCTGAAAACTGCTCTGAGTGAAGCAAAACTCTTGCATACTTTGATCCAAGGAAGCCCACCAACATCTACACTGACGCAAGTCCAGTGGGTATATTGCAGTGCTCACTCAAGAAGGCCGAATCATTCAATATGCAAGCCGAGCTCTATCACCCACAGAGCAAAGATATTCTCAAACTGAGCGAGAGGCACTCGCATTGTGTGGTCATGTGAATATTACCACATCTTCATTTTTGGTGCTCCTTTCACGGTCCACACTGATCACAAACCCTTAGAGCCAATGTTCAATAATCCTCGAGCTCAACTATCAGCCCGTCTTGAACGTTTGGATCATGCGACTGCAACCATATGAAATAACAGTCGTCTATCGACCTGGTGCTGACAATCCTGCAGATTACCTGAGCCGCCACCAGTCCAGCAATCTTCTAACAGAGAGCAAGAGAAGGATGCAGAGGATTATGTGCACTATGTTGTGACTACCTCAACGCCTAAAGCAATGACCATCACTGAAGTTGTGAGGAAAACGCAAAAGATACAACCACTGACTGCTGTGATCCAAGCCATGCTCACTGACAAGTGGTACAACAAAGGAGAGGAAATCAACACACAGACATTTCATAGTCTCTACCTTTGCCGTCATGAACTTTCACTGGCTCACGATTCCGGCATTATTCTGAAAGGCCATCAGATTGTCCTGCCTACATCACTTCACCAGAAAGCCGTGAATATTGCTCACACGGTCATCAAGGTGTTGTCAAAACAATTGCACTGTTGCGTGAAAAAGTCTGGTTCAAAGGCATGCAACTCTTGTTGAACACACAGTCAGGACTGTATGACTTGCCAAGTGGCAACACCCAAAACAACCCGTGAACCTCTCCGATGTCTGAACTACCCAATGCACCATGGACCGAGCTGTCCTGTGACTTTGGACATCTTTCCAATGGATAAATATATCCTGGTTGTCACTGATGAGTACTCCAGGTACCCATAGTGGATGTGCTGGACTCAACATCAGCAAACACCGTTATTCCACACCTGGACAAATTTTTGCTGAGTTTGGCATTCCTGAAATCCTGAAAACTGACAATGGACCCCCCTTCAATTCTCACAAGTTTGCTCAATTCTGTGAACACATGGGCATCAAACATCGCAAAATCACCCCTCTGTGGCCCCGTGCCAACGCAGAACCGAACGCTTCATGGCACCATCAAAAAGTCATCAGATCCTCCACTTTTTCCAACTTCAAGCAGGAAATGTACAAATTTCTCCTGGACTACCGTGCTACTCCTCACAGCACCACTGGTGTTTCTCCTGCCACTGCCTTGTTTGGTCGTACACTGAGGACGAAACTGCCCCAGCTCCCAGCACAGCGTCATGATGCTGACCACAACATGCGCAGCAGAGACACTCAAAAAAAAGCCAACATGAAACGCTACGCTGACAGTAAGGCATACATCAACCCTCCTCCATAACCGTGGGTGATGCTGTACTCCTGAAGAATTCCCAGCCCTCCAACGCTGACTACACCTTACCAGCCAGCCCCTCTTGTGGTCATTAGCAAGAAAGGATCAATGGTTACAGCCCAGAGAGGACAACAGACTGTCACCAGAAACAGCAGTTTCTACAAGAAGTCTCCACAACAGCCCTTTACTACTGACACCGAGACTGATCCCACTTCTGAGCTGGATGAAGATGAAGCTGAGAACACTGCACCCCCAGACAGACCCCATGCACACCCACACCCAGCAATCACTCACACAACACTCATACATCTGCGACTGAACCCAGAAGATCCAATCGCCAAATCCAACTACCCAAGAAATTTGATGATTTTGTCATGTGACAATGTTAGTTATCAAACTGAAGTGAAATATGAATTTTATTAGAATTTCAATGACACTTCATTATGTTTAGTTACTCACTCAGTTACTGTTAGAATCAAGAGTTCCTGTTGAACTGTTAATTTCTTTTCAAACTGCATTTTATCTCCGGTATCAACACTCGGTATTAAAAAAAAAAATATTTCATTGGTTTTCCATGTATCAATTTATAAATTTGTGCACCAAACTTCATTTGAACAAGTAATTCAAAAGTCTACATTAACTTTTCTACCATCTTGGAGAGGAGAAGGAGGAAAGAGTTACAAGTATAGCTGATGAATTAAGAAGTTGAACAATTTATTTAGAATATCATCATCTCAGATTCAAATGTTAGTATATCATCATCAAATGTTTATTGGAAAATTATCTGATTATCTCCGTTCAATTTTTCAACCATTTTTCATCCGAGGAAGGAGGTGATGTAGTGTTTCATAGATTAGTTTGTATTCAAGGGAAACAACTGTCACGTGGTCATTATTATTCATCTTTATGAGTTACATACCTTTTGACTGTTACTATGGTTTTCGATCATCAAGCTAACGAACGATCATTAAACTTTGGTCGCTCTATCATAACTGAGTTTGTTTACATCTATCGATGTAGCGAATGAATCGGATCACAAACACTACAAACATCACAACAACGTTTAGATTTTCTAATCATATACTTAACTATGTTACGTTTTTTCTTGTATTCCTCATGAAGCCCGCGTTTCTTTAAGTCGTCTCTGTGGTTGATTGCTAGCAAAATTTCTAGGGTGAGCCAGCCAGGTAAAATTTTTGACTTTACACGTCTTTGAATTAAAGGAATATGCTTGTTGACAATGCTTAAGAAAACTGATGACCAAAAGGAAAGGGCATCGTTGCATCAGTGTAACTAAAATATTTGAAAAAAGGCGCAGAAGCGAGGTCAGAGGAAATGCATGCAAATCAAATTTTTTAAATGAGCGAAATGTAATTTTCAGATGCTTCATTTTAGGCATCTGAAGCCAGCTTTGCTCAGGTGACACAAACAGCATTATGATCACTAATTCCGACAGTGGGTACACACATTTCTGTAAGAGATGTGACTTCAGAGAAATAAACGTGATCTAAAAGAGTACTAGATTTTGACGTCACTCTGGTGGGCATGTGATACATTGCAAAGGTTAAAGGACGTAAAAGATACTGTGCCACTGCGGGTGAGATTGAGATAGATCGATATTGAAATCACCTAGTAATAATATTTCTTTTCCTAAAAGCGAAACATTGTCCATCATTTCACAAAAGTCATCAAACCAGCTGGTGGTGCTCTTAGGATGTCTGTAAATGAAACCCACAAGAACTGAAGTAATTGATTTTTTTAGAAGAACAAACTTATATCCATACTGATTCCATGTTGAAATGGCACAAATCTTCACGAAGTTTATAGGAGATATTATTTTGGATATACACGACAATACCAGTTTGCTGGGATCTCTTAGGGTCTCTCCGAATGATATGGTACCCTGGAATAGAAATTGAACTATCTGTTATGCGACTGTTTGTCCATGTTTCTGAAACACCAAAAAATATGGAATGTTTGTTTTCATTGTTTATAATTTTTGAAGGTCAGACATTTTATTCATAAGATGACAAATATGAAGGTGACCTACTCGCAGTCCATCATTACAAGGCCAGTTTGGAACGTTGTACGAATAGCCATTAACTAATTTAAAGAGGATAATTCTACCTGGAATTAAGTACCACAATATAACTAAGTAGATCTAAAGTTAGGAGGCATTATTACATTGATATTTTCAAAACCTTTACAACAAAAATACTTTACGATGGAAGGAATGTTATGGTTTTACTATCAGAAAAGTAAACAACCACTTTCACAAAAATACCAAATAATCAGAAAGAAAAGGGTTAGTTTACAAGTGATGTGAACAAGGGGACGAGAGGTTTAAGAGGGGGGAAATGTCTGTCGATAAAGGAGAAGGGCGTGTGTGAAAAAACGCTGGTTCTCTTGTGAACAGATTTGCATTGATATTTTGATAATTTTCTTTTGCATATCTGTGATGGTGATGTGGGTGGGGGTAATGTGGGAAGCTAGTAAAATGACTTTCCATTCCTCTGTTTGGTGAGTAAGAGGGGGGCTGCCAATGTTGGTGTGGGTGAGCAGGGATGTAGGATGGAAGGTGATGGGTTTCTGTGGGACGATACATGCTGTCCCTGTGGTTAGAGAAGTTAGGGAAGACAGAGGCTGAAGGAAGGTAGGGATATGTGTGCTGACGAGAACGTTTAGCAAAGTCAAATCTGTGGCTGTAGATGTTCCTATGATGCTGAAAGTGGTCATGATTTAGATGGCCAGACAGATCAGAAGTGTTCCGACGCTTGTAATGAAAATTAACGTTTTGGTTTTTAAACTTATTTTCTCTTTTGGGGGTAAACAAGGGTTTCTCCTTATGCTGTCAATGCCCATAGTCGTCTTCAAGTCGGTAGCCAGCTGAGTGGTCCCCTGTTTGTTCAGATGGATGTGGTCTGTGTACAGACTCCATCCAAATCGGGACGCAAAGGATGCCTCGTGGCTGATGAAATCGACTTTCAGGCGGGAGGAGGCTGCAGAAAGACTACGGTTTGAAGGCAAGATGACGTTGTTCAGGTGACGGGTTCCTCTGGCAGGAACAACACTACTCATAGTGATGCTGGCGTCAGGGAACACTCGTCTGGCACTTGCGATTAGGCTGCTCCAAGTTGCCTCAGTGATGTCACCTGCTGAACAGTCATTCAGACCTACATGGACTGTCACACTTTGCACTGTGGTGTTGACTGCACTCTGTTCTAACCAGTTCACAAGGTCAGACACTGTCATTCCAGGAACACAATTGTTTTGTAGAATGTACCTGGTGTCGTCAGTCGTCTTGGATTGACGTGTCGAATAATGGAGTCACCCAGCAGCACAGCTTTTGCCTTGTAGACAGGCGGGAAAGGACAGCGGCAGGTGAGACTGAAGAAATTGAATAATTGTTACTGTCAACTGAAGAAGATGATATTGCTGAATTGACAGGTGCTGAAACTGAGTCGTATTTCACTTTAGAATTTCTTTTTGCATTGTGAACAAAATGAGAAGAGGTAACTTCTTTCAGGTGTGTTTCATCCAAAAAGAGAAGCGATTTGCCGTGGGAATTGAGATCTCAAAAGGTCCATCTGCAGAAAAGTCTGTCTGGGTTGAAGATGAGGATGTTTTGGGTTTAATCTTTAAAGTGTCAATTTCAGATTGAAGAGATGACATCTGAGATTTCATCTGATAGTTTTCCTTCTGAATGGCAGCCAGCTGTTCTTCCAAATGACGCATTTGTTTTTGGATGTTACAGATGTATGAATGACGGGGAGCATTTGGCGAAAACCAGCTGTCCAGAGTGGGTGCCACTGGACCCCTGGTTCTAATAATAATAATAATGTATGGAATTTATATAGTTCTAGACACGACAGAGTCGTAAGCATTAGAGGAAGATGAAGCAGAGGGAGTCACAGACTGGGAATGAACAATGCTCACTGGGCTGGGTGAGGATGATGAAAAAAGGTCCACAGCAGGCAGCCGCGATGATGTAGAAAGTGAAGTAGCTGTTTGAAACATAGGGCTAGGAGATGTACACATGTCACTGACGCCACAAGACAGTTGGGAAGAAGTAGATGTTGCTATACTGCTTGAAGATCAGCCGAGAAGAAGAAGAAGAAGAAGAAGAAGAAGAAGAAGAGAAGAAGAAGAAGAAGAGAAGAAAAGAAGAAGAGAAGAAGAGAAGAAGAAGAGGACAAAGACGAGGAAGAAGAAGAAGAAGAAGAAGAAGAAGAAGAAGAAGAAGAAGAGAAGAAGAAGAAGAAGAAGAAGAGGACAAAGACGAGGAAGAAGAAGAAGAAGAAGAAGAAAGAAGAAGAAGAAGAGAAGAAGAAGAAGAAGGAAGAAGAAGAAGAGGAAGAGGAAGAGGAAGAGCTCAACAATAACAACAACGAGAACAAGAACAAGAAGCCATAATAGGAGCAACAGCATCAACAGCAGAGGCAACAGCAGTGGCAATTAGAAGCAGCATCAACAGCACTGATGTATTTCATCATCAAATTAAACATTACGTTTTTAATTGTATGGAAAGGAAGAAAGAAATTTGATGTCAAACTATTCATATTTACACCACAGAAAAAGCAGCATGATGAAACACATTGTACAGACAACAATGCAGATTTGGATGAAGAGAAACTATATATATGTATACATATGTATGTATGTATATAATGACAATTTTGTTTCGTATAATCATATTTTCAGCATTGTGTATCTGTTTCTGTTTAAGTATACCGCTTTGTGTATCTTTGATATGTTTTAGCTTCTAAATCACATTAAACTTAATGTTACACAACTCAAGTTTTCCTAGCCGATTTGAATTTACTTCCTCTTTAATCCGTGTTCTCCTGAAATTGATTCAGCATTTTCATTTTAGACTGCAACCTCCCCTTCCTCGACCCCTCCCCCCCTTCAAAAGCAAACAATACATAGTTAGAGAAGGAAACAAGTTTGAAAATGTCATAAATATTGTCAGAGAAAGTATTGTCTTTTAGAAAATTAATTCATTCTTAGATTTCACTCTATTTCAAAGGTCAATATCACACAAACCTAGGATAGAGACGGGGACGGGATAGCCTAGTGGTCAGAACATTGCGCGCGCAATCTGACGACCCGGGTTCGAATCCCGTTCAAGGGGATTTTTCCCCTGAAATTAACAACAGTGCAGACTTCACTCTTCCCAAAATTCCTTCGGATGAGACTATAAACCGAGGTCCCGTGTACGAGCGCACGCAGAACATCTTGCGCACCCGTTAAAACCTGTTTCGCTTTTCGAAAGAGTAGGCCATTGTGTTCCGGTGGTAACAGATGACAAAATTTACAAAAAAAACGTCATACATATCTACAAGTGCAAAAGGAAAAGTAATTCAGAGGAAAATAACACGTGCACACATGATTGTACAAAGGGTCTGTTTAATCGAAACATTCAAGCTAGTTAAAGCAATCAACTCTCAACAACTACACCAAAACGTCGGGGGGAGGGGGGGGGGTTAAAAATAACTGATATGATTCAGAAAGAAACCACAGACGGTAGGTTTGTTGTTAAGAAACTCAGCAAAAAAGCAGAGTAATAGACCCTTAAGATGACATAAAGTATCTATGGGTCATTATTGACAACACACTCTCTATGCAAAAATTCATCACCCAGACCTGCCAGTCGTGCTTCTATCAATTACAGCGTATTAGTGCAATTCGAAAGTACCTGTCCACAGACGCAACATCCAAACTCGTGGCATCTCTCATTCTTTCACGTCTGGACTATTGCAATTCTCTTTTGTCTGGTCTGCCAGCATCATCTATCCACTCCCTTCAACGTATTCAAAACTCTGCAGCTCGACTAGTCCTCAGAAAGAAAAAATCTGAGTACATAACCTCTCCCTTTCGATCTCTCCACTGGCTGCCTGTGCCACAAAGAATAAACTATAAGATCAGTACTCTCTGTTACAAATGTCTCCACAAAACAGCACCCTCCTACCTCTGTGAATGTCTCCACCTGTACACCCCTTCTCGTTCCCTTCGCTCTGCTGCAGATTCCTTGCGCTTACAATCACCTAGATTCAACCAGTCCACTGTTGGCCGTCGCTCTTTCTCTGTTTCTGGTCCTTCGATTTGGAGTGGCCTCCCTATCTCTCTTCGCCAAGACCTTATTGTGACACTTTTAAATCAGGCCTCAAGATATATTATTTGTTTCAAACCTAAGAATGTTCTGTCCTGTTTCATTTCATAGCTATCCCTGCTTTTTTCAACAGCCAAAAATTCTATCACCCTGCCAAAGTGTATGACGTGTGTGTGTGTGTGCGCGTGTGTGTGTGTGTGTGTGTGTGTGTGTGTGTGTGTGTGTGTGTGTGTGTGTGTTGTGTTGTGTGGTGTGTGTGTGTTCGTGTGTGTGTGTGCATTTGGACTTGTTAGAACTATTACTTTGTATTGGTTGCATGACTGTGTAAGAATGAGTTGAATACGAGCGCTTTGATTTGTCTGTGCAAGATACAGCGCAATATAAATTCCATTTATTATTATTATTATTATTATTATAAGAGAACATCAACAACTTTGGCTAAAAACCTCTCACTATCTATCTAGTGGTCAGTAAATGTAGATATTCTAAAGTTGGTGTCTTCCCTTTTTTTGAGGGAGGATCTATGAAATTTGCCTTAGATAATATAATATTTTCTAGCAGAGGGCAAAAGAATGGTGGGAGTTGTTAGAGTTTTCAAATACTTTTAGACTGTCTTCATCACAGTAGTTTCACAGCAGCTGTCTTTGCTGTCCTCATTATTGTTGTCACTTCGTGTATTTCGTTGAATTTAAGTTAGTGTCTCTCCTTGTGCGAAAAGTTTTACTCTCTCTTTCAACGACTGAAAATCAATACTTGTTGTCATTAGTAGGAAAAAATTAATTCAAAGATTATGGTGCAGCTCTGACGTTTATCTTGAGAAGCTGATACAGACAAAATTCCATA
Source organism: Rapana venosa (assembly GCA_028751875.1). NCBI lineage: Eukaryota > Metazoa > Mollusca > Gastropoda > Neogastropoda > Muricidae > Rapana > Rapana venosa. The sequence continues at coordinate 6,598,384 of CM054135.1, forward strand.
CAAATGTGTCTAATAAAAAGGATTCAACACATGAAGTGAAGGGGCGAAAGACAAAGAACTTGAAGTACGCATTGTTTGGAATGAATTGTTCAATGGGCATTGTTTGCACATCAGAATCAAGGAAAGAAAGTAGGTTTTATGAAGTATACTTCATCAATAGTTCTTACATGGTTCCTATTTTAAGTACTTCTGCGTGTGTAGCTTTTGTATGGTTTAGTTTTAAATTAATTATCAAACTGACTTGTTGTGCTACAGTTTAAACTTTTTGCATCTTATTTTAAACTCACTTTCTATTGATTTGATTTATTTTCTCCTGACATGAATTAAGTAGTTTCATTGGTTATTTTAGACTTTTAAAAAATCATAAGATATCATCTAAGAAAAAAAAGACATGTTTAGACAGATATATAACTGAGAAAATGTCAAAAGAATTGTTAGAAAAAGTATATGATTTATAAAAACAAAGTTCATTCTTATATTTCACTTTATCTTAAAGGTCAGTATCACACAGATCCTGGACAGAGTAAACAAGCATACAACGATTAAGTCAAAACAAGACATAGATTGACAGTAACCTAGAAAGAGATTTACGCTCACGTGCACAAAGGTCTGTATAATCGAAATATTTAAACTAGTTAAACAAATCTTATACGGACAAAATATACCCCGAAAAATATGTAAAGCAATGATGTGAACAGAATTTGAAGGTAAATTCGATGTTTAAAACCTTTCAAAATAATGAAACATACAAAGAAGATGGCATGTAAACGTAAAAAGGGAACAACAGAGCAGTAAACAAAATTAATGTGAAGAATTGCTTTCAACCTAATTAGTGTCCAGTCCCTTTAAATGTTTCACAGCTGGTTTTTTATGTGTTAAGAGAGGGTCTAGTCAACCACTCTTATTTCTTTTAGTCAGAAGGCCTGAGATGGATGGGAGTGATAGGATGACTCAAAACACTTCTGGACTATTTTCACCAGGGTTGCTTGGAGAGAGATGGGCGCCGCCAGGCTACTTTTGCCCAAGACACGCTAAATGGAACGGACGAAAATAAAGAATATACCGGATCGGTCGCCGCCCGGGTCAACAAGGACCGCGCCTTCCGTCTGCCACCAGGGCGGAGGCGCCAAGTGTGCTACTGGTGGAACCCCTACAACTAAAATCAGAGGAAGGGACTACATCACCATCGCAACATGGAACGTCAGAAGTCTGGCCCAAACAGGCAAACTCCAAGAACTGATATACGAGCTGGACGGGTTTACACCTGGCATCTGGTAGGTCTTGTGAGGTCAGATGGAAAAGAGCACGGTGAACCCCATACTGAGGGGTCATATGCTCTACTATAGCGGGGAGCAGGACAAGCATATCAGTGGCGTAGGATGCTTGTCAACAAGAACATCAAGAACTCCCGGGAATAGGATACTACCCAGTAAACGCCGGCTTATGGGGCCCTCCGCCTCAGGCAGCCCCATTCAACATCACAGTGTTCAAGCCTACCGCACCAACAACGGATCACGATGATGAAGTCGTAGAGAATTCTACAACCAACTACAGGGCTCATCGATAAGATGAACAGAAAGACATCTTGTTTCCGGAGGGCTTTGGGCGCCAGGTGGGCGGAGACGCACTGAAAGACTGAGCAAATTTCTGCGGTCCTCCTGTAATGCGATCACATGACGAGGACCCGTCTACTGGAATTTTTCCAGCTACAACGACCGGCTCCGCCAATACCCTTGGAGAACACAAGGCATCCCGACGCTGGACATGGCATGCACCCAATGGGATCCATCACAACCAGATTGACTACATCCTGGTGCAGAACCGGTTTCGATCTGGCATCAACAGAGCCAAGCGAGGACATTCCAGGTTCAGACATAGGCAGCGACCATGACCTCGTGCTCCTGAACTTTAGAGTCCGATGAAGAAGACCAATAGACAAGACACCAGACTCAAGTTCAACCTGGACAAACTGAAGGACCCCACCATCGTCGAGTCCTTCCAAGAAAACAATAGGAGGGAAATTCGCAACCTGCGGGGCACTTGAAGAAGATGCCGAAACGTGACCACCATTTTTAACACAGTGATGACTGAGACAGCAAGCATACTTTTGGAAAAACATCGCCGAAAAACACAACCATGGATCACAGATGAAATTTTCGAATATGTGTGACAAAAGACGAGACCTGAAGAAGAGCAAGAACACTACAGGAGCAGTTGAGTACAGAGAAGTAAACAAGAAGATCAGGAGAGACATGAGGAAGACCAAGGAGGAATGGATAGAGAAACAATGTACAGAAATCGAAGAGAGCCTGAAAAAGAATAATAGCAGAAGAGCATACCAGATTGTGAAAGAGCTCACCAAACAGAAACAGGCAAGAGTCAGTAACATCCAGGACAAAGAAGGGAATTGCCTAACAGAAAAGAAGGAAATCGTTGGCAGATGGACGGAATACTGTTCCGAACTCTACAATCATCGACGCTAGGCGACCCCAGGTACTTGAAAGCCAAGCCTCATCGAATAAAGACAACTTCCCAATTCTACGCGAGGAAGTAAAAGTAGCAATTAGATCGCTGAAGAAAGGAAAATCAGCAGGAATCGACAACATCCCGCAGAGCTGATCCAACACGGGGGAGAAGCAGTGACAGACATCCTTACAAGTATCTGCAGCAAGATCTGGCAGACGGAGAGTGGCCTTTCACCATGGACCCAATTTACTCATCATCACTTCCCCAAGAAAGGAAATCTCCAGCAGTGCCAAAACTACAGGACAATCAGCCTCATAAGTTTATGCAGTAAAGTCATGCTGAAAGTGATCCTGAAAAGGCTGAAACCCCAGGCAGAAGAGGGTCATCGCGAAGAGCAGGCCGGTTTCCGCCCAAATAGAAGCACCACAGAACAGATATTCAACCTGAGGGTTCTGTGTGAGAAATACAGCCAGCATCAACAAGACATCTTCCCCGTCTTCATTGATTTTAAGAAGGCCTTCGATAGAGTTGGCATGACGCTCTGTGGGCCACCATGAACAAATTAAAACATGGGCCAGAAGCTGATCCACACCATCAAGGAACTCTACTCAAAGGCCACCAGTGCAGTACTCGTACAGGGCACGGTAGGGGAATGGTTCCGTACCTCAGTTGGGGTCCGACAGAGATGTCTGCTGTCGCCGACACTATTTAACATTTTCCTCGAACGCATCATGACTGACGCCTTGGAAGACCACACAGGCACAGTCAGCATTGGAGGGCGAACAATCACCAACCTCAGGTTTGCCGATGACATTGACGGTCTGGCAGGAAATGAAGAGGAACTGGCCAACCTAGTGAGCAACTGGACGATATATCCTCACGATACAGCATGGAAATCAGCGCCGAGAAAACCAAGCTCATGTCAAACAGTGTCCAGCCAATCACCACCAAGATCACTCTCAGCGGAAAAGAACTGGAGACAGTTGACCATTTCAAGTACCTTGGAGCCATCATAAGTGAGGAGGGATCGAAGACCGAAATCCTAGCAAGAGCGGCACAAACAGCAGCAGCAATGGCAAGACTGAAGACCATATGGAGAGACAGAAACATCCCTCTCGGAACCAAGGTAAAGTTACTAAACGCGCTAGTCACCTCAATCATGCTCTACGCATGTGAGGCATGGACACTGAACGCAGACCTACAAAGAAGGATCCGAACAGTAGAAATGAGATGCCTCAGAAGGCTCCTTGGCATCTCATACAAGGACCATGTCACCAACAATGAAGTCCGCAGAATGCTCACTCAACAAGTGCGGGACTATGAAGACCTACTGACCACGGCGAAAAAGAGGAAACTCAGATGGTATGGGCACGTAAAACGCTCAGAAGGACTTGCAAAGACCATCCTGCAAGGAACAGTCCCGGGGAAGAGAAGACGGGGCAGACAGAGGAGGAAAGTGGGCCGAAAGACATCCGTGATTGTACAGGGGAGGACTTCAGTTCACCCAGGCACTCGCCCACGACCGCGCTAAGTGGAGCCAGCTGGTCCACCGTTCGTCCACCACGCAGCGCCCCTACGACCCTGGCGGGTTACGGGACCAGTGAACGTAAACAGTAAAGTGATTTTCCTTCCCTTTCCCTGTGTCATTTTTGTCTGTCTTTAAAATTTAGATTAGTTTTATAGGGGAAAATAAGGTTTTTTATTTTTTTTTTTTTTTTACCGTTTTTAATAGGTCATCTTTAAAAAAGGCTGTTGTACTCCCTTTTCAACATCTGATTATCAATACCGTGCCGTTTCATTTTTATGGGAAAAACAAAGCTATGTAAGCTGTGATGTTTGCCCCAGTACTATCTTGGAAGCTGATATGTACAAAATATGCCCACTTTCCAAGAAAAAGAAGCTAATTACAAATTAAAGGGAAAAAGGAAAAAGACCCAGAAGTGTGCATTTTTTGGGATGATTGTTCAATGCACATTGTTTTTGCAAAGAAGAAAAGAAAAAAGGGTAGGGATGGTTTTAAAGTACACACAAACAACATTTCTTACAGGGTTTTCTATATACTTCCATGTGTGTTGTTTCTTTCAAATTATTTCAACTTGGGCTTTTTTCTGCAACTGTTCGGGGTTTTTTAGGGTAATTGAAACACTTCATTTGATTTGTTTTTTTTGTGAAATGAATCCAGCTTTTTGATTGGTTATCTTAGACTCTCGTCTTCAAAAACAAATCATTATAGGAGACCTGGCAAATAAGTTGAAACATCTTTAGAGAAGAGAATAACATGGAAAATGTCAAAAGAAAGGTCAAAAAATGTCTATTTGTTATTACAACCCAAAAAGTTTTTCTTAAATTTTATTTTATTTCAAAGGTCAGTATTGCATAGATCTTAAAACGAACAAAAAAATCAGTGGCGGTTAGGTTGAAAAAACAGATCGACAAATACGCGTAAGTAAAGTAGAAAAAGTTCAGCCACAAAACCGTAAACTATATGTAGAACTATTCCAACGTTTCACAAAATCTTATTTCATTTTTTTAAAAAGAAGTAGTTTTCAACAATGAACAGAACAAAAAAAACCGCAGGAGAATCGATGTGTAAAAAATTAAAAAAACAGAAAATTCTCAATGTTTTTATTTACTGAACCCGTTTGATGTAAAGAGGTTCTTCAGTATTCGTTCATTGTAGATGGGTTTTTTTGGACAAAAACGCGCTGAAAAGTACATTAAAATGGGAAAAAAATGTTTCCCCCTAATTTGTGTTCAATCAATATGCTTTTACGGGTGTTGTTTTTTTTCCTTTTCTTGGAAGAATCTACGCATTTACCCTGATTTCTTTTTGTCAGAGGGCAGGAGAGGGGTGGAAACTGAAGGGAGGAGAGAGAAGAAAAAGGAGAGAGAAAAAGGGAAAACCGGGCCCCGGAAG
>CM054135.1:6604266-6621766 GCA_028751875.1 Rapana venosa
TTTTCTTTTGCTTTGATGGGTGGGGGGGGGAAATGGGGAAGCTAGTAAAATGACTTTCCATTCCTCTGTTTGGTGAGTAAGAGGGGGCTGCCAATGTTGGTGGGGGTGAGCAGGGATGTAGGAGGGAAGGTGATGGGTTTCTGTGGACGATACATGCTGTCCCTGTGGTTAGAGAAGTTAGGGAAGACAGAGGTTTGAAGAAGGTAGGGATATGTGTGCTGACGAGAACGTTTAGCAAAGTCAAATCTGTGGCTGTAGATGTTCCCTATGATGCGAAATGGTCATGATTTAGATGGCCAGACAGATCAGAAGTGTTCCGACGCTTGTAATGAAAATTAACGTTTTGGTTTTTTAAACTTATTTTCTCTTTTGGGGGGTAAACAAGGTTTCTCCTTATGCTGTCATTGCCCATATCGTCCCCAAGTGGGTAGCCAGCTGAGTGGTCCCCTGTTTGTTCAGATGGATGTGGTCTGTGTACAGACTCCATCCAAATCGGGACGCAAAGGATGCCTCGTGGCTGATGAAATCGACTTTCAGGGCGGGAGGAGGCTGCAGAAAGACACGTTTGAAGGCAAGATGACGTTGTTCAGGTGACGGTTCCTCTGGCAGAACAACACTACTCATAGTGATGCAGGCGTCAGGGAACACTCGTCTGGCACTTGCGATTAGGCTGCTCCCAAGTTGCCTCAGTGATGTCACCTGCTGAACCATCCATTCAGACCTACATGGACTGTCACACTTTGCACTGTGGTGTTGACTGCACTCTTTTCTAACCCATTTCCCACAAGGTCAGACACTGGTCATTCCGGGAACACAATTTGTTTTGTAGAATGTACCTGGTGTCGTCAGCCCGTCTTGATTGACGTGTCGAATAATGGAGTCACCCAGCAGCACAGCTTTTGCTTGTAGACAGCGGGAAAGGACAGCGGCGGGTGAGACTGAAGAAATTGAATAATTGTTACTGTCAACTGAAGAAGATGATTTTTGGCTGAATTGACAGGTGCTGAAACTGAGTCGTATTCACTTAGAATTTCTTTTTGCATTGTGAACAAAATGAGAAAGGTAACTTCTTTCAGGTGTTTTTTTCATCCAAAAAGAGAAGCGTTTTTGCCGTGGAATGAATCTCAAAAGGGTCCATCTGCAAAAGTCTGTCTGGGTTGAAGATGAGGATGTTTTGGGTTTAAAACTTTAAAGTGTCAATTTCAGATTGAAGAGATGACATCTGAGATTTCATCTGATAGTTTTTCCCCTGAATGGCAGCCAGCTGTTCTTTCCCAAATACGCAATTTGTTTTGGATTTACAGATGTATGAATGACGGGAGCATTTGGCGAAAACCAGCTGTCCAGAGTGGTGGGCCACTGGACCCCGGTTCAATATAATAAAATGTTGGAATTTATTAGTTCTAGACACGACAGAGTCGTAAGCATTTGAGGAAGATGAAGCAGAGGGAGTTTACAGACTGGGAATGAACAATGCTCACTGCTGGGTGAGATATAAAAAAGGCCACAGCAGCGCGCGATGATGTAGAAAGTGAAGTACTGTTTGAAACATAGGCTAGGAGATGTACACATGTCACTGGACGCACAAGACAGTTGGGAAAAGTAGATGTTTGCATACTCTTTGAAAATCAGCCGAGAAGAAGAAAAAAAGAAAAGAAGAAGAAAAAAGAAGAAGAAGAAGAAAAGAAAAAGAAAAAAAATAGAAGAAAAGAAAAAGAAGAACAAAAAGGAAGAAGAAAGAAGAAGAAATAGAAAAGAAAAGAAAAGAAAATAGAAAAGAAGAAGAAGAGGACAAAGACAGGAAAAGAAGAAGAAAGAAGAAGAAGAAGAAGAAGAAGAAGAAGAAGAAGAAGAGAAGAAGAGAAAGGAAGAGGACTCACAATAACAAACGAGAACAAAACAAGAAGCCATAAAAGAGCAAAAGCTCAACACAGGAAACAGCAGGGGCAATTAAACACATAAACAGCACTGTGTATTCATCATCAATAAACATTACTTTAATTGTAGGGAAAAGGGAAGAAAGAAATTTGAGTCAAAATATTCATATTTTTCAAAACCCAAGAAAAACACAATAAAACATTGTACAGACAAAATGCAGATTTGGATAAAGGGAAAATAATAATTTTTCATATGATGATGTATATAATGACAATTTTTTTTGTAAAATTTTAATTTTTTAGCATTTTGTATTGTTTCTGTTTTAAAATACCGCTTTGTTATCTTTTATATTTTTAGCTTCAAATCACTTAAACTTAATGTTACAAAAAACCAAGTTTTTTTAGCCGATTTGAATTACTTTTCCCCTTTTTCCGTGTCTCCGAAATTTATTTTACATTTTTATTTTAGACTGCAACCTCCCCTTTCCCCACCCCCCCCCCCCCCCTTCAAAAGCAAACAATACATATTAAGAAGGAAAAAAAGTTTGAAAATGTCATAAATATTGTCAAGAAAGTATTGTCTTTTAGAAAATTAATTCATTCTTAGATTTCACTCTATTTCAAAGGTCAATATCACACAACCTAGGATAGAGACGGGGACGGGATAGCCTAGTGGTCAGAACATTGCGCGCGCAATCTGACGACCCGGGTTCGAATCCCGTTCAAGGGGATTTTTCCCCTGAAGTTAACAACAGTGCAGACTTCACTCTTCCCAAAATTCCTTCGGATGAGACTATAAACCGAGGTCCCGTGTACGAACGCACGCAGAACATCTTGCGCACCCGTTAAAACCCGTTTCGCTTTTCGAAAGAGTAGGCCATTGTGTTCCGGTGGGAACAGATGACAAAATTTACAAAAAAACGTCATACATATCTACAAGTGCAAAAGGAAAAGTAATTCAGAGGAAAATAACACGTGCACACATGATTGTACAAAGGGTCTGTTTAATCGAAACATTCAAGCTAGTTAAAGCAATCAACTCTCAACAACTACACCAAAACGTCGGGGGGGGGGGGGGGGGTTAAAAATAACTGATATGATTCAGAAAGAAACCACAGACGGTAGGTTTGTTGTTAAGAAACTCAGCAAAAAAGCAGAGTAATAGACCCTTAAGATGACATAAAGTATCTATGGGTCATTATTGACAACACACTCTCTATGCAAAAATTCATCACCCAGACCTGCCAGTTGTGCTTCTATCAATTACAGCGTATTAGTGCAATTCGAAAGTACCTGTCCACAGACGCAACATCCAAACTCGTGGCATCTCTCATTCTTTCACGTCTGGACTATTGCAATTCTCTTTTGTCTGGTCTGCCAGCATCATCTATCCACTCCCTTCAACGTATTCAAAACTCTGCAGCTCGACTAGTCCTCAGAAAGAAAAAATCTGAGTACATAACCTCTCTCTTTCGATCTCTCCACTGGCTGCCTGTGCCACAAAGAATAAACTATAAGATCAGTACTCTCTGTTACAAATGTCTCCACAAAACAGCACCCTCCTACCTCTGTGAATGTATCCACCTGTACACCCCTTCTCGTTCCCTTCGCTCTGCTGCAGATTCCTTGCGCTTACAATCACCTAGATTCAACCAGTCCACTGTTGGCCGTCGCTCTTTCTCTGTTTCTGGTCCTTCGATTTGGAGTGGCCTCCCTATCTCTCTTCGCCAAAGACCTTATTGTGACACTTTTAAATCAGGCCTCAAGATATATTATTTGTTTCAAACCTAAGAATGTTCTGTCCTGTTTCATTTCATAGCTATCCCTGCTTTTCAACAGCCAAAAATTCTATCACCCTGCCAAAGTGTATGACGTGTGTGTGTGTGTGCGTGTGTGTGTGTGTGTGTGTGTGTGTGTGTGTGGTTGTGTGTGTGTGTGTGTGGTGTGTGTGTTTGTGTGTGTGTGTGTGCATTTGGACTTGTTAGAACTATTACTTTGTATTGGTTGCATGACTGTGTAAGAATGAGTTGAATACAAGCGCTTTGATTTGTCTGTGCAAGATACAGCGCAATATAAATTCCATTTATTATTATTATTATTAATATTATTATTATAAGAGAACATCAACAACTTTGGCTAAAAACCTCTCACTATCTATCTAGTGGTCAGTAAATGTAGATATTCTAAAGTTGGTGTCTTCCCTTTTTTTGAGGGAGGATCTATGAAATTTGCCTTAGATAATATAATATTTTCTAGCAGAGGGCAAAAGAATGGTGGGAGTTGTTAGAGTTTTCAAATACTTTTAGACTGTCTTCATCACAGTAGTTTCACAGCAGCTGTCTTTGCTGTCCTCATTATTGTTGTCACTTCGTGTATTTCGTTGAATTTAAGTTAGTGTCTCTCCTTGTGCGAAAAGTTTTACTCTCTCTTTCAACGACTGAAAATCAATACTTTTTGTCATTAGTAGGAAAAAATTAATTCAAAGATTATGGTGCAGCTCTGACGTTTATCTTGAGAAGCTGATACAGACAAAATTCCATACAAATGTGTCTAATAAAAAGGATTCAACACATGAAGTGAAGGAGCGAAAGACAAAGAACTTGAAGTACGCATTGTTTGGAATGAATTGTTCAATGGGCATTGTTTGCACATCAGAATCAAGGAAAGAAAGTAACGATGGTTTTATGAAGTATACTTCATCAATAGTTCTTACATGGTTCCTATTTTAAGTACTTCTGCGTGTGTAGCTTTTGTATGGTTTAGTTTTAAATTAATTATCAAACTGACTTGTTGTGCTACAGTTTAAACTTTTTGCATCTTATTTTAAACTCACTTTCTATTGATTTGATTTATTTTCTCCTGACATGAATTAAGTAGTTTCATTGGTTATTTTAGACTTTTAAAAAATCATAAGATATCATCTAAAGAAAAAAAGACATGTTTAGACAGATAATAACTGAGAAAATGTCAAAAGAATTGTTAGAAAAAGTATATGATTTATAAAAACAAAGTTCATTCTTATATTTCACTTTATCTTAAAGGTCAGTATCACACAGATCCTGGACAGAGTAAACAAGCATACAACGATTAAGTCAAAACAAGACATAGATTGACAGTAACCTAGAAAGAGATTTACGCTCACGTGCACAAAGGTCTGTATAATCGAAATATTTAAACTAGTTAAACAAATCTTATACGTACAAAATATACCCCGAAAAATATGTAAAGCAATGATGTGAACAGAATTTGAAGGTAAATTCGATGTTTAAAACCTTTCAAAATAATGAAACATACAAAGAAGATGGCATGTAAACGTAAAAAGGGAACAACAGAGCAGTAAACAAAATTAATGTGAAGAATTGCTTTCAACCTAATTAGTGTCCAGTCCCTTTAAATGTTTCACAGCTGGTTTTTTATGTGTTAAGAGAGGGTCTAGTCAACCACTCTTATTTCTTTTAGTCAGAAGGCCTGAGATGGATGGGAGTGATAGGATGACTCAAAACACTTCTGGACTATTTTCACCAGGGTTGCTTGGAGAGAGATGGGCGCCGCCAGGCTACTTTTGCCCAAGACACGCTAAATGGAACGGACGAAAATAAAGAATATACCGGATCGGTCGCCGCCCGGGTCAACAAGGACCGCGCCTTCCGCTGCCACCAGGGCGGAGGCCCCAAAGTGTGCTCGGTGGAACCCCTACACAAAAAACAGGAAGGGACTACACACCTCGCAACTTGGAACGCAGAATCTCCCCAAACGGGCAAATTTCCAAGAACGAAAACGAGCTGGACGGTACACCGGGCATCTGGTGGTCTCTGTGAGGTAGAGGAAAGAGCCGGTGAACACCAACTGACGGGGCAATGCTCTACTATAGCGGGGAGCGGGACAAGCATTAGTGGCGTGGGCATGCTTGTCAAAAAGGGAACATCAAGAACTCGGTAATAGGATACTACCCATAAACACCCGGGCTTTAGGCCACCGCCTCAGGCAGCCCCATTCACATCACAGTGATTCAAGCCACGCACCAAAACGGATCACGAGATGAAGTCGTAGAGGAATTTACAACCAATACAGGGCATCATCGATAAGGAACAAGAAAGACATCTTGATCCCAGAAGACTGGAACGCCAAAGGGTGGGCGGAGACCCCTGAAAGACGGGAGCAAATTCTGCGGTCCCCCGAAAAGCGATCCCCCAAGACGAGGACCCCGATACGGGAAATTTTTCCCAGCTAAAACGAACGGTGCTCGCCAATACCCTTGGAGAACACAAGGAATCCCGACGCTGGACAGGCAGCCCCCAAGGGATCCACAAAACCCCCAAATTGAAAAATCCGGGGCAGAAACCGGTTTCGATCGGCATCAACAGACCCCAAGACGAACTTTCCCCCAGGTTCAGAATAGGCGCGACCAGCCCTCGTGCTCCTAACTTTAAGCCCGATTGAAGAGCCCAATTTAAACAAAGAACCCAGACTCAAGTTCAAACCTGGCAAAGAAGGACCCCACCACGCGGTCCTTCCAACAACAATGGGAGGGAAAAATTCGAACACTGGGCCCCTTGAAAAAAGATGCCAAAAACGATCCCACCATTTAACACGTGATGACTGAGCACAAGCTCTTCTTGGAAAACTCGCCGAAAAACACAACCATGGTCACAGTGAAATCTCGAATATGTGTGCAAAGCAGACCTAAAGAAGAGAAAGAACACAAGGACTTTGAGTACAGGAAGTAAACAAGAAGATCAGGAGAGACATAGGAAGCCCAAAGGAGAAGGAAATAGAAAACAATGTACAGAAATCAAGAGACCCCTGACAAAGAATAATAGCAAAGGCATCCAGATTGGAAAAGCCACCAAACAGAAACAGGAAAGAGTCAGTAACATCCAGGACAAAGAAGGGAATTTGTCTAACAGAAAAGAAGGAAATTGGAAAAGGGACGGAATACTGTTCCGAACTCTCAATCTCAACCTGGGCGACCCCCAGCGTTTTTGCAACCCCAAGCCTCATGAATAAAGACAATTTCCCCCAATTCTCCGGGGAAAAGTGAATAGCAATTAGATCGCTGAAGAAAGGAAAATCACAGGAATCGACAAAACCCACAGAGTACCCCAAAGGGGGGAAAGAACGTGACAACATCCTTCAAGTATCGCGAAAGATTGGAAACCCGGAGAGGGGCCTACACCATGGACCCAATCATCATCATCATCTCCCCAAAAAGGAAATCTCCACAGTGCCAAAACACGGGACAACACCCAAAGTCTCCCAAAAAGTCATGCTGAAAGTGATCCGAACGGCTAAAAACCCCCACAGGCAAAAGAGACATCGCCAAAGAGCGGGCCGGGTTTCCCCCCCAAAATGAAGCACCACAGAACAAAATTAAACCTGAGGGTTCTGTGTGAGAAATACGCCACATCAACAAGACATCTTCCACGTCTTCATTGATTTTAAAAAAAGCCTTCGATAGAGTATGGCTGCGTTTTGGGGGCCCCATGAACAAATTCAAAAGGCCAGAAGGATCCACACCAAAAGGGCCCCACTCAAAACCACCATGCGACTCTTCAGGGCCGGTAGGGGAAGGTTCCGTCCTCATTTGGGGTCCGACAGAGATGTTCTGCCCCGAACTTTTAAAAACATTTTCCTAAAAAGCATATGATGACGCCTTGGAAGACCAAACACACGTACTTTGGGAGGGCGAACAATCACCAACCTCATTTTGCCGAGACATTACTCGGCAGGAAATAAAGGGAACGGCCCCCTAGTAGCAACTGGACGATATATCCCCCCCGATACAGATGGAAATCAGCCCCGAAAAAACCAGCTCTTTAAAACAGTGCCCAGCCAAATCACCCCCAAAGATCACCTCACGGAAAAAACTGGAGACAGTTGACCATTCAAGTACCTTGGAGCCATCTAATGAGGGGGGGATCGAAGACCGAAATCCTAGCAAGAGCGGCACAAACAGCAGCACAATGGGAAGACTAAGACCAATGGAGAAAAAACTCCCTCTCGGGAAACCAAGGTAAAGTTTTTAAAAGCGCTAGTCCCCCCAATCAGCTTTACGCATGTGGGCAGGGCACTGAACGCAGACCTACAAAGAAGGATCCAAACAGTGAAATGAATGCCTCAGAAGGCCCTTGGATTCATCAAAGGACCAAGTCCCCAACAATGAAATCCGCAAAAAGCCACCAACAAGTGCGGGACTATGAAGACCTACTGACCACGGCGAAAAAGAGGAAACTCAGATGGTATGGGCCGTAAAAAAGCCAGAAGGGCTTGCAAAACCATCCGCAAGGAAAAGTCCCGGGGAAAGAAGACGGGGCAGACAGAGGGGAAAGTGGGCCGACACATCCTGATTTTACGGGGGGGACTTCATGTCACCCCGGCACTCGCCACGACCGGCTAAGTGGAGCGCTGGTCCACCCTTCGTCCACCACGCAGCGCCCCATACGACCGGGCGGGTTACGGGCCAGTGAACAGTGAAAAGTGAAATGTCTTTCCCCTTCTCACGTCGTCATTTCTTGTCTGTCATTGAATTTAAAAGTTTTTTAGTGGAATAAAGGTTTTTTATCTTCTTTTTTTCCTTTTCGCGTTTTCAAAACTTATCTTTTCAAAAGGTTTGTATCCCTTTCAAAAATTGATTACAATACCCGTGCCCTTTCATCTTTTTTGAGGAAACAAAGACTATGAACAGCTGTGATGTTTACCACAGTACTTCTTTTAGAAGTGAATGTACAAAACTATGACCACATTTTTAATGAAAAAGAAGCTAATTAAAAAACTTAAGGATCGGACAAAGACCCCGAAGTGTGCATTTTTTTGGGATGACTTGTTCAATGCACATTGCTTTTGCAACAGAACAAAGAAAGAAGGAGGATGGTTTTTTAAAATGTACACCAAACAACATTTTTTTACATGGTTTTTATATCTTCCACTGCTTGTTGTTTTACTTTCAATTTTAAAAACTTGACTTTTCTGCAATGCTTCAGGTTATTTAGCTAATTGAAACCACTTTATCTTGATTTGTTTTTTTGGAAATGAATCCACTTTTTATTGGTTTTGACTCTCGTCTTTAAAACAAATCTTAGGGAGACCCGGCAAATAAGTTTAAAAACTTTTGAGAAAGAAAAAACATGGAAAAAAGTCAAAAAAAGGTCAAAAAATTCTTTTGTTATTACAACCCAAAAACGTTTTTCTTAAATTTTTTTTTTATTTCAAAGGGCAGTTTGCTGATCTTAAAACGAACAAAAAAATCAGTGGCGGTTAGGTTGAAAATACAGATCGACAAAAACAGCGTAATAATGAAAAGAAGTTCCGCCAATAACCAGTAAACTATAATGAACTATTCCCAACCCTACACAAAATTTATTTCATTTTTTTTTAAAAAAAAGTCAGTTTTCGAACAATGAAAAGAACAAAAAAACCGCAGGGAGAACGATTGTTTAAAAAATTAACAAACACAGAAACAACCTACAATGTTTTTTTTTACTGAAAACCATTAATGAAAGAGGTTCTTTCCCCATTCGTTCCTTGCTAGATGGGGTTTTTTTTTTGTTGCAAACATCTGCGCTGAAAACACTTAAAAAGGGGTGAAAAAAAATGTTTCCACCTAAATTTTGTTCAATCAATAGCAAAATTTGGGTGATTGTTTTTTTTCCTTTTCTTGAGGAAGAAATTTTTGCATTTTTCCCCCATTTTTATTATGTCAGAGGACAGGAAGTGGGGGTGGAAATGAAAAAGAGAGAGAGAAGAGAGGGAAAAAGAAGAAGAGACAGACAGACAGACAGACAGACAGACAGAGACAGAAACAGAGAGAGAATCTCTGAACTCGGAACCGGTTTAATGTACATCGGCCGTAGGCCACATTACACTTTGAGGAGCAAAAATAGAACATGCAGAAAATGAAATATAACTTATCGTAGACTTTGGTAGGACTTTGGCACAATACCTTAGTGTGCAATCAAAATTGTATACTCTTGAATATGTATATTCCTAAACCATGACTAAATACAGGCTGACATAGACCAAGAATCAAAACAAAACAGTTAAAATGAATCTTAGTTCACCTAAACTGCTTCCCATGATACCACAAAAAGACAATAGACAAGTGAACAAAGTTATTGATGGAGTTATACCTGATAGCTCAACACCTTCTCACACACAAAATACAAACATCAAGCACGTCATAAATCATGACGGTTGAAATCATTAGTACCCACTAACTTTTACAGTTTCAAAACTGTTACAATATTCACAAACTACTGAGTTCTCAAACCAGAAAAGTGTGCCCACCATATAGAACCATGTCAGCCCTAAGGCTAATGCAGTGTAAACACAATGATGTATGCAAAAATATTGTATAACACTGTGCTCATTCATGTCGTGTGACGTGGTTTTTGAGAGCCTCAAGACACAAGATTCAACTGTTTAATGTGTTTTGGCCGCAGGGCATACATACCCATTGACGGAGGGTGGGTAGGGTCGTCCATCAATATATGACAACTGAAAAATAGCATTTTCCAAATAGAGAGAGAGAGAGGGAGCCACAGCAGAATACAAACTTTGATAATGATCTCGTCTGTTTTTGATTGTTTTCTGCTCCCTTCTTTACTGGAGTAGGAAGAAACAAAATGATAGGGTGCACAACACACCAATAATGAGGATGAGAATGATGCAATGATAATCGTAGCGACAATTAGAACAATGTTGACACGATGATAACGACGACAATGGTGATGATGATGATGATGATGATGATGACGATGACGATGACGATGGTGATGGTGGTGGTGGTGGTAGTGGTGGTGGTGGTGGTGGTGGTAAGCAGCAAAGTAGTATGATGAGGGTGACTATGATACAGTGAATACATATAGAATACATACATACATACATACATACATCCATACATGTGATCTGCTCACCTGAGGTCGATTCCCCTTCAAGAGGATTTTTCCTCTGGAGTTAACATCAGTGTCGACTCCACTCTTCCCAAAAGTCCTTCGGATGAGACTATAAACCGAAGGCCCCGTGGGCGAGCGCACCCTGAACATCTTGCGCACACATTAAATCCCGATCCGCTTTTTGGAAGTTAAGCCATTGTGTGCTGGTGGGACAGATGACAAAATTCACAAAACTGCATACACTCGCGGACTGGATGTTAAAAAAAAAGCATACGAGTGTTTATTCCATTATCCTCAAAATAAAAGAATAAATAAATATCTATTAAGAGAGAGATAAATAAACATACATTCACACATACAAACATACATACACGCATATATACACACGTGCATACATATACATACGTCTGTCTGTCTGTCCGTCTGTCTGCCTGTCCTTCGTGTCTACCTGTGTCTCTATAATTATGCCCATGAGTATTATCTGTCTGCTTCTCTGTCTCTTAGGGTGTTCTTTCGAGCTAGTTAGCTAGGCATATATCTGTCCAAAGACACAATCATTCACACACCTTTTCTGCTAAATACACGGGTCCACATTCACACCCATGTGTACATGAGCACAGACACATGCAGTGACACGTGGGTACTACTTGTAAGACAGTAACCTAGCAGGAAAGTCTACACGCACTCACGTATGCGCGTACAAACAGCCACACCCTCTCACGCGCATATGCGTTCTCTCTCGCGCACACAGACACACATAGATAGATGGATAGATGGATGGATGGATGGATGGATGGATGGATGGATAGATAGATATATGGATAGATAGATATAGTGATATAGCGATATAGTGATATTGTGATATAAAGAAAGAGGTATATAGATTGATAAAGATATATACACTCACAGATACACACACTACAGATACACATCTACACACACAACTACACTTACTCACGTGCACACACACAAACACACGCACGCACACACACACACACACACACGTGTGCTTTTTTCTTCCTTAGATAGATGGCTTGATGAAAAAAGCAAATGCACTGCTTATTCAATGTACCATCTAAAAATAAAAGTTTGACTTTGACTTTGACTTTGATGCACCCACACCCACCCACGCAACATACACACCCACCCCACTCACGCGCGCACACACCACACACCACACACACATACACACAGACACACATACAACACACAGACACAGACACACTCACACACACACACACACACTTGCAAGCACAAATTGACCCACCCTCAAACTCATGTATATAACTTTGCTTTTTCGCTTTAGCCGCCAATCCACTCATCCACCCATTTTAAGTCAGATGCTTGTCTACTCCAACTTGGTGAGAAAACAATGTATAATTGAACATGTGACCACAAACAGTACACACTTCTAGTTTCTGGTCATCCACTTCTCTCAGTTTCTATGTCACCTCTTTTTTCTTTATTAGACAGTGTGTTTTTTAGGCTTTTGTCTGTTTGGATTGGCTTCTCAAAGGGATACCGCTACGTGCAAAAAATTACGACAATACCATAGTCTTTGAATAAGGGTTTTTTTTACATGAATTACAACAAAGAAAACGCTAGTGGTTCAATTATTCAACTGTTGAAAGAGAGACATACTTAAAGAAGAAGAGGAGGAGGAGGAGGAGGAGGAGAAGAAGAAGAAGAAGAAGAAGACGGAGGAGGAGGAGGAGCAGCAGCAGCAGCAGCATCAGCAGGAGCAGAAGAAGAAGAAGAAGAAGAAGAAGAACGAGGAGGAGGAGGAGGAGATGATGATGATGATGATGATGGTGGTGGTGGTGGTGGTGGTGGTGGTGATGATGATTGGTGGTTGTGGTGGTGATGATGATGATGATAATGATGAAGAAGAAGAAAGTCTTTTTTTGTTAAAGATGGCAATATTGTAGACAGTATAACCTAAAACAGAAGAGCACTTCAGACAACCTTTTTCTCAGCAAAAGCAAAGAATACAGATAAAAATTTCAACGAAAGACAAGTGATATTAAGACGGCAGTACTGAAGACAGTATGAAATCAAACAAAAACCACTTCAAAAAAGAAGAGTAGACAGCTAAAAGATTTCAACGAAAGACAATTGATGCCAACAATGAAGAACTGAAAAAATAACACACAGTTGTCAATGGAGGGACTGTGATGAAGAGAGACAGTCCAGACGTACGGTGAATGGTCTTCACTTGTGTTAGTCAAAGAGAGATAAGAATGGCCCTTGAGACTACAAAAAGTAGTAGCACAGATGGATAAAGAGAGAGGGATATAGACATACAGAGACAGAGAGACAAAGAGGGAGTCAGACAGACAGACACAGATACATATACAGATACAGAGGGCAGAAAGGGCTTTAGAAAGGACACAAAGCCCGAAAAAGATATATAGACAGACACACAGACAGACACACAGACAGAAAGACAGACAAACAGTCAGATAGACACAGATACAGAGGGCAGGAATGGCAGGAGAAAGAAGGACACAGAGAGAGAGTAAGAGAGAGAGAGAGAGAGAGAGAGAGAGAGAGAGAGACAGAGGGACAGACAGACAGACAGACAGACAGACAGAAAGACACACACAACCACACAAACTGACAGAGAAAGCATGGATGGAGGGAGAACAGGAAGAAAGCGAAACACACAGAGACAGACAGAAAGAGAAAGAGAAAGAGACAGACCGATATAGAAAGAATCAGACAGAGTGGGAAGGAAGGAAAGGAGAAAGAGAAAAACAAAGAGAAAGAGAGGTATTCATTTTTTCCTGTTCAGGATAATGGGATAAACACTCATCTGTATTTTCCCTGTGTGTACGCATTTTTTCTCAATTTTGTCATTCGTTCCCTCTAAAACACAACTGCCTGCTTTTCAAAAAAACAACAACAACGGAACAGGTTTTAACGTGTACACAATATGTTCTGCATGCGTTCGCACACATGATCTTGGTTTAAGGTCTCATCCAAAGGGACTTTTGGGAGGAATGGGATCAGCACTGATGTGGATTAACTCAAGCGGAAAAAAGAGAAATACAGATATTGTATGCTTATTTTTATTTATTTATTTTATTCTTTTATATCGAGAATAATGGAATAATAATGATAACAATAATAATAATAATATATGGAATTTATATAGCGCTGAATCTTGTAAAAAAAAAATCGAAGCGCTTGCACTCAATCATTTACAGGCATGCAACTCTCCTTAAACATAATGAAAAACAGATTTCATAAACCATGCGCGCGCACGTATGCACGCATGTACGCACACACACGCACATACACACACACACACGCATACACACACACACACTCGGAACAACACTTAGAAAGTGAAAGATGCTGTTGAAAATTAGGGACATATATTTGGGGGGAAAGTCTCAGGTAGGAAATAAGTGTGTTTTGAGGCTGGATTTGAAGGTATCAAGTAAAGGCTTTTGGCGAAGTGAAAGAGGGGAGGCCCTTTTCCAGGTGGATGGACCAGAAACAGAGAAGGAGCGACGGCCAACAGGGGTTTTTGTTTGAATCTGGGTGTTCGAAAGCAAAAAAGTATCGCGGCTGAACGAAGGGAACGGGATGGAGTGAAACAGATGACAGTTACAGAGATAAGAGGGTACAGATTTGTGGAGACATTTGAAACAGAGGGTATTGATTTTATACTCCAGTCTTTGTGAGAACGGCAGCCAGTGAAGAGATCGCAGAAGAGGAGTGATGTGTTCAGATTTTTTCTTTCTTAGGACCAGTCGAGCTGCAGAGTTTTGTATGCGTTGAAGAGAGTGGATAGATGATGCTGGTAGGCCTGCCAAAAGAGAATTACAGTAGTCTAAACGTGAAAGAATGAGAGATGTGACAAGCTTGGAAGTTTCATCAGTGGACAGATACTTGCGAATCGCGCTTATGCGCCGTAATTGATAGTAGCAAGGCTGGCAGGTCTGGGTGATGATTTTTTTCATAGAGAGTGTTTGTCAAGAACTATCCTAAATACTTCACAGAGTTGGACCCAAAAGGGAAATGACCCTATTGCCGAATTTATTGAAGTTTTTGCGATAGAGAAAGTTTATGTTGGGTCCCTATGAGCATGGCTTCGGTTTTAATTTGGGATTAAGTTGTACTTTGTTTTTGAGCCATCCAGTTTGAATGTCTTGAAGGCAGTAGGACTATTTGTCAGAGGGAAGGCAATTTTCAACGTATCACTGCACTGAAACTGAGTATCATCGGCATAGAAATGATGATCAATGGTGGTTGTTTATTATATGTGAGAGTGGAGCAGTGTAGAGAGAAAAAAGAACAGGGCCCCCGGACTGATCCTGCAGGACTCCACATCCATTTGACAGCTTTTGATTGATTTTGTTTACAATACTTTTCTGGAACATGTCTGTGAGTATGAAGTAAACCAGGTTGAGGGCTGTGCCCTTAATACCAAAAGTATTTTTGGAGGCTAGAAAGAAGGATTTAGTGATCTATGGTATCAAGGCTGCAGATAAGTCCCAAAAAGAGTGAGGAGAGAGATTTTTCCTGCATCAGAAGCAAGTAGAAGTTATCTAAAGTGTGGGCTAGGGGGGGTTTCGGTGCGTGGTTGGGGGATAGCAGATTGAAAAATGGGAAGGAGATCATTGGAATGAATGTAACTGTTGAACTGTTTGAGAACACTTTTTTCTAGTTTCTTTAGAGACAAAGGGTAAGTTTGAGACAGGCCTATAATTCTTTAGAATGTTTTGATCAAGGTCGTGCTTTTTCAGTAGAGGTGTGACTATGCTGTTTTAAGAGCGAGGGAAAAATTTTCCCTGACACAAGAGATGAGTTTTACTATTTAGTGATAATAGGTACAAATTGTGAAGGCATTGGGGAGAAAACAGGAGCGGGTATGGGATCAAGGTCGCATGATTTTATAGTCATTTCCTTCAGAATTGTCGGATTTTTTTCACTTGGGGGATGGAAGGAAAAGAGGGAGTGCCAGTGAACGGGGGATCAGGGGGCGCAGGCTGGAATTGAGTCTGATCCAGTCTGGAGCGTATGTTTCGAATTTTGTCTGAAAAGAAGGCAGAAATATGGATGGATTTCAGACAGGCTGTGGGTGTTGGGGCAGAGGATTTTGTTTTTGCAGATCCAAGGAGATTTGAGGTGAGGGAAAAAAGAGATTTTATGGATTTTCACCCGAGAACTTGGAAGAGTAGTAGTCTGTCTTTGCTGAATGGATTAAGAGTTTGACTTCGTTTATTTGTTTTCGGAAAAGCTGTTTGTTGATTTCGGTTTTTGACTTCCGCCACTGCCGTTCTATTTCCGGCGTTTGCGCTTCGCTATCAAAATGTATTGGGTGTTCCATGGCGCACAGGTCTGTCAGGGAGGAGAGGTCAGTAGGAGGTGCATGCTCATCAAGCAGTTGGGGGAGAATAGTGTTATAGTGATCAGAGAGGTCGTGTGGTCAGAGGTTTGTGAAAAACGTTCGGAAGCTTGTGAAGAGAAGGTATGAATGTCTAAGGCCTTAAGATTGCGGAAAGAGTAACATATTTCTTCTTTCTGACAGGTTTTGTTTTGTAAGATGGAAAAGAATGGCGGAATGAACAGAATGCAGTTCGTCGTGACAGAAACAGATGTGACAAGATTAAATGAAGCATTAGTAATCAGCCAGTCTAAAATATGACACATCTGTGGGGTTGCTTCGTTTAAACCCTTGAGAGAGAGAATGGTTTGGGCAGAGAAAGAGAAAGACGTTTGACATCTGGAGAAGACTGGTTGTCGAAATGGAAGTTGAAGTCACCAAGAATTGTAAGTTTAGTGGGAGAGAGGCTGTAGTGGTCGAGGAGTGACTGGAATTCTTTGTGAAAACGAGAAGATGTTAGGTTGTTTTTACGGCTGGGAGGTGGACGGTAAAGGCAGCAGATAGTAATAGAGTGGCCAGGTAGGTTGAGACTGATTTCGCAAACTTCAAAAGATTAATGAGAGAATTGAAGGTTTTGACTGAAAGAAAGAGACGGTTCCAATGTGTCTTTGAGAATGATGGCAATCCCACCTCCTCGAGAGAGTCGGGGGAAAGAAATAGTTTTATATCCCACGTATGTGCTTTTTTTACATTCAGTCCCCGTGTGTATGTGGTTTTGTAAATTTTGTCATATATTCCCACCGGCACACAATAGCCTGCTTTTACGAAAAGCGGAAAAGGACTTACGTGTGCGCAAGATGTTCTGCGTGCGTTCGCACACGGGGCTTCGGTTTATAGTCTCATCGAAAGAGAGACAGATACAGAGAGACAGACACACACATAGACACACAGACAGAAAAACAGACAGACACACAGACACATAGATAGACAGAGAGACAGGGAAGGCATGGGGAGAAAAATAGAGAGAGAAACAGAAAGAGAGACAGAGAGAAAGAGAGACAGAGAAACAAAAAATAGAGCAAGAGATAGAGACAGGGACAGAGAGAGACAGAAACACACAGACAGAAAGATAAACACGGTACTTTGAGAGAAGAGCTACCTACTACTACTATCACCATCACCACCACCAACCAACACTATCCCTACACCAACAGCTGTTACAATCAACGTGTTTTCTATTTGAATAAAAACCAAAATAGCTGTCACAGAACTCAGAAATATGTTTCAATCACTCCACCGCCTTCTTCTTGTTTGTGAAGTAGAAATTAGGCAACGATCTCCGCCCCCCCCCCCCCCCTTCCCCAAACAACAAAAACGGCGGAAAGAAATCCTGT
>CM054135.1:6626766-6631766 GCA_028751875.1 Rapana venosa
AGAGAGAGAGAGAGAGAGAGAGAGAGAGAAGGTAGAGGGAGGGGGATGGAGGGAGGGAGAGACAGACAGTCAGAGCGACAGATATACAGGTATACAGAGAGGGAAGAGAAGGAGAGAGAGAGAGAAGAACAGAGTGAGAGAGAGAGGGGGGGATGGAGGGAGGGAGAGACAGACAGTCAGAGCGACAGATATACAGGTATACAGAGAGGGAGAGAAGTGAGAGAGAGAGAGAGAGAGAGAGAGGGAGGGAGAGGAGAGACGAGAGAGAGAGAGAGACAGAGTGAGAGAGAGAGAGACAGAGAGACAAAGAAAGAGCGCGAGACAGAGAGGGACGGAGGGAGAGATAGAGTCAGATATAGAGACAGAGAGAGACAAATAGATAGATAGATAGATAGACAGACAGACAGACAGACAGACGGACAGGCTTATGTGACCGAATATGCACCAAACTGTTTTCAAAATACATTTGTAAACTTCTCTACTAAGCTACAAACTTTTCCAACAAGTTGACAGAAAAATTCATACTGTGTCAAAAATGCCAGCAAATTCATAAACCAACAACATCCCTTTGAAATTCAAGACATCGCCTTCTTTCTAAATGATTCCACAGCGCTAAACCTTTTTGCGACCAAGGCTGGAAAGAGTGACAACAAGAAAAACTTAAGTTTCGAAAATGCTGAGCTGAATTTTTTTGGACGGGGAGGGGGGAAGGGGTGGGGGTGGTGGACAGGCCTAATTAAATCAGAGAACTGGACACGAGTTTGTTGGGTGTTTTTTTTAAACTAAGGTAGCCACAACATAAGGTCTCCAGGGCTTGACAGTCCTGTGAGTTAAAGATAACACGGCAAAAAAAACCTTTGAACAACAATAATGACATTGAGGCTCAGCTAATGTGGCACTCGGTTCTTCTCCTTTTCGTTATTTTCTTTTCTTCTCTTTTCTTCTCTTCTCTCTTCTATTTTATTCTCTTTGCTTATTTCTTCTTTTCTTTTCGTTCTTTTTTTTCGTTTTTTCTTTCTTTCTTTCTTCTTTCTTTTTTCTCTTCTTTTTTTTCAGTCTTTTTTTCATTCTTTTCTTCTTCTCTTTTTTCTCTCTCTCTTTTTTCTTTAAATTTTTTTCACTTTAAATTCTCTTTTTTTCACTGTTCTTTTTTCCTTTCCTTTTTGTCTTTTTTTCTTCTTTTTTTTCTTTTTTTTTTCTTTCTTTCTTGTTTCTTTTCGTTTTTCTTTTTTCTTTTTTCTTTCTTTTTTCTCGTTCTTCTTTTCTCTTCCTTTCTTTGTTTTTCTCTGTTCTGTTTTTTCTTTCTTCTCTTTTTCTCTTCTCTTTTTTTCTCTTCTCTTTCCTTCTCGACTCATCTCTTCTCTTCTTTTCTCTTCTTTTTCTTCTCTTTTTCTTTTCTCTCTTTTCTTCTTCTCTTCTTTTCTTATCTTTCTTTCTCTTTTTCTCTCTTTTTTTTTCTCTCTTTTCTTCTTCCCTTTTTCTTTTTCTTTTCCTTTTTTTCTTCTCTTTCTTTTTCTCTTTTTCATTCTTTTTGTTCTTTCTTCCTTCTCTTCCCTTTTTCTCTTTTCTTTCTTTCCTCTCTTCGCTCTTTCTTTTCTCCAATTCTTTTGCATTTTTTCTTCTTTTCTTCCTTCTTTTCTTCTCTTCTTCTTGCATTTTCTTCTTGCATTTTCTTCTTCTTCTTCAATGTTTGTATCTTCTCTTCTTCTTCGATTCTTTTCTTTCGCATTTTCTTCTTCTTCTTCTACTTCTCTTCTTCATTCTTCTTCTTTCAATTCTTCTCTTGCATTCTTCTTCTTCTTTCTTCTTCATTCTTCTTGCTTTTTCTTCTTCGCAACTTCTTCTTCTTCCTTTTTCTCATTCTTTCTTCGCATCTTCTTCCTTCCATTCTTCTTCCTCGCAATTCTTCTTCTTCGCAATTCTTCTTCTTGCATTCTTCTTCTTCGCAATTCTTCTTCTTCTTCTTTTCTTCTTTTCTTCTTCTTCTTCTTCTTCTCTCTCTTCTTCTTCTTCTCTTCTTCTTCTTCTTCTTCTTCTTCTTCTTCTTCTCTTCTCTTTTCTTCTTCTTCCATCTTCAATTCTTCGCAATTCTTCTTCGCATTCTTCTTCTTCTTCTTCTTCGCAATCTTCTTCGCAATTCTTCTTGCAATTCTTCTTCCTTTCTTCTTCTTCTTCTTTTTCATTTTCTTCTTCTTTGCATTCTTCTTCTTCTTTTTCTTCTTTCTTCTTCTTGCTCTTCTTCTTCTTTCTTCTTTTCTTCTTCTCTTCTTCTTCTCTTCTTCTTCTTCTTCTTCTTCTTCTTCTTCTCTTCATTCTTCTTCTTCTTCTTCTTCTTCTTCCTATCTTCTTCTTCTTCTTCTTCTTCTTCCTTTCTTCTTCTTCGCATACTTCTCTTCTCGCAATTCTTCGCAATCTTCCTTCTTCTTTCTCTTCTTCTTCTTTCTTCTTCTCTCTTCTTCTTCTTTCTTTCTTCTTCTTCTTCTCTGCAATTCTCTCGATCTTCTTCTTCTTTCTTCTTCCACTTCGCATCTTCTTCGCAATTCTTCTTCTCGCAATTTCTTCTTTTCTTCTTGCAATTTTCTTCTTCTTGCAATTCTTCTCTTTCTTCCTTTTCTTCTTCTTTTTCTCTTCTTCTCTTCTTCTTCTCTTCTTCTTCTTCTTCTCTCTTTCTTCTTCTTCCTTCTTCTTCTTCTTTCTTCTCCTTCCTTTCTTCGTCCTTTCTTCTTCTTCTTCTTCTTCCTTTTCTTCTTCTTCTTCTTCTTCTTCTCTTCCTTCTTCTCATCTTCTTCTCTTCCGCAATCTTCTTCTTCGCAATTCTTCTTCGCTTCTTCTTTCTTTTTCTTTCTTCTTCTTCTTCTTCTTCTCTCTTTTTTCGTCTTCTCTTCTTCTCTTCTTCTTCTTTCTTCTTCTTCTTCTTCTTCGCATTTTTCTTCGCAATCTTTCTTCGCATTCTTCTTCGCAATTCTTCTTCTTCTTCGCAATTCTTCTTCTTCTTCGCAATTCTTCTTCGCAATTCTTCTTCTTCTCTTCGAATTCTTCTTCTTATTCATACTTCTTCTTTTCGCATTCCTCTCGCATTCTTCTTCTCGCATTCTTCTTCTTCGCAATCTTCTTCTTCGCAATTCTTCTTCTTCATTCTTCTCTTCTTCCTTCTTCTTCTTCTTCTTCTTTTTCTCTCTCTTCTTCTGCTTCTTCTTGCAATTCTTCGAGCAATTCTTCGCATTATTCTTTCTTCTCGCAATTCTTGTTGCTCTTGCTTTTCTTCTTTTCTTCTTTACTTCTTTTCTCTCTTTTTCCGTTTTCCCTTCTTCTTCCCCCTTCCCTTCTCTCTCTTTCTCTTCTTCTCTTCTTCTTCTTTCTTCTTCTTCTCTTTCGCAATTCTTCTTCTTCTTCTCTCTTTTTCTTCTTCTTTTCTTTCTTCTATTCTTCTTCGCAATTTCTTCTCTCTTCTTTCTTCTTCTTCTTCTTCTTCTTCTCTTCTTCTCTCTCTCTCTCTTCTTCTCTCTTCTTCTCTCTTCTTCTTTCTTCTTCTCTACGAGCATCTCCGTTTTTCATTCTCTCGAATAAATTTTTATTTGTCGATTGTCTCTTCTCTTTTCTTCTCTCTCTTTCTTTTCTCTCTCTCCCTGCTTCTCTCTTCTCTCTCTCTTCTCTCTTTCTTTCTTCTTTTTCTCTCTCCTCTTCTCTCTCCCACCCTCTTTCAAACTCAACACACTATATTTTCCTCCTTACGGCATGCCATGTACTTGTCCGATTTGGTCTCTTTCTTAGCCTTTTCTCCCCTTTCTCCTTCCCCCCCCCTCTTCTCTCTTCTCTTCTCTCTCTCTCTCTCTTTTTCTCTCTCTTCTCTCTCCTCTCCTCTCTCTCTTATTTCGCTTCTTTTCCCCTCTCGTCTTGTCTTTGTCTCTTCTGTCTGCTCTCTCTTCTCTCCTCTCTCTCTCCTCCTCTCTCTCTCTCTCTCTCTCATTCTCCTCTCGCTCTCTCTCTCTCTCTCTCTCTCTCCTCTCTGCTTCTCTCTACTGGCTGCATCAAGCCCAGTGGGCCTGCTTATTCTATCCTCATACAGAATTTATGTCATTGCAGTCTCTCCCTCTCTTCCTGGCTCTCCTACTCTTTCCTCTCTTCCTCTGCTCTCTCTCAGCTATCTCTTTTCTCTCTAGCTTCCCTTCTTTCCTCTCTTCTCCTCACCCCCCCCCACCCTCCATGCCCTTCGGATCTCTTCATCTCCATCTGTTTATAACTTCTCTGTGTTCTCTCTCCTGTTTTTCTTTCTTTTCTCTCCCCCCTCTCTCTCTCTCCCTCTTCTCTCTCCTCGCTCTCTTCTTCTTCTCTCTCATCCTCTCTCTCTCTCTCTCTTCCTTCTTCCTTCCTCTCTCTCTCTCTCTGTCTGTCTCTGCTCTTCCTCTCTTCTCTCATCTTTTCTCTCGTTCTCTCTCTCTTCGCTCTCTCTCTCTTCTCTCTAGCCCTCCTCTCTCTCTCTCTTCGTCCTCTTCTCTTTCTCTCTCTCTCTTCCTCTCTCTCTCTCCCTCTTCTCTCCTGCTCTCTCGATGTGCCTTAGCTCTCATCTTAGCCTCCTACGTATATTTGTCCTCGTACCTTTTGCCCACGGTATGAGGCTGCATCATCTTTCCCCTGACTTACAACTGAGACTTTGCGCTTTTGCAATCCGAGCATGCTTTTTTCTTCATTATGTTGTTGTTGGTTTTGTTTTGGTTTCGTTTTTATGTTGGGGATTTTGTTTTTAGGCGTGGGGGGGGATGCTCTTCATATTCTGTTGCTTGGTGTTGTTTTGTATTTTGTTTTGAGTTTTTTTCTTGTTTTTTTCTATTTGTGTTTATTTTGGTCGCTTTTTGTGTTATTGATTGCTAGTGTGCGCTATCATGTTTTGTCTATCGTTATCTGCTCCTTTGTCTGTCTTTTTCTGTTTTTTTTGTTCCTGTCCTTGCTCGTCTGTCTGTCTTGTTTCTGTCACTGTCTCTGTGTCTGCATCTAATTGTTTC
>CM054135.1:6644266-6649266 GCA_028751875.1 Rapana venosa
AGAGAGTGACAGAGACAAAGAGAGACAAAAAGAGATAATAATCACGAAAAACCACGAACGAAAAGGATGAGTTTAGACATTAACAACACACACGAAACCGCACTGAAAAAAAGTAGAGTAACGAAATGCCTGGTTACATTCAGCAGAAAAGACATATCAATCACAAAACGCCTTCAGCCTTGCTCCCGCCAGATCCAAAAGACATGTTCGATGTAGAACTGAATTTTCCAACGCAGTAATGGCTTCATCTTCCTTGTAAATTAGTCACCCCTCTCGTCTGGGTTGTTGTTGAATTTAAATTCAGGTTCAAACATTTTCATCCGAACTTCTACTTTTGTAAGACTGTAAATTGTGTATGAGTATAGGTAATTTGCTTTTTTTTAAGAAACAATGTTGGTGATCTCTGATTTTTTTTGGTGTTTCCAGTTATTTTAATGATATATTATTACTGTAATGTTTATCTGTTCACTCGTCTATCTGTCTTGGTTCATGTCTACTAGTCTATGTTTTTGTTTGTCTGTTTGTTTGAGTATATGTCTTTTGTGGTGCTGATTCCTTCTCTTTGTCTCTCTGCCTCTCTCTCTCTCTCTCTCTCTCTCTCTCTCTCTTCTCTCTCTCTCTCTCTCTCTCTCTCTCCGTGTCTGTTTGCTTCTATATCCCCACCCACTCCCTCTTTCTACCCGCTTTCTCTTCCCCTTCACCTCCCTCGTCCTCTCTTTCTTTTTGGGTCTAAACTGCAGCTCACACTGTCGCCCTCCCTGTCTCCAGCCACCTCCAGATTGATGTCTCTACATTGCCAATGCCAGCAGTCCTCTGGGGGCGGTAAAGTCTGGCTGGCCACGTCCCTCTGCCGCTAAATCACTTCCCCCAATGTGGACGACGCCCTTTTGCAATCAGCTCTAAACTGACCGCGGGCTAGCTGGTGGACAGCGTCCGACTTTCCCTGCTGCTACCGATGGCCGGACATGACTCCATGTCTCCTTCCTGCCTTTGCTATGGGTTTCTGCCTTCATCTGTCTGATAGACCTTCCCAGGGGAATGGACAGGAGAAAGTGAAGTCATCAGCGTTGGCTGTGATCACCGCTGTGGTCAGCTGGGCTGTAAGGGAAATGGATGGCATTGACTTTTAGTGACCGCCCAGTTTTGTTGTTAGAAAAGGGGGGGTTTGTACCGGGGAAGAGAAGTGGACAAGTTTCCACATTGGATATACTCCACATAGCCCCGAATTTCACATCAGGCCTACTCTACATCATGTGCACTTTACGTCGGGTGCTCTTCACATCAGCCACTTGTTGATGACCTATAGATCTGATAGTCTTGCATTTGTACTCTCATAATCACAATGCTTTTCTCTGCATGATTTTTTAGGCATTCTGTCAAAATGGAATCTACAGAGCTAGCCTATTCTTCTGAGTATGAATAACTATTTGTGTGCAAGAGTAGGCCAGGAATATCACTTTGTTCCCATAGGTTCCTTGCTTGCACTTCATGTATGCTGTAATGTAATCTCTAATTGTTTGCTTATTGGGAGAGCTACCATTAAATTCCAAATGAGAGTGAAATCAACGACAAGATTTAAACCAATCATTAGTCACTTTCTAAACCAATGAGTAGCTCCTTACCCTGCAGTCTACTTAGGAATGGTGATGCATTGCTCTTCGTGGGTATAAAAAGGATGATAATCGAAAATTGCCACTGATGAAGACCTTACAGCAAAACATTTTACAAAAGAGTTTCAAGACAATGTTCTTTGCAGGTAGCACAGTAGTAACTCCAAATTGCTCAACATAGCACATCATTCAATGTTAGACAGTTCTTCGTAGGAAACACAGATGATAGTAATTAGAAATAGTTAAAATTATACAAAATTTACAGAAGGAGGTGTGGCAAATATTATTCCAAAAGCAAAAAAGAGGACTATGGCATTAAGTGTCACTGGTGACTGATAACAAAGACAAGCTGCAAGAGCACACAGACCAGCTCAATACATGCTGTTAAACCTATGGCATGAAAATCAGCGGAAGCAAGACCGAAGTCATGACAGTCAGTAGAACTCCAGAAAAGCTCAAAATCAACATCAACAGAGCCCAGCTAAAGTGGACGACTGCGTTCAAGTACTTAGACAGTATATTCACAGAAGATGGAAAACTGGACAGAGAAATAGAAACACGCTGTCAAAAAGCAAATACAGTCAGCTATCAACTTGCCCCACTTCTGCGACATCCTAATATCCCTATGAGCACCAATGCAAAGCTGATCAACACCATCTTCCTGCCAATTTTCACTCACCAGTGTCAGACATGGCCCCTGACAAAAGCCCTGGAGAAGAAACTGGTAACGTGTGATATGAAGTGCTTGAGGAAAGCCGTCAACAAGACCAGGAGAGACAAGATAAGAAACGAGGTGATCAGAGACATGATAGGAGCCACACCGTCCTTCACCATATCGAACAACAACGAACCAAATTGTTCGGGCACCTCACACGGATGCCGCCAAACCAGCCAGCCTTACGTGCTTACAACTTGAGGTACTCTGGCATGAGGGCCAGAGGTAGACCCAGGCGATGCTGGAGTGATTTCGTGGCAGAAACACTAAAAGTCCATGGATTGTCCCTCTTCCAAGCTACCCGCCTTGCAGCAGACAGACAGTTATATCTCCCCGCGACGCCACAGAGTACAAGCGGAAGGAAAAAGTAAAAGTAAAGTAAAGTAAGGTGATTGATACTGCGTGTGTGAAGATGGTTGATGAGGCAGATTCTTGTCTTTATGGGTCTGTTACAGTGCAGGCTAAACATGCCAGACACACATCCCAGATTACTGTGGTGCTTCCTGTGTTGTTTGCTGCTGATGCTTCGGTATATTTTCAGCAGCCAATTGGCCCTTGTATATATAATAACAAAGGGAATATGTGAGGCAGATGGAAAAGTCTTGTGCATTTTCCTTCCGCGAGACAGAACTGATGACCATGGAATCGCTTCAGAAGAGCTTTTAGTTCATCCTTCTTACACTTTTTGTACTTCTAATGGAGTTTGCTGAGACACATATCTCTTTAATAGGTAATCGTTGGACACGTGCCACAATGCCTTGTCTATCTAAGTTCTCGGTATTATAGCCTATTATTTGTGTGTATTGAATATTCATATATTATGCTATAAAGGAGGTATGTTTAACTTAACATCGCAAAATATGACGCACAGCACACTTCTACGCCATTTTAGGTAGAAAGTTGCTTGCTGGAACTAGCAAATGTCTATTATCCAGGATAACCATTCATATAATCGAAGTAGCAGAACTCCCACATGATGCATTCTGAGTTTGATATGTAAACAGAGCATCCATTTATACCATTTGCCTGTGCTTAGTTTCCCTAAGTGCTTATTTATTTGAGCATTTATTTTATTTATTTTTTTATTTCGAGGATAATGGAATAAGCGCTAATGTTCTTTTTTCATCCGGTCCCCGTATGTGTGCAGTTTTGTCCATTTTGTCCTCCGTTCCACCAGCACACATTGGCTTACTCTTCCAAAAAGCGGAACGGGTTGTAACATGTGCGCAAGATGTTCTGCGTGTGTTCGCACACGGGACCCACTGTTGGGGAGAGTGGAGACGGCACTGATGATAACTCCAGAGGAAAAAATCCTCTTGAACGAGATAAGAACCCGGGTCTCAGATCACAAATACATCACTCTAACCACTTGGCTATCCCCTGCCCCGGTATGATTAATGGCCAATGCTTCCATGACTTCATTCAAGCATATAAAGGTCGCAGTGGCCAGGAAAAACCCTTGAATAATCCTTGCCTTAAGCTGTTTGAAAATATCACCTTACTATCACAGTTGTGTCTGATATTGATTCTTTTATTGCCTTCACAAAGCCCATAGAGAAATACTGCACAAATTACATCCTGAACAGAATTGTCGAACAGACAGCAACAATAGAGTGAAAAACCATGCTTTATGCAATCCATCTAGCCTCCACACAAAAACACACGAAACGCACATAATAAAACTTTCACAGAACGGATAATGCAAATGCTATTAGCAGGAAGGACACTTTGTAAAACTGGCTGCAGAAACAAAACTGGGCTTTAGAGAGAAGCTGAAGCCCTGAAGCATCCTGGCCTCCTGTCCACCTAGCAGTGTCCCTGAAGACATGTCTGGTCATGCTGGGGCCGGCAGGGGAGCCAGTGAACACGGGCTGCGTGACACTGCATCCTGCAGGTGTCAGACTGTTCATTAGCGCAAAGTGACTTAGTGCTCCTTCTCTGTGTAAATGAGACTGCTGCCATCCTCCCCCCCTCCCCAACACACAGACACACACACACACACACACACACACACACACACACACACACACACACACACACACACACACACACACGCACACGCCGTGTGCGAACGAACGCAGAACATCTTGCGCACACGTTAAAACCCGTTCCGCTTTTCGGAAGAGTAGGCCATTGTGTACCGGTGGGAACGGATGACACAATTTACAAAACTGCCACACACACGGGGACTGGATGAAAAAAGCAAATGAGTGTTTATTCCATTTTTCTCGAAATAAAAGAATAAAAATAAAAGAATATTTTTTTAAATAAAACACACACACACGCACCCCTTTTACTGTTTCTCACTCATTCGTCCCTTGCCTACGTCTGTCTCTCTCTCTCTCTCTCTCTCCTCTCTCTCTCTCTCTCTCTCTTCTCTCTCTTCTCTCTCTTCTCTCTCTCTCTCTCTCTCTCTCTCTCTCTCTCTCTCTCTTCCTTTCTGTATTTTATTCTCTCTCTCTGTTTCTGTCTTTCTGCATTTCTGTCTAAATCTTTCACTCTTTTTTCTGTAGGTTTAATTTCTCTCCATGGGGACGGGATAGCTCAGTGGTCGGAGCACTCGCTTTCCTCCAGCCAAGTTAAGCAGCGTCGAGCGTGGTTACCAGTTGGATGGGTAACCGTTTGCGCGCCTTGGCTTCAGTACAGTTCCCCCAGTTCACCCAGCTGTAAATGGG
>CM054135.1:6654266-6666766 GCA_028751875.1 Rapana venosa
GCACTAAGTCACGTTGTGCTAATGAACAGTCTGACACCTGCAGGATGCAGTGTCACGCAGCCCGTGTTCACTGGCTCCCCTGCCGGCCCCAGCATGACCAGACATGTCTTCAGGGACACTGCTAGGTGGACAGGAGGCCAGGATGCTTCAGGGCTTCAGCTTCTCTCTAAAGCCCAGTTTTGTTTCTGCAGCCAGTTTACAAAGTGTCCATTCCTGCTAATATCATTTGCATTCTCCATTCTGTGTGGGGGGTTTTGGTGTTAAAGTGTGGTGAATAGATGGATTGTATAAAGCATGATCCCCCCCCCCTCCATTGTTGCTGTCTGTTCCACAATGCTGTTCAGGAGGTACTTTTGTGCAGTATTTCTCTCCGGGGTATTTTTGTGAAGGCAATATATATGAATCACTATCACATACTACAGTGACAGTAAGCTTACTTTTTCAAAATGTGTGACTGACTTTTCCTAGCCTGCTCTTACACGCAAACAATTGTTCATGCACACAGAAAGAAAAAAAAACAAGCTCTTTTATTTGTTTGGACATAATACCCCAAATATCCTGCACAAAAAATATCGCTGTGATTATAGCGTTATACATAACAAGACTGTCACATCCATACATCATCAAACTGCACCTGATATATATATACACTTGACCAATCCTCTTCCCATGTACAAAAAGTCCATTCTAGTAACACGACTTGGGCGATCACTAAAAGTCAATGCCATCCATTTCCCTAACAACCCAGCTGACCACAGCGGTGATCACGACTGAAGTTAATGACTTCACTTTCTCCTGTCCATTCCCCTGGGAAGGTCTATCAGACAGATGAAGGCAGAAACCCATAGCAAAGGCAGGAGGAGAGCTGGCGTCATGTCCGGCCATAGGCAGCAGCAGGGAAAGTCGGACACTGTCCTCCAGCTAGCCCGCGGTCTGTATAGAGCTGATTGCAAAAGGGCGTCGTCCACATTGGGGGAAGTGATTTAGCGGCAGAGAGACGTGGCCAGCCAGACTTTACCACCCCCAGAGGACTGCCGGCATTGGCAATGTAGAGACATCAATCTGGAGGTGGCTGGAGACAGGGAGGGCGACAGTGTGAGCTGCAGTTTAGGTAAAAAAGGAAGAGGAGGGAGAGAGAGAGATAGAGAGAGAGAGAGAAAGAGAAGAGAGAGAGAGAGAAGGGAAGGGGGTGATGGAGTGGGAGGAGAGAGAGGGGGATAGAGGGAGAAGGAGAGAGGGAGAAGATGGACAGGCAGACAGATACGTAGACAAAGCAACACCAGCCAGATTAATAGCAGCAGCAGCCGCAGTAGCAGCAGCAGCAGCAGCAGCAGTAGTAGTAGTAGTAGCAGCAGCAGCAGCAGCAGCAGCAGCAGCAGCAGCAGCAGCAGCAGCAGCAGCAGGATTAGGAGAAGGAGGAGGAGGAGGAAGAGCAGCAGCAGCAGCAGTAGCAGCAGCAGCAGTAGTGGTAGCAGCAGCAGCTGTAGTAATGGCTATAGTAGCAGCAGCAGCAGCAACAGCATTTGTGGTAGTAGTAGAGTGTAGTAGTAGTAGTAGTAGTAGTAGAAGTAGTAGTAGTAGAGAACTAGTAGTAGTAGTAGTAGTAGCAGCAGCAGCAGCAGAAGTAGTAGGAGCAGCAGCAGCAGCAGCATTTGTGATAGTAGTATGTAGAGTAGTAGTAGTAGAAAGTAGTAAGTAGTAGAAGTCAGTAGTGTAAGTAGTAGTAGTAGTAGTAGTAGTAGAAGTAGTGGTAGTAGTAGTAGAAGTAGTAGTAGTAGAAGTAGTAGTAGTAGTAGTAGTAGTAGTTAGTAGTAGTAGTAGTAGTAGTAGCAGCAGCAGCAGTAGTAGTAGGAGCAGCAGCAGCAGCATTTGTGGTAGTAGTAGTAGTAGGAGGAGGAGGAGTAGGAGTAGTAGCAGTAGTAGTAGAAGCAGCAGCAGCAGCATTTGTGGTAGTAGTAGTAGAGGAGGAGGAGGAGGAGGAGGAGGAGCAGCAGCAGCAGCAGCAGCAGCAGCAGCAAGCAGCAGTAGTAGTAGCAGCAGCAGCAGCAGCTGTAGTAACAGCTAGTAGAGTAGCAGCAGCATTTTGGTAGTAGTAAGTAGTTTGTGTGTAGTAGTAGTGAGTAGTAGTATAGTAGTAGTAGTAGTGTAGTGTGGTGGTGGTGGTGGTGGTGGTGGTGGTGGTGGTGTGGTGGTAGTAGTAGTAGTAGCACAGCAGCAGCAGCAGCAGCAGCAGCAGCAGCAGTAGTAGTAGGAGGAGGAGGAGAAGAGGAGAAGGAGGAGGAGGAGGAGGAGGATTGTAGAAAGAGTAGTATCATTAGCAGCAGCAGCAGTCGAAGCATCACTATCATCTTAAAACTGTTAGGGAAAAGTTATTTTTGAGAAGTACCAACAATTATCATTTATCAAAAATGTCACTTGATGTACCTCGTTAAGTTTCACTACCTCAGTCTTTCAAGCTGTCAAGATACAATGAGAGAGTCGTACATTTGAAATAAAGGTATCTTCTGTCTCGGTACAAAATGTATTTTCTATCATATCATGTATGTTCAAGCCATTCTATCACCTGTCTAAATGTTTCTGTAAAGTATATTCTTTGGTAATTTGCGGTGGGTATTTCCTTTAAAAAATGATAAAATAATAATAATGATAATAATAATAATAATAATGATAACAATAATAATATCAGCCTTTTCATCCGTAGCCAAATTCTCTACAAAATAAGGATTAGCTGTTATCCTCAGCCCCTCCAGGAGATAATCATGACGTCAGTTCATCAAAAGTTGTCAAGAGGGATAAATATGTAACAGAAATAGGCAGGAAGTGGTGCTCTGGTTGTCCTATCACCTTAACAAAGAGGACGAGAGACAGACAGACAGAGAGAGAGAGGGAGGGGAGACAGAGAGACAGAGAGAAAGGGGGAGAAGAGAGGGAGAGAGAGAGAGAGCGAGACACAGAGAGAGAGAAAGAGTGAGGGACAGAGCGAGACAGAGAGAGACAGACAGAGATGGACAAACAGACGGAGAGAGAGACACAGAGACAGACAGAGAGACATAGAGAGAGACAGATAGACAGACAGAGACGGAGACAGAGAGAGTAAAAGAGACAGACAGAGACAGACAGAAAGACAGAGATAGGGAGACAGAGCCCCCCCACCCCACCCCCCACCCCCACCCCCCGCCCCCGGGCAGAGACTGTAGAGAAAAGGGAAGGCTTTTTTTTTCAAATAAAACATAGAAAATGAGAGGAAAGAAGGCTAAGTCTTGACCTTTTATTGCCGTGAGATTTTGACATCAGGTCCACGCAAGGTTGTACTCTGCTGGCCATTTCGAGTAACATAAAAAACAAAATGTTTCAGTCTTTAGCAGTGTTCTGTACTGCAGTCGTTTGCAAAGATCAGACCGACACAAGGTTATCAACTAAGCCGCCATCAAAAGTGTTTTTTTTTAAATAACCTTAGAAGAAGGATGCTTTTCTTAGAATCAAAAGACGTCTAAAATGCACTCCACTGTGCTGCTTCAAGTAAAATTTTGCTTTGCGCATAGCAACCTGAGTTCATCAACATCATGGTTTTATATATCTAAATCTATGAACATTATGTCTGATACACCAAGACTACACTTAGACATAATTCTTTTCAAATGCATATCCATATCAAGCTTTAGATCAGATTTGGTATCGTGTGAACTTATAAATTGTCCACGCATCTGATATCTTTTACTGTTTGCGAGAGACAGAGAGAGAGGGGGGGGGGGACAGAGAGACAGAAAGAGAGAGAGAGAGAGAGAGAGAGAGAGAGAGAGAGAGAGAGAGAGAGAGAGAGAGAGAGAGAGAGAGAGAGAGATAATTGAAAGACACTGAAGAGGGAAGGGAAGGGAATCTTTCAGATAAAACAGATAAGAAATAGGGAAGAATAATGAGTCTTGACCTTTTATTGCCGTGAGATGTTTGCATCAGATGCAAGCAAGGTTGTACTCTACTGGCAATTTCGAGTAACATAAAAAAAAGTATCAGTCTTTAGCAGTGTTATGTACTGCAGTCGTTTGCAAAGGTCAGACAAACACACGGCTATTAACTAAGCGCCATTAAAAGGATTTGAAAAATATCTTAAAAGAGCCATAGTTTTCTTATAATTGAAAGATGTCAGAATGTACTCTAGTGAGCTGCACGAAGTACAATTTTGTGTGGGGATTTTTTTTTTTTTGTAATGGCAATCTTTTAGATACTCTTTCATTCTCAAACATGTTGTTTAATATTCTTTATACATTTATCTACGTGTTTTAGACACATTATTTTTTGTTGTTTGCAAAGTGCATGTGATATCAGTTCTGGATTAATGGATTTGGGGAAATGAACTTTAACAGACACACATTCTGTAGTACTATTTCCATTTTTGTGCTTTTAAATCGCCTGCTAAAATGCTGCCACATATTGGTACTCACTATCAGTCTTATCTGATTGCAGGGTATATGGCTGCCTCTACGGGATTCATTATCAAAGTAAGCTTTGGTTTCACGGCATTGTCTAGTTTTGACGTGGCTGTGTGATGGAGAAGGTGCGTTTGTGATATCAGGTTTTAGTCAGCTGACGTCAGATTTGTGTTTTTTTGTATCTACATGTCTGGCGGGCAATAATCGGACGTGCCGGTACAAAGTGGCAAGAGAGTTATGACATGTAAGGTGACCAAACCACGCCAGCTTCCTCCTCTTTACAACAGCCAGAAGGGGTTAATGCTGGCAATGATGATGATGATGATGATGATGACGACGACGACGACGACGACGATGATGATGATGATGATGATGGTGATGATGATGATGAGCCTGATGATGAGCCTGATGATGAGCCTGATGATTATGGACATTATAGTGCACTGAAGACACAACCAATGATAGGAAACAGCGACGAGAACAAT
The DNA here is from genome assembly GCA_028751875.1 of Rapana venosa. Classification (NCBI taxonomy): domain Eukaryota; kingdom Metazoa; phylum Mollusca; class Gastropoda; order Neogastropoda; family Muricidae; genus Rapana; species Rapana venosa. The sequence goes on from CM054135.1 coordinate 6,659,179, forward strand.
ATTCACGACAATGAAAATGGCATAAACAATGCACACTTTCTTAAGATCAAATAATTACGTTAAATATCATGTAACGCTTGTCAGCATTCAAAAGATTACGGAAACACACACGTACACAGCATGATCCTTGCACTCTGAGAGAAATGCGACCAGCCAGGTTCACCTTGCTTACGAATACATGACCTGAAAAATTCAGTGCAGTTCCCCAATGATTCATCAAGAAGTTAATGGAAAAAAGACAGGAATTGAGACACCAAATCTCACATCGATTCCTTGCATACAACTTTACCTATCACCTGTCTTCATCGCTGCTATCGAGGGTAGCTGTCCCACTTGGTGCTACTACAGTTCGCCATCTTTCCCTGTTTCTTCAGAGTTCTACGTTGTCCAATAACTCTCTCAGAGCGCTGTGATGCTGGCAGTGTAGGATGCTGGTCGTCTGCCTGTTTTCCTTCTGTCTTCAACCTTACCGTGGAGACCCGTCGTCATCAGATTTTTGTTTGTGTGTTTCTGTTTGCATGACCAACGTATATCAGTCTGCGCATGTCAATTTTGGCTAACGTTTGTCTTTGTACTGAGTGTCGATTAAAAAAAAATGTTGTGATTAATTCTTTTGTCTGACCATTTGATTCTTAGAATTCATTTGAAGAACGCGATTTCAGCTGCATTAAAAACTTCTTTTTCTAATTTTGTTAGTGGCCAGGCTTCTGGCACATACAGCATTACATGCCAGATTAGTGTTTGAGCAAATTTGATTTTAAGATCTTTAGGCATGCCTCTGTCTTTCCGAAATATCAACTGAGTTTTAGTTTAGCTTCGCCATACCGATTCTAGCCTTGACATGTTGTGGACTTGTGAATGGGATAGCCTAGTGGTTAGAACATTGCGCTCGCAATCTGACGACCCGGGTTCGATTCCCGTTCAAGGGGAATATTTTCCCCTGGAGTTAACATCAGTAGACTTCGCTTTCCCCAAAAGCCCTTCGGATGAGACTATAAACCAAGGTCTCGTGAGCAAACGCACGCAGAACATCTTGCCCACACGTTAAATCCTGTTCCGCTTTTCGTAAGAGTAGACCATTGCCGGTGGGAACAGATGGCAGAATTTACAAATCCGCAAATACACGGGGACTGGATGTAAAAAAGCACATAAGTGCTTATTCCACTATCCTCTGATATAAAAAAATAAGGTGTTCTCTTTTGTTGAGTCCATGAATTTGAATTTTTTTTAACATATTCCAAATCTGTTCCACTAACTTTGACATTTTAAGGGTTTTTCCAGTACGCACACACACACACACACAAACGCGCGCGCGCGCGCACTCACACACACACGCACACTCACACACACACACACACACGCACACGCACACACACAAGAAACACACCCTTCAGCCCCTCTACAAATTAACATCTCCGATGCTTTAAATCCCACAGGGACAGCTATAAATCCGCAACAAAACTCAGACAACCTGACAAGGCTGGCGATTAATTTCCTTCTAATTAAATCACAAATCTATTCACTAATCTAGGAATCAGACTATTCCTATGAACAGTCAGGTGGACAGACGGGGAGTGGTTAATGAGACATGGCCAGCCTCAGCTGACAGATCTGACGGCTGTGTCATGACCTCAGGACAAAAAGGACTGAGGTGTTAGGGGACACAAAAGGTGGCAACATCAGAATTTCCCAGAACTGGTCTGTAGAGAGTCAGAGGAAGTGTCAACACGTCTGGCTAATTTATGCGAATGGAGCTGAATTTGTCAGTCTTTTTTTTATTTGAATAATTTTGCAGACTTTTTTGAGAAAATTAATTAGTTGGAGGTTTGGGGTGAGGTTTGGTTGGGGGGTTTGTTTATGGGTTTTTTTGTTTGGAGAGGTGGGGGGGGGTATTGTTTTGTTGTTGGGTTGGGGGGTGTTTTTTGTTAGGGTTTTTTTAGTTTTGTTTTGTTTGTTTGTTGTTGGTGGGTTGTTGGGGTTTTTTTTTGGGGGGGGGCTTCTTGGAGTGTCTTTTTTCATTCCTTGGTTAGAGCTCCGAGGTTCGCCAATAGTGAGATTTTGCGTGTGCGACTGTTTTGGGCCACTATGACAATAGCCGCATTCGGACCTGGGGGAGAAAAAGTAATTCCTTTTATTATGTTTTGAGGAATACACTATCCACAAAAGTATATACCTACATGCAATCACACACACACACACACACACACTTACACACATACACACATACACACACACGCCCGTACGCACGCACGCACGCACGCCCAGATCACACATATATCCAAGCACACAAACACAGGCTGACACCCAGATCTCTCCCTCTGTCTCTCTCTCTCTCTCTCTCTCTCTCTCTCTCTCTCTCTCTCTCTTTTGCATTCCCTTACTGGGAAGGATGGGTAGTGCCTGATCTTCCCCAGTGCTTAAAACTTTACACAAGGCATGCCCGCTTACCTCAGTCGAAACTTTCCCACTTTAGAGCAGCACATGTCATGGTAGAGGTTTCAGCTAACTTCAGGCTAACTCAATTGTCTATTCAGGGGAATGTAAAGGTGTTCCCATAACCTACGCAGTCGTTGGGGAGCGCTCGAGGTGTCAGACACCTCAGTTTCTCCAGGGGCCAGCATATTGAAGGCGGCGCCCATCTCCTCTCCCTGGCTGCTTTACCTTCCCTGACCCTAAAGAGGGCAGGTACTAATTTACAGCTGGGTGAACTGGGGGAACTGTACTGAAGCCAAGGAGAATGAACGGTCATCCATCCATTTGGTAACCACGCTCGATAGCTTGGGGAAAGCGAGTGCTCTGACCACTGAGCTATCCCGTACCCAGAGATTTAAAAAAAAGATATTCAAATTTCAACTTCAGATTGATATTCAAGTCATCCGTAACTGATAGTGTTAAATAAGCAGATGCGAGCATTTTTGTTTACATTCAGCCCTAATCAGAGACAATGAAAACAGTCATTAAATTAATTAATCAGCAACTGCTGAAAGAAGTCAATGAGACATAGACTGTGCTTTACCGTGGCATTCCGGCAGAAGATCGTGCCATGCGAAATTCTAGTTAAACGAATTTCTCTAGAAGCAGCTGAATTCGGTGTAATCTAAAAAAAAGGAAAAAAAGAAACAATTCTCAAAGGGAACGCACTTTGACTGACAGCTTCACAGAGGTCTAGAGGCCAGGAAGGCAACAATGTGATTACAATTTTTATTTCAATGTTCGTCTTAAACTTGATGCAGGTTTTAGCAAAAGCTACAAGATCGTGACTTATTAATTACTTTACGCAGGAAAAGCTGTCTGCTTTAATCATGTTTTGTGTTTGTACACGATGGCTTACGCATTCAAAAATATACACATGTTCACACTCGCGCACACCCACGCACGCGAGCGCGCGCACACACACACACACACATTTTACACACACACACCTTGTATTATTGCGCATGTTCGCACGCACGCACGTACGCATATACACACACACATATACACACACGCACGCGCGCACACACACACACATCATCATCATCGTCGTCGTCGTCATCAACAGCAACATCATTATCATCCCCATCATTGTCATCGTCGGCGTTGTCGTCCATCATCATAATCAGCAGCAGCAGCAGCAGTAGCAATCCTGTATGGGGCTTTCTGCAAGGCGTCTTTGTAAATAGATAGATAGATAGATAGATAGATAGATAGACAGATAGATAGATAGATAGATAGATAGATAGACAGACAGACAGACAGACAGACAGACAGACAGACAGACAGACAGATAGATTTCTGGTACGAATGGCACACTCATTCGAAAGACAAAACGGGCTTTAACATGTTCACATTTTGCTTCTCGTGCGTTCGCACACGGGGCCTCAGGTTATATTCTCATCTGAAGGATTTTCAGTGAGAATGGAGTCAGTGCTGATGCTAGTTCCATGGGAAAAAAACATTTTGAACATGACTCTGGATGTTGACTCGAACTTGGGCTTGATCCTGAGCCGTCAAATCGCAAGTCCAACGCTTTAGCCACTAGGCCATCTTATCCCATATGTGGGTGTAATGCTCTGTGTTCACAGATTTATAGAAAACAAGGGCTCTTTAAATATAAACAGTTGATGCATAATTATCTTAGAGATATGTGTTTTCATGCACACACGCATTACGTCCATGAATGCTTATGCACACACCCACGTAGGCACATTCCTACACATTTTTAAACATTTACGTATGCACGCAGTTACACATGCATGCACGCACGTGCACACACACACACACACACACACACACACACGCACGCTCGTATGCACGCACACGCGAGCACAAACGCTCGCGTGCGCGCACACACACACACACACACACATACACATGAGAGTGAGAGAGACAGACAGACAGAGACAGACAGACAGACAGGCAGGCAGACAGAGACAAATACAGAAACAGAAACAAAGTAAGAGACAGACAGCCAGGTAAACAAAAAAGCGGACAGGTCATGATACAGACAGGCGAGTTCCTTTTTTGGTGGGTATTTTGTCGCTGATGTTGTTGCTGCTGCTGCGTTTCATCAGTCTACCCATCAACAGGAATTAACCAATATCTCCAACTCTTCCGTTTTGCTTATCACGACCTTCAGAGTGGGGAAAAAGTGTTTGACAAAAACGACAGGAAGTGACGCTGTCATTGTCTTATCACCCAAATCACCCCCAAATCTCTGTGGAAATTGGAGAAGATTAGACCAGAATGGGAAGAGAGAAAAAGGAACGTCAAAAGAGAGAGAGAGAGAGAGAGAGAGAGAGAGCAACTAGAATGTGGAAGACGTTGGCAGTGTTTTTTTATAGAGATATGTGGTCAGGTCTGTACAAGGCAATAACTAGCTTATTTCATATGCTAAAAAGTGACCCTCTCCCACAAAATGAGTCGCCATTGCACCTGACCCACTTTTCCACGAGGAGCCTTTATTATAATTATGCAGGTGGGAGCCAGGTTGTTGATTATGAGATTTTGACTGATGAATAATTTTAAGCTTTCTTTTACTTTGTACTGAAGTTTTAAGGTATAATTTTTGTTTAGTTATTCTTTAAAAGCGCGTTTCGAAACAGCCAACTCCTCATTCTGTCCATCTGTTACAATTCATTATTTGTCAGTTTCTCCTTTCGTCACTTAATGGTGTCTATCATGTCTGTGCATTAAAGATAATACAAGTACATGAAAGAACGTGTTGATAGTTGAAATAATGATCACAATCAATGTCAGTAATCATGACCAATGACATTGAAATTGTCGAGTTAGTCGGTTGTAATTTGCTTGTATTTGTAAAGCTAACCATTCATTCATATGTAGCTAAATATTGTGTCACTAGTGAAATTCTGTAGGAAGAAACTCCAGTCTCAAAGGGAAACAAATGTGTATGCAGATACGAAATTAAGATAGTAATGGATGGCAGTGCACTTGCAGGGACAAGCTCCTTCCTGGGACAGCACCCCAATTTTGGCACGATGACTTCTGCTGCAATTGAAAGTTATGCACAAAACAATACAATGCAATGCCATACAACATAATACAATGTAATACAAAGTGTCCGTGTTGGACTGGCCAGCCACAACCGATGCTTTAACCGAATGAACACCTAGAGCGCATCTCCATAGTCTTCCCAGACTGACGGCTACCAAGAAACAATACAATACAAACTTCCCATACAGCTCTGCAACATTTTGTTCTTTTACACGAGTCTGTCTGTCTGTCTGTCTGTCTGTCTGTATCTCTCTCTCTCTCTCTCCTCTCTCTCTCTCTCTCTCTCTTCTCTCTCTCTCTCTCTCTCTCTCTCTGTCTGTCTGTCTGTCTGTCTGTCTGTCTGTCTCTCTCTCTCTCTTCTCTCTCTTCTCTCTCTCTCTCTTTCTCTCTCTCTCTCTCTCTGTCTGTCTGTCTTCTCTCTCTCCTCTCTCTCGCTTCTCTCTTTCTCTCTCTCTCTCTCTCTCTTCTCTCTCTCTCTCTCTCTCTCTCTCTCTCTTTTCTCTCTTCTCTGCCTCTGTCTGTCTGTCTGTCTGTCTGTCTGTCTGTCTGTCTATCTCTCTCTCTCTCTCTCTCTCTCTCTCTCTCTCCCTCTCTCCCTCCTCCCTGCTTTGTCTATAGTTACCAGTAACATCTTCCTTCTCTTTTCCTATTATTTTCTGCTGCTATGTTTACCCCTTGAGCAGATGCATTTCGCATCCTCAAATCTGCGTATTATTCCTTAAACTATCCTTATCTCAGCATATCCACCAACCACGTTAAAAACTCGATACAGATTAATAATTGTACATTTTATCCACTCGGTCAAAACTGTATATAACAACAAACCCTCCCTCCACCCCCTTGTCCCGTCCTTTCACCCTTATATGGGCTACATTTCACTTTTAGCTTCAAGGTCATGTAGTATGTTATATAATGTGCTAGTCCAAGAGAATTCTGCTGAGTTTCATACATTCTGTAAAAATATGAACGAATGTATTATATACTTGTATTGGGGACATAGAGCAATGCCAGTCGAGAAAGGTGGAATATGATCATCAAATGAGGATTGCTCCTGTTTCTGCAGTGTTGACCCCACGAGTACATTTTGTAATTAGGAAGCTAGCAGAAGACAAAGAGCATACAGTGTCTGCTGACAAAAATTCAAAATTCAAACCTACCAAATAAATAGAAAAGCACATGAGTTTTGTGTCTGAGGCTAGTCTTTCACAAAAAAGTGGGTTTGGTTTTTTTTCTTTAATTTCTGTGGATGCCTTAGACTGTGCGTAATGAACATACGAGTAATATAGGAAAATAGAAAGGAAAATGTGACAACATCTAAAAGTAGTGTATAGCCAAAAGGAAGTTCAAAATGTTACCCCCCAAAAACGGCAGGAAGTGACTCTGTCCCTGTTGTCTTCCAACCCAAATCAACCAAAAGCTGGACGGAAATGAAAAGAGAATGAACAGCTACCGGAGAGGAAAGAGTTTCAGTCCCTCCAAGAAAGAAGGACTAGGAATGGGAAGGAAGAAGCCCCGGCCTTTCATTTCACCGAGATTCATTTTGGGATCAGATCTGGCCAGTGTAATAGTCTGACTGTTTTGGATCTGGGGAGTGAGGGGGGTGGGACAAATGGCGTGGATTGTGTCACTGGCACTGTCTTGTAGCCTGAAGTGAGAGCAACTGACTCGCAAATGAATGGCTGCTTGTTCCAACACATGCATTTTCTCTCGAAGTCGGAATGTGGTTACCTTAATGGTGGGTGAGAAAAAAAATGACTGCATACGCAAAACCTTAACATTAATAAATCTCTGAGCTCTATCCAAGGAAATGAAAAGAAGGAAACATCCATAAAACAGGATTTGGTTGATTCGGATGAGACTATAAACCGAGGTTCCGTTTGTGAACGCATGCAGAACATCTTGCGCACATGTCTAAACCCGTTCCGCTTTTTGGAAGAGTAGGCCACTCTGTGCCGGTGGGAACTCATGACAAAATTTACAAAATTGCATACACACGGGGACTAGATGTAAACAAAGGGCATGAGTGCGTATTCCGTTATCCTCGAAATGAAAGAATAAATAGATAAAACAAATATAAATAAACAACTTGTTA
>CM054135.1:6671766-6674266 GCA_028751875.1 Rapana venosa
TCATTGGAATGAAGGTGACGGTTGAGCTGTTTGAGAACAACTTTTTCTTGTACTTTAGAGACAAAGGGTAATTTTGAGACAGGCCTATAATTCTTCAGAATGTTTGGATCGAGGTCGTGCTTTTTCAGTAGAGGTGTGACTATTGCTGTTTTAAGAGCTGATGGAAAATTTTCTGACACAAGAGATGAGTTTACTATTTTATAGTTATATAGTCTCATTGTTTAGTTTATAGTCTCATCCAAAGGATTTTTGGGGAGAGTGGAGTCTGTACTGATGTTACTCCAGGTTAAAATATCCCCTTGAACAAGAATAGAACCTGGGTCGTCAGATTGCGAGCGCAATGTTCTAACCACTAGGCTATCCCGTCTCTCCCTCTCTGTTTGAGCTATCCAGCCCCTGTAGATGGAAGAAATGATAACCCCCCAAAAATGGTTAGGAATGGAAACAGGTACCTCCAACTCTCATCATAACTACCCAGACGGTCAGCAGGTGTGTGATTGAGTGTATAAGTAAATGAATAATTGAAATGTTTTGCATTTGTGTTTTATGAATGCTACTACAATCTAAATAATCAATCATTTGCCACATTTCTAATTCTCTCTATTCACTTCCCACTCTTAAACGAAATGTAATCAACGCTTTACATCAGGAAACTTTGCCACAAGACGACAACTGCTTAAAGGCAAAGAAAACCTCTTTGACAAAGTGAGTTTACCCAAGTATCTTTGACACGATCTGTCAGACAAACTTTCTGAACAGCTGGTAAAAAAAGACCCAGCTTTTCCTGCGTTGACAATCTTAACAGACGAGTTGTCATCAAAGCACACCACACACACACACACACACACACACACACACACACACACACACACACACACACACACACAAACATACAGGCACTCGCGCATGCCTCACACGCAAACACACACACACACACACACACACACACACACACACACACACACACACACACACACACACAGCGAGAGACAGCTCTGAACTCTGAACGTGTTTAATCTGCACATTCGCCGTAGGCCACAACACACAGAGCTTGGTGAAGGAGGAGAATCAATCCACACACATACATACACAAACTACACACATACATACACAACTACACACATACATACACAAACTACACACATGCATACACAAACTGCACACATACATACACAAACTACACACATACGTACACAAACTACACACATACACACGTAAGCACGCAGGCACACACTCGCGCGCACACACACACACACACACACACACACACACACACACATACACACGCACACACACACACACACACACCAGAGAGTGAAATAGAGACAGAGAGACAGACCAAGACAGAAACATACAGTAACAAAAAAGGGATATTTCAGACTAACATGTTCATCTTCCCAAAAACTTTTCTGTTCAGACGAAGTATCACCAACTCAGACGAAGTTATGCAGACAGAAGCAGCAAAAGCCAGCCTCTGCTAAATGACTCTGCGAGCAAGATGACTTGCCCATCGTGGAACAAAGCAAGGCCTAAGTTCGTTTTCTTCACCAGCAGCCGTGACACAGTGGCTAGTGTCTCGAGTTACGGACTGGAAGGTTGCGGGTTCAAATCCCATAAGAGCAAATAAGGATTTATTTTTTGGGACTCGGGTCGATTCCTGTGATGATCGAGTTTGATATGGATTTATTTGGGAAGACTGGGGCAGCACAGTAGAGATTCATCCATTTTGTGAATGCAGTTTTCAGAGTATTGTTTCAATTACCTGACCAGAACTGCAGGTATCTGTATCGCTCGGGCCCGAACGTTGCCAGGGTATACTATGATAAGAAGCGGTAAAGTACAGCCTTGTCAGGTAGTCTCACAGCAAGGCCTTTCTATAGCAGCATCGATACATCATCCTCATTGATCATCAGATAATGACACAAATTGCCTCTGATACAGTGGCTCACAGAAGATAAGGCTGCAAATTTTTAAACAGATCCCAGTTTTAAAAAAACAGTTTATATTCTTCAACCTTTCCTTCTCAGTCTCAAGCGACTTACAGAAACTATAATTATAATTATGGTAAAGGAATACAGATCACTTTTTGATGAGTGTCTTGCACGTTTATGACTGAATTTCCACTCTCAGCTACACGTGTAGTAGCCACGAATTAAATCTATTGACGATGTTTAATCAAAATAGCCTCAGGCATGAAACTCTTGTACCTAGATGACGTGTTTCATGTAGAATTGTCGTTAAGTGCATCCATAGTTTGTCTAGTGTGCGAGACTAGTTTTTTCCCTTAATTTAAACTATCTAAAACATACATCAAATTATAATACACGGGCTACGTCTTTAGCTTGAAGAGTAGTCTCTGTCTGTTCCTCTTTCTCTCTTCTCTCCTCTCTCCTCTCTCTCTCTCCTCTCCTCTCTCTTCTCTCTCTCTCTCTCTCTCTCTCTCTCTCTCTCTCTCTCTCTCTCTCTCTCTCTCCCCTCTCTCTCTCTCTCTCTCTCTCTC
>CM054135.1:6676766-6679266 GCA_028751875.1 Rapana venosa
ACAGGAACAAAACAGCATCAACCATTATAATAGTCAGTCTGCAATCAGTTAGTTAACTGCTATAGCCTATGGTATACTGCATCATATTTTGTATATCCCCTGCCTTTAAAAACATAATACATTTCCCGTTTCCTCATTTTCTGTATTTACTTCCCACAAATAGAAAAAACAACAAAAATCGGAGCTAATTTTTTCGTTGCTCGGCTAAAGCTCCAAAGTTCACCAATGGGATTTTTTGTTTGTTTTTTGTTTGGTTAGTTGGTTTATTTTGTTTTTGCGACCGTCCCCCCCCCCCCCCCACCCCACCCCCCATAGCCGCATTACGCCTTCGGGGATACAGTTGGAAATTGAACCTACCAGTTCCACCATGATCAAACAAAGGAAATGGGGATGGATCGGCCATACACTCCGCAAACCTGCTTCAAATGTCACCACTAGGCAGGCCCCTGACTGGACTCCACAAAGGGAAGCGGAAAGTTGGTCGACCAACACAGACCTGGCGCAGCAGAAGCGTTGACGCAGAGACGAAGGAAGGCAGCCGGCATGACATGGGCCGAGCTGAAGAGGATCTCCCAGAACCGAGTTCGTTGGAGGGAAGGGTGTTGTTGTTGCGGTCCTATGTTCCCCAGGGAATTCAGAAGCATAAAAGGTTATGATACGTGTTAACGTGCCTGTCAGTTTTGTTAATTGCCCTTCTTGGGATAATTACAGTGTTTTTGACTTGACTTTGACTTGACTTGACTTGATAAAGTCAAGTAAGTCAAAGTTCTACCAGAACAGTCGGGAGGTAACTCCCTGCTTGTTCCGGTTTTCAGCTATTTCGAGTTCTTTCGACATACTGACTGATTTTGACTGGTTTAGAGTCTCCTCTTTAAAGACGTTGATAGTCAGTTCAATTTTCCTGTCAGACTCGGTATAACGGTGCAAGATTAGGATCCGAACCCAAAGTTTCATGGTATACTTCTTAGGCAGATTTATGTCTAAACCGTCCAGCAACCTTCCTTCTTTAATCAAAGTTATAAATCATCAAACATGGCTACAAGGTGGCAGATATGCAAAAGGCCAAAGGAAACATCCTGAACAAAATTAATCAACAGATACATCGTAAATACACGCTAGCAGACATATAGCTCACAGTGATGCTAAAAGGAAGAGTAACAGCTTTCCTTCCTGTTGACAGATCTGGCTGACTTGCTATCGTTAAGATATATATATATATATATATATATATATATATATATATATATATATATATATATATATATATATATATATATATATATATATAATATAGATATAGATATATATATATGGATGCATGCATGTATGCATGCATGCATAGATAGCTAGCTAGATGGATAGATAGAGAGGCGAGACAGAGAGACAGAGACACACACAGACAGAGACAGAGAGACAGACAGACGGAGACAAACACACAGAGACAGAGAGATATTACAGAGAGACATACAGAGAGAGGGAAACAAACAGAGAAACAGAAACAGACAGACAGAGACAGACAGAGAAAGGATGAGAGAGAGAAACACGGAGAGAGAGTCAGAGAGAGAGAGAGAACAACAGAGGTGGAGGGTGGGAGATAGAGAACAACAGAGAGAGGGAGGAGAGAGGGGGGTTAGGTATGGAGATAGAGGGAACTGCGAAACATAAGAGAGACAGAATGACAGAGGTATGAAAGATTGGGAAAGATAGACAGATGGAGTTAGAAGAGAGAGAAAGAGAAAGAGAGAGAGAGAGAGAGAGAGAGAGAGAGAGAGAGAGAGAGAGAGAGAGAGAGAACTACAGAAATGAACAGATAAAGACTGAAGCGTAAAATAGATGTTTTTTTTTATTTAAGTTTTGCTATATTTTTCATTTTCACACTTTTATGGGTTGGTTTTTGTGTTTTAAGTCAAATATTACATTGCGAATCTTAACTCAGATATTGCTTTCATTCTTCTTTACATTAGTATTATTTTCATCTTTTGTTGAGGAGTTGTATTTTTCTCCTGAAAAATTTCCCTACGACATAAGCGTTTTAAGTATACGTTCAATAGCAGTATGCCAAGTTCATAATAACAGAAAAAATATCTAGCTGTATGTTAAGTAGACCTCAAGTGTAAAAATGATTCAAAAGACTTACATTTGATTCCTTTTAAAGCATTGAACGATTAAAATATCGTTTTATTACACACAAAAATGTTAGTTATGCGGATAACGACCATATATGCAAAAACAGACAAACACCATTGATTACCTTTCCCCAATTTCTGCCTTGCTATCTGATAACTATAGATGATTACTTTACTTTTTCTTATCGTGTAATCACTCCCTCTGTCTCTCTCTCATTGTAAGACTGGGATAGTATAACATTCTTTATCCTTGCATGTCAAAGGTCATTCATTGATTCATTCGTTCCATTCTCTCTCTCTCCCCCCCTCTCTCTCTCTCTCTCTCTCCTCTCTCTCTCTCTCTCTCCTCTTCTCCTCTCTCTCCTCTCTCTCTC
>CM054135.1:6684266-6699266 GCA_028751875.1 Rapana venosa
ACCCAGCCCGCCACCCAGCCACCTACCCAGCCTCCCACCCACCCAGCCACCCCCACCCACCCACCCACATAACCAGGTCACCCACCACCCACCCAGCCACCCACCCACCAAGCACCCCCCACCCACCCACCAAGCCACCCACCCACCCACCCACCAAGCCACCCACCCACCCACCCACCAAGCCACCCACCCAAACACCCACACAGCCACCCACCCACCCACCCAGCTAGCCACCCACCCAGCTAGCCACCCCACCCCCACCCAGCCACCTACCCACCAAGCCACCACCCACCCACCCACTCAGCCAGCCACCCACCCAACCACCCACCCACCCAGCCACCCACCCACCCAGCCACCCACACAGCCACCCAGCCAGTCACCCACCAAGCCACCCACCCACCCACCCAGCCACCTACCCACCAAGCCACCCACCCACCCACCCACCCACCCAGCCACCCATCAACCACCCACCCACCCAGCCACCCACCCAGCCACCCAGCCAGACCAGGCAGGACCATTCGACCATTTGACCAAAGTTCTTTTTCTGTCAGTCTGGCGGTCAGATGAAGCTGTGATTGAATTATTCAGAGTCACGAGCACTGCACTTTACCCGGCGACAGCGCTGGATGGACCCTGTGTGTGTGCAGGCCAGCTAACCAGGCAATAGACAGACGACAGGATAGGGGTGGGGTGTGGTGGGGTGTGGTGATGGGGGTGGGGGATGTATCAACGATTGGGTGTGGTGGGGGGTGTGGGGGGGATGTATCAGTGATGGGAGGTGTTGGGTATGGGGGATGTATCAGTGATTTTGGAGGTGTTGGGATGGGGATGTAACAGTGATTTTGGAGGTGTTGGGATGGAGATGTATCAGTGATTGGGAGGAGAGATGGGGTGTAGTGGGGGTGTGGGGGTGTATCAGTGATTGGGAGGTGATGGGATGGGGGATGTATCAGTGATGGGAGGTGTTTCTTTCTTTCTTTTGTATTTATTTATTTATTCTTTTATATCGAGGATAATGGAATAAGCACTCATGTGCTTTTTTACAATCAGTCCCCGTGTGAATGCGGTTTTGTAAATTTTGTCATCTGCTTCCACCGGCACACAATGGCCTACTCTTTCGAAAAGCGGAACAGGATTTAACGTGTGCGCAAGATGTTCTGCATGCGTGTTGGGATGGGGGATGTATCAGTGATTTTGGAGGTGTTGGGATGGGGGATGTATCAGTGATGGGAGGTGTTTGGGATGGGGATGTATCAGTGATTGGGAGGTGTTGGGATGGGGGGATGTATCAGTGATGGGAGGTGTTTATTTATGTATTTAGTGATGGATGTTATGGATTATTCTTTTATTGAGGTGGTGGGAATGACATCATGAGTGTTTTTATGTTACATTGAGTGTTGGATGGCGTTGTAAATTTTTGATTGTTCACGGGAGTACATATGGCTCGTTTTCGAAAGGGGAGCAGGATTGGAGTGTTTCGGAGATGTATCTGATGCGTGTTTGGATGGGGATGTATCAGTGATTTTGGAGGTGTTCGGATGGGGATGTATCAGTGATGGGAGGTGTTTGGGATGGGGATGTATCAGTGATGGGAGGTGTTTGGGATGGGGGATGTATCAGTGTGGGAGGTGTTTGGGATGGGATGTATCAATGATTGGGGGGTGTTTGGGATGGAGGATGTATCAGTGATGGGAGGTGTTGGGTGTGGGATGTATCAGTGATTTGGAGGTGTTGGAATGGGGATGTATCAGTGATTGGGAGTGTTTGGGATGGGGATGTATCAGTGATTGGGAGTGTTTGGGATGGGGAGCATCAGTGATTGGGAGGTGTTTGGGATGGGGATGTATCACTATTGGGGGGTGTGGGGATGGGGATGTATCATTATGGGAGGTGTTGGGATGGGGACGTATCAGTGATGGGATTGGGATGGGAGTATCAGTGATTGGAGGTGTTGGGATGGGGATGTACCAGTGATTTGGAGGTGTTGGGATGGGGGATGTACAGTGATTTGGGAGGTGTTGGATGTGGAATGTATCAGTGATGGAGGTGTTGGATGGGGATGTATCAGTGATGGGAGGTGTTGGGATGGGGATGTATCAAATGATTGGGGGTGTTGGGATGGAGGATGTATTCAGTGATTGGGAGGTGTTGGGATGGGATGTATCAGTGATGGGAGGTGTTGGGATGGGGATGATCAGTGATTGGGAGTGTTGGGATGGGGATGTATCAGTGGTGGAGGTGTTGGGTGTGGATGTATCAGTGATTTGGGGAAAGGGGTTGGATGGGGATGTATCAGTGATGGGATGTGTTGGGATGGGGACGTATCAGTGATTCGGAGGTGTTGGGATGGGGATGTACCAGTCATGGGAGGTGTTGGTATGGGTGATATACAGTGGTGGGAGGTGTTGGGATGGGGATGTATCAGTGATGGGAGGTGTTGGGATGGGGATGTATCAGTGATGGGAGGTGTTGGGATAGGGGATGTACAGTGATGGGAGGTGTTGAGATGTGGAATGTATCAGTGATTGGGAAGGTGTTGGGATGGGGGATGTATCAGTGATGGGAGGTGTTGGGATGGGGATGTATCAGTGATTGGGAGGTGTTGGGATAGGGATGTATCAGTGATGGAGGTGTTGGGATGGGATGTATCAGTGATGGGAGGTTTTGGGATGGGGATGTATCAGTGATGGGAGGTGTTGGGATGGGGATGCATCAGTGATGGGAGGTGTTGGGATAGGGGATGTATCAGTGATGGGAAGGTGTTGGGATGGGGATGTATCAGTGATGGAGGTGTTGAGGGTACAATGATGGGGGATGTGATCAGTGGGATGTGGGGATGTATCAGGTGGGGTGTGGGGATGGATGGATGATAGTGATGGGAAGGTGTTGAGATAGTGAAATGTATCAGTGATGGGAAGGTGATGATGATGGTAGGGTAGATAGTAGATGATGTGATTAGCATGGGGTAGATAGATGAGATAGATAGATAGAAATGTAGATATGGATAGATAGATAGATGGATAGTAGATGATGATGGATAGTAGATAGATAGATAGTGTAGGGTGTAGGTAGGATAGATAGATATATAATAGATAGATAGATGGACAATGGAAGATAGATAGATAGATAGATAGATAGATAGATAGATGATAGATAGATAGATAATAGATAGATGGATAGATAGATAGATGATGATAGATAGATAGATAGAATAGATAGGTAATAGGATAGATAGATAGATAGTAATAGATAGATAGATAGATAGATAGATAGATAGATAGATAGATAGATAGATAGATAGGTAGATAGGTAAGTAGATAGATAGATAGATCGATGGATAGATAGATAGATAGATAGATAGATAGATAGATAGATAGATAGATAGATAGATAGATAGATAGATAGATAGATAGATAGATAGATAGATAGATAGATAGATAGATAGATAGATAGATAGATGGATAGATGGATAGATGGATAGTTAGATAGATTGATTGATTGATTGATTAATTGATTGATTGATTGATTGATTCCCTGCCTTTTGGGTCCTTTCTTCTACCTTTTCTTTCCAAAAAGTCTTAAAACGTAGCAGGCACTAGAAACGGGCAACATCACATCACAGAGATATTGAAGAGGAGGAGGAGAGATGGGGGAGAAAAGAAGATGTCGGACACCATTTTGTAATTTTGTTAAAGTCTTCAAAATTCTTTTTTGCAGTTCTTCTTCGTAGTTCTTATTCACAATTCTTCTTTGCAATTTTTCTTCGTTGCATTTCCTTCCTATTTTTCTTCCCAATTTTTCTCCTCCGTAATTCTTCTTCTTCCCATGTATTCTTCTTCCTCCTGTAGTTTTCCCATTAGC
Source organism: Rapana venosa (assembly GCA_028751875.1). Lineage (NCBI taxonomy): Eukaryota > Metazoa > Mollusca > Gastropoda > Neogastropoda > Muricidae > Rapana > Rapana venosa. Next base: position 6,688,128 of record CM054135.1, read on the forward strand.
TAAAATTACAAAAAATGACACATGATAATTATATAACCAACAATTCAACTTTTTGAACCAACTGGCTGATCGCACTGTCGTTCTTTAAAATTGTGCAGCATTAGTTGTTGATAAAGATGATCCACACATTCAATATTTAAGTTTATCGTTATCTACCCATGACTAATCAATATATTTCGAAGGTACTTGTATACTTTAAATCATTTAGAAGAAAAAACACAATATTAGTCGCTGTCTGAGCGTTTGAAGAAGAAGAAGAATCCAGGAAAAAGCTATGGGTGTGCCCTTACCTATTCCTTGACACACTGCGTTATATCACTATATCATATTGACTATAGCGGAAAGTCCTAGTCCTATCTGTTTGTGCCATTACATCCTCCTCTTTATCTCTTGCTCGTACATCAATCTCTCTTCCATTATTGTCTATAACATGATGAGTGTTAATCCATCACTTTTGATCCAGAGGCTGGAAATGATCGTCTTTTAGTAGGAGCTGACCTGACCCCTTGTCAACCTTGAGACAGTCTATCATATCCTCATTATGAAAGTCAAGGAGGTACAGTCAATTAACTTTCTAAAATTGGTCATGGTTGAAAGATCAAACAAGAATGGTACAGAGGACCTGATGGCTCAGTGGGGGATGGGGGGGGGGAGAGGGGGGTGCGTTCCTCAGCTAGAGCTCCAAGGTTGGTCTGTGGTGAGATTTTGTCTATGCGACTTTTTTGCCCTCCATGAATTTAGCGCATTCAGACTTCGATGAATGTCTGCTAGGTATGTTTGTGCTTCCGTAACCAAACGAACGCTGACAGTAATTAACAGGATTTTCGACGTGAATATTTGATCCTCTGCATGTGTATAGATACGCGAAGAAGGAAACTTAGGCACTGGTCGGTCTGAACTCTACGTTGACCTGGGAGATTGTAAAATTCGTCACCCTTGATTTACCAGAGGCCCCCGAGATTCAAACTGCTACGTCATGGGCCCGTGGGAATGAAACCAAACAGCCTTTACCACTTGGCTATAGCGCCCGTCATCTTCATGGTTAATTCAAAATTCACAGATTATTTTGTTTCTTACTGCTGGATGCAGGCTGATAAAGTACTTTTTCTTTAGAGGCAACATTCGTAGGGGCTACCACTATCTTCTCCAGCTCATCAAATGAGGTTTTAAATCGCTGCTGTATGTTTAAAGACGCGAATAGAAAACCTTCTATGCACGTAAAATTATGTGTTTCTTTCCTGAAAAAGACAAGGTCTTTGTATAAAAGAGATCACACATTAAACGTCATTCCCAACAAAGTAGAGTTTAGAAATACACTGTGTGACACATTGTATTGCTATTTATGCGAAATATCATATAGTTGAGTTTGAAGTGCTGATCCAAAGACGAACATAAACAAAAAATAAAGAAAGAAAGAAAGAAAGCAAGGAAATAAGGAAGGAAGGAAGGAAGAAACAAACAAACAAACAAACAAACAAAAAATCAAACAAAAAATCAAAGAAAGAATCAAAGAAATAAAGACAGGAATTGCAAAGAAGAAGAAGAAAAAATGCAAAGAATTGCGAAGAAGAATTGCGAAGAAGAAGAAATTAGAAGCAGGAAAGGAGAAGGAAGAATAAACCAAATCATAATTCATTCATAGGGAACGAAAACGAAAAAGAAAAAAAGGAATACATGAGCAGACATACCGACAAAACAAGACACACGCACTACAAAACTTTTTTATCAGTGCAGGCATGAAACTCGATAGAATAGGCAGTAATTGCACGATTGCCCATAGAGATTTGAACTCGTGACATTTCGCACTGGGATCTAAAAAGTCTAAACCCTAGAGACCAACACATCAGCAGCATTATTCACCAGCTAGTTTGACAGGCACACACACGTGGTTGCTTTTTTTCTGTCCTGGATTTAGTCCATCGCTTTTTTCTTGTTGTTTGTCTCCCTTTTATTATTTCCCTTTGCATACCAACTTCGTTTTTTCTACTGTCTTAATCTTTTCCATCATTTTTGTCGTCCTTCTCCTCCTACTTATCTTTCTTCTTATTGTTGTTCTTCTTGGGTTTTTTCTTCATCATCTTCTTCTTGTTCTTGTTTTTCTTCTTCTTTTACGTCTTCTTCGCAAATCTTCTTCTTGGTCTTCTTCTTTGCAATTCTTCTTTTTCACAATTCGTCTTCGCAATTTTTCTTCACAATTCTTCTTCGCAATTCTTCTTCGCAATTCTTCTTCTTCCTCACAATTCTTCTTCACATTTCTTCTTCACAATTCTTCGTTGCAGTTCTTCTTCTTCTTCGCAGTTCTTCGTCTTCTTCGCAATTTTTCTTCTTCTCCGCAATTCTTCTTCACAATTCTTCTTCGTCTTCTACGCAACTCTTCTTCTTCTTTGCAATTCCTCTTCTTCTTCTTCACAACTCTTAGCTTCTTCTTCGCAAATCTTCGCAATTCTTCTTCTTCTCTTTTGTGGAACAAAATGATGACAATGATTACAGCGATGATGAAAATGATTATGATAATGATGATTATAATCATGATAATGATAACGATGTCGACGACGACGATAATGATAATTGTGGTATTTATAACTATAGTAGCAGAAGATGTGGTAACAGTAGAAGCAGCAGCAACAGTGGTGGTGGTGGTGGTGGTGGTGGTGGTGGTAGTAGTAGTAGTAGTAGTAATAGTAGTAGTAGTAGTTATTGTTGTTGTTGTTGTTGTTGTTGTTGTTGTAAGCAGGTAAGTATGTGTGCATAAATATAAAAAACATAGTTGATATCTTAATCGGGACGGTGAATCTGGTAACAACCATGTTACTTGTAAATCGGGCAAGGGTTATGGTGATTTAAAAAAAAATTATAATAATAATATATCATTTACATAAAGAGTCAAACCAAGGGGGAATAAACAGAAAAAAAAGAAAAAAGCAAACAAAAATAAAAACATGACTATCAAAATCATTAAAAGTTCATCCAACTTGTCTTAATTGTCGAAAGCTATGCAAATTGTGGATGTTTCCAGGTTTTTATTTTGTTCTTCTACCGTCACTTGTTCTTGTTTAATGATACAAATCCTTCAAGCTTTTTGAACGACTTTCTTCCGTCAATCAGACTTCTGATTGTGCATTAAATTAACAAATTATGCTCGACACCCCCCCCCCCCCCCAAAAAAAAAAAGAAAAAAAAAAGGGAACAATCAATAGGAGAGGACTTAATTGACAATGTGTGCCAGACTTTTCATTTTTGTATTTTTTCTCTTTGGGGGATGGGGGGGAGGGACAAGGTGGGGAGGGGTTGCGCTTCTTTCGGCGAGGTTTGAGGGGAGGGAACTCTGTGGTGCCAGAAACATGGAAACAACGAAAGTAGACATGCTGAGAGGTCACGAGTGAAACGAAATAAAAACTGTCGTGATTTTGACAGCAACTTTTCCTTTCTTTTTTGATAGACATGTCAAGAATGGAATCGAGTGCAATTTCCACTTATGTTAATGAAAACGCACGCACTCATACGCTTGCGCGCGCGCGTGTGTGAGCAAACACACACACACACACACACATTTTTACAGAATTTACAAAACCGCATACACACGGGGACTGGATGTAAAAAAATCACATAAGTGCTTATTCGATTATCCTCGATATAAAAGAAAAAATAAAATAAAACTAATAAATAAATAAACCACACACACATGTTAAGCAAACTCTCTCTCTCTCTCTCTCTCTCTCTCTCTCTCTCTCTCTCTCTCTCTCTCTCTCTTCTCTCTCTCTCCTCTCTCTCTCTCTCTTCTCTCTCTCTCTCTCTCTGTCTCTCTCTCTTCTCACTCACTCCCTCTCTCTCTCTCTCTCCCTCTCTCTCCCCCCTCTCTCTCTCTCTCTCCCCCCTCTCTCTCTCTCTCTCTCCTCCCTCTCTCTCCTCTCTCTCTCTCTCTCTCTCTCTCTCTCTCTCTCTCTCTCTCTCTCTCTCTCTCTCTCTCTCTCAATCGAAGTTGTACTTCGTCGACCTTGTTCTAACTGTTAGTTTGCGTCCACTCCCAAAAGAGAGCAAAGAACCACAATAACAGTGGTGTATGTATTGTGAAAACAACGCTGTGTGGGTTTTTTTTCTACCAATTTGCCATGCAATGCAGCACTCTTTTAGAGAATACATAATAAAGAGTAAAGAGGATAAGCACGCATTCTCTCTGTCTCATAGATAAAATGCGAATTGTTCGTCTTTATTTACAAAACTGATATTATCACTGGGTTTTTTTTCCCATGTTCTGAAATATTAGAGAATCATTGACCTTCACCTATCCTGTAGTCTAGTAGACCGTTACGTCACCCCAGAAAATTTTGCAACCAGCTTCCTCCACTCATTTTCCAGAAAGAGAATAACAACGTAGTAAGTTACCATGGGCATGGAACGAGAATATTGTGATGTAAAATGGTTATGGCTTTTTGTCTTTTCTTGTGGTTTTATTTTCTTTCTGTTGATAGCTTTTGATAGGTACGAAATTAGCAAATTATGATTGCCGCTAAGATGGCCACAAACATATGAAAAAGGATAGTGGAGCGCATACAAGAAACGGAAAATTAGCTGGTTTTAATCTTTTTAGATCCCCAAATTCAGAATGCGGCTACCTTAATATTATATCATATAAATTCCGTTTATTATTGTTATGTTATTATTATTGATATCATATTATTATTATATATATTATTATTATTATTATTAATGGTGGAAGAAGAAAGAGTATTTGTCTCTTGTCCTCTCTTGTTATTTTATATGCCTCATAATCCCCTCCCCCACAGTAATTGCAACAATCTTCTAACATGTAGGTCTCTTAGTTTTCCAAAACTGCTGTACATCTCGTACTCTGTTCTTCTGGTCATTTTATAATATGTCTCATAATTGTTTGCCTCTAGCAACTGCAAAATTCTCTGTAGCATGAAGGTCTCAAACACAGTTTTAGTTCTAGAACTAGTATATAGTTTCTATTCTGCATTTTCTGACATTTTACAAGTCCCACAGTCTGCCCCAGGCAATTGCAACGCTCTCCTAGCATGTAAGTTTCAAAGCCAATTCGTAGTTTTCAGAACTGATATATATTTTGTACTCTGTATTTCTTGGTATCTTAAGTAGCTCCATAAACTCCCTCCAACAATTGCGACGCTGTCCTTGCATGTAGGTCTCAAAGTCTGTTTCCGAAAATGATACAATATTATATCGTACTCTGTCCTTAGATATGTCGTACCCTATCCTCCTTGTCACTTGATATGTCTCAAAGTTAAACCTCCAACGATAGCAGTATTGTTCAAGCATACGGGTCTCAAACTCAGTTGAGTTTTCAAAACTGAGGTATAGTTCGTACTCTGTACTTCTTGTCATATTATATGGTTCACAATTTGCCTCTAACAATTGTAACCTTCCTCAAGAATATAGGTCTTAAACTCAGTTTATAGTTTGCAGAACTGATATATAGTTCGTGCTCTGTATTTCTTATCAGATTATAGGCCCCATAATCACCCTCCAACAATTGCGACACTGTCCTTGCATGTAAATCTTAAACACTGTTTCATATGTCGTACTCTGCCCATCTTGTCATTTTATATGTCTCACAGTTAAACCTCCAACAATAATTACTGCAGTATTATTCAAGCATACAGGTCTCAGACTCAGTTGAGTTTCCGAATTGGTATATAGTTCGTACTCTGCATTTTCTGTCATTTTACAAGTCTCACAATCGGCTTTCAGTAATTGCAGCGCTCTCCCAGCGTGTAGGCCTCAAACTCAGTTTATAGTTTTCAGAGCAGAGATATAGTTCGTAACCTGTACTTCTTTCATACTAAATGTTTCACAATTTGCCTTTAGCAATTGCAACAATCTTCCAGCATGTAAGTTTCAAACTCAATTTATAGTTTTCAGAACTAGATATATTATAGTTTGTACTCTGACTTTTGTATTATTAAAGTTTCACATTTGGCCTTTAGTAAATTGTAACCTCTTCAAGTATGTAGATCTCAACTCAGTTTATAGTTTCCAGAACGGATATATAGTGCGTGGTCTGTATTTCTTGTCATGTTTATTCCCCATAAAGCCCTTCGAACAATTGCAATGCTGTCCTTGCATTAAGCCTGAAACTCTGTTTCCGAAACTGTACATAATTTGTATTGTACTGTGTCCTTAGTTTAAATGTCGTATCCTATTCCTTTGTCATTATAGTGTCTTCAAATTTAAACCTTTTCCAACGATAACAGTTATTTTTCAACCCAACGACATTGTGGTCTTGCATATAGGCTAAACTCTGTTTTCAGAAACTGAGTATAGTTTGTACTCTGTACTTTCCTTGCATATTATATGTTTCACAGTTTGCCTTTAGTTAATTGTAAACCTTTCTCACAGTATGTAGGTCTATTAACTAGTTATAGTTTGCAGTACTGATATATAGTTTGTGCTCTGTATCTTCTATCTATGTTATAGGCCCATAAACACCTACTCAATATGCGATGTCCTTGCTGTAAATCTCAAACTCTGTTTCTGGAGCTAATACATAATTATGTCGTACTCTGTTCTTAGAAATGTCGTACTCTGTTCTTAGATATGTCATAGTCTGTCCTTAGATATATCATACTCTGTCCTTAGATATTTTGTACTCTGTTCTTAGATATGTTGTACTCTGTCCTTAGATATGTCGTACTCTGTCCTTAGATATTTTGTACTCTGTTCTTAGATATGTTGTACTCTGTCCTTAGATATGTCGTACTCTGTTCTTAGATATGTCGTACTCTGTTCTTAGATATGTCGTACTCTGTTCTTAGATATGTCGTACTCTGTCCTTAGATATGTCGTACTCTGTTCTTAGATATGTCGTACTCTGTTCTTAGATATGTCGTAATCTGTTCTTAGATATGTCGTACTCTGTTCTTAGATATGTTGTACTCTGTCCTTAGATATGTCGTATTGTTTTCTTAGGTATGTCGTACTCTGTCCTTGTCATTTCATATATATCACAGTTAAACCTCCAACAATTGCAAGCATTACTCAAGCATACAGGTCTAGTTTTCAGAACTGATATTTAGTTCGTACTCTGTACTTCTTGTCATATCAAATGTTTCACAGTTTGCCTTCAGCAATTTTAACACTCTTCAGGTATGTAAGTATTACGTCAGTTTAGTTTCCAGAGCTGTTACATATTTGGCACTCTGTGCATTTTTCATTTTAACCTCTCACAAACTCCCTAGAACTGTTGCAACACTGTCGTAGCCTGTAGGTCTCAAAGTCAGTTTAGTTTCCAGAACTGATATGTCTTTTAGCACTAGCATTTTTGTAAAGATCCTCTTGATCTACCTTATCTGTCGACATCTAAAATATTCGTCAAGAGGAGAAAACTCTTATTTCTTTCAGCAAACTTTAAAAAAAGATTTCAAAAGAGGATATAACAGCGAAAATAATCGGTACCCTTGGAAAAACACTTACACATGACGAAATCATGAATGATATATTTTATACGTCTAGATGAAAACACTGCTATTAACCTCAAAGCTCTTGCCGATGAACGACAACAATTTTGTAACGCTTCTGGTAACAGCAGATGAAACCAGAAACAGTACTGCTTTCGGCGGGGGGGGGGGGGGGGGGGGGGGACGGGGGAGAGCAGATGAAACTAGTAACAGTACTGGAAGGGGAGAAGAGAGACAGACAGCAGACAAAACCAGTGAAGCAATTCGTGTATAGTAAACAGCATTTATACATTCCCTGTCTAGTTGGTCTGACACTGTGATCCACTCTATCAACAGATAAGTGATTTTATTGTACTATAGTCTGTCGTGTACACACGCTATGTCTGCTTAAGCGAAAACAAATTGTTCTTTCTGCCTCCCTCTCCTCACTCCCCTTCCCCCTTTCCTCCTCTCCCCTCCTCTCCTCCCCTCTCCCTGTCAGGATGTCAGCACTAAAAAGTCTGTCAGGGTCCATAATTTCTTGCCCTGTTTGACTCATTGGAATACTAAAATAATAATAAGAAGAGGAATAATAATAAATGGAATTGATATAGTGCTGTATCTTGCACAGCCAAATCAAAGTGCTTGCACTCAACTCATTCTTACACAGTCATGCAACCAATAGCAAGTAATAGTTCTAACAAGTCCAGTAGTAACAACAAACACACACACACACACACACACACACACACAACACAGAGAGAGAGAGAGAGAGGAGAGAGAGAGAGAGAGAGAGATGAGAGAGAGGAGGAGAGAGATGGGGAGAGAGGAGAGAGAGAGAGATGAGAGAGAGAGAGAGAGAGAGGTAGAGATTATACGCTTTGGCAGGTTGATGGAATTTTGGGCTGTTGAAAAGCGGGGATAGCTATGAAATGAAACAGGAGAGGAAAATCTTAGGTTTGAAACAAATATGTCTTGAGGCCGGATTTACAAGTGTCACAAGAAGGCTTTAGTGTAACTGTTGTTTAATCCACTTATTCAGTTACTGTAGAGGCAAATACCAAAGCTTCAAATTTTACAAAAGGGAAGAATATATGCCCAAAAAAGACTATAAGAAAGAGACAGAATTTGGAGACAGACAGAAAAAGAGACAGATATAAAGACAGCGGAAAGACAGACAGACAGGAGAAAAAAAGAAAGAGACAGTACACTACAGACACCCAATTAGAAAAATACAAAAGATACAGAAGGAAAGCAGCAGAAGAGGAAAGAAATTTCACAAAAAAGAACCCAGTAGACAGGAGAGACAAAAAATATAGACATCAGACAGATAGCAGACAGACGGACAGACAGATAGAAAGAAAGAAAGAAAGGAAAAGGAAAAAAAAAAAGAAAAAAAAGAAGAAGAAAAAAGAAAAGAAAGAAAGAAAAAAAAAAAAGAAAGAGAAAGAAAGAAAGAAAAAAAAGAAAGAAGGAAGGAAGTAAGAAAGAAAAAAGAAAGGGGAAGGAAAGGGAAAGAAAAAAGAAAGAAAGAAAAAAAAAAGAAAGAAAGAAAGGTAGGGAGAAAGAAGAAGGAAAAAGAAAGAAGAAAGAAAAAAAACCCAGACAGACAAAAAAACCAGAAATTGATTATGGGCATGAACAAAAAACAATGGCATCGTATTTATCAAGACTGCTGTATCTATACCACGTATTTCAAAAGGGGATTCTTTCCTGAAAACAGTTTCTTCCAATGTTCTGACAAATGGCGTTTAAAAAACCCATTCCCCACTACCCTTAAGAAGGGTTTTCCCCGGTCTTATCCTGCGGGTTTCCTGCAAGTTTCATTCCTGGCATTGACCAGAAGTCTTTTTTTGGGTGAGTGTATTGATGAGCCTTTTGCCTTCATTAGTTATACCTTGGTTGTCGGGTGTCCTTATTTGGGTTTTAGTCGTAATGGGAAGATTTGCTTGGTTCTCGGGGTCGTTACGACAAAACACTCTCTATGTAAAAAATTTAGCGAAGGAAGGAAATGAAGAAGGAAAAGAAAGGAAGGAAGGGAAAGGGGAAGGGAGGGGGGGGAGGGGGGAGGGGGGAAATAAAGAAGGAAGAAAAAAGGCAGGCAAAACAATCCCCAAAATTTATCATGAGCATAACGAAAGGTAAGTTGTTCATTAGATGGGGACGGGATAGCCAGTGGTAAGAGCACACGCTTTTCCAAAATGAGGTTAAGCACTCGAGGTGGTTTTTCCAAATGGATGGGTATCGTTTGGTGTCTTGGCTTCAGTACAAACCCCCCGTTTTACCCCGCGTAAATGGGTACCTGTTTTTTTAGGTCAGGGAAAGGGAAAACCCAAAAGGGAGAGGGATGGGCGCGCCCTCAAATGTGGCCCCCGGATAAGTTGGGGGCTCTGACACCTCGCTCCCTCACCACATAGGTTATGGGACACCCAAAGCACAAAAACGCCGTTACCCCCCAAAACCACGTATTTCGAAAGGGATTCTTCCCGAAAAAGTTTTATCAGAATGTTCGACAAATGGCGATTTAAACACCGATTCATCAGTACCCCTTAAAAAGCTGGGTTTTCCTATGGTCTTACCCCATGCGATTGCCTGCAAGTTTCATTTCTGGGCATTGATCCAGAAGTCTTTTGTGCTGACGTGTATTGACGATGCCTTTAGCCTTCATTAGTTATACTTGGTAAGTCTGCGATGTCCTTATGTGGTTCTAGTCGTAGTGGGAAGGTTTGCTGTGAGGTATCTCGAGGTCGGTATCAACAACATACTCTCTATGTACAAATTCATCGAAGGAAGAAAGTAAGGAAGAAAGAAAAGACGGAAGGAAGGAAGGAAGGAAGAAGGAATGGAGAGAGGAAGGAAGGAAGGAAGGAAGGAGACAAGCAAAAAAAAAACCCTAGAAATTTATCATGAGCATGAACGAAAACATAGCGTTGTATACATCAGACTGGGGACGGGTTAGCTCAGTGGTAAGAGCACTCGCTTTTTCCAAGCAAAGGTCAAGCAGCATCGAGCGTGGCTACCAAGTGGATGGGTGACCGTTTGCGCGCCTTGGCTTTATTAGTGCAGTCCCCCAGTTCCCCCAGCTGTAAATGAGTACCTGTACTTTTCAGGGTTCGGGAAGAATAAGCAGCTAGGAAGAGGAGATGGGCGCCGCCCTCATTATGCTGGCCCTTGGAGAAGTTGGGGTCTCTGACACCTCGCTCCACTACGACCACATAGGTTATGGGACACCTATGCATCAGACTGTGGTACCCTATACCACGTATTTCAGAAGGGATTCTTTCCTGCTACAGTTTCTATCACGAATGTTCTGACAAATGGCGATTTAAACACCGATTCCTCAGCTACCCTTAAGAAGCTGGTTGTCCCATGGTCTTACTCCATGCGATTGCCTGCAAGTTTCATTTCTGGGCATTGATCCAGAAGTCTTTTGTGCTGACGTGTATTGACGATGCCTTTAGCCTTCATTAGTTATAACTTGGTGAGTCTGGGATGTCCTTATGTGGTTCTAGTCGTAAGGTGGGAAGATTTGCTGTGAAGTATCTCGGGGTCGTATCGACAACACACTCTCTATGTTAAAAATTCATCGAAAGCAGAAAGGAAGAAGGAAGGGAGAGACGGAGGAAATACGGAAGGAAGAAAACGGGCAGGCAAAACTATCCCAGGTATTGATCATGTGCATGAACGAAAACATAGCGTTGTATACCTCAGACTTGGGACGGGATAG
>CM054135.1:6706766-6714266 GCA_028751875.1 Rapana venosa
TGGAGAGAAGGGGAAAGAGACAGACAGACAGTAGACAGAGAGGGGGAGAGTGAGAGAGAAAGGGAGAGAGGGAGGGAGAGAGGGGAAAGAGAGAGAAAGGGTGAGAGAGAAAGAAAGTTAGAGAGAGAGGGAGAGAGAGAGGGGAAGAGAGAGAGAGAGAAAGAGAGAGAGGGATGGAGAGTGAGCTTGAGAGAGAGAAAGAAAAAGATGGAGAGAGAGAGAGGAGAGAGAGAGGGGGGCAAAGAGAGAGGGGAAGAGACAGAGACAGAGAGAGAGAGACAGAGAGAGAGGTAGAGGAAAAGAAGAGAGAGAGGAATAGGGAGAGATGGAGAAAGAGAGAGAAAGAGAAAGAGAGAGAGAGAGAGAGAGAGAGAAGAGAGAGAGAGAGTGAGAGAGAGAAAGGGATGCAGAGACAGACAGACGGACAGACAGACAGAGAAAGAGACTCAGAGAAAGAGAGACAGACAGACAGAAGGAGAGACGGAGATAGAGTAAGAGACAGAGAGACAAAAAGAGCCAGAGAGAAACAGACAGACAGACAGACAGACAGAGACAGACAGAGAGAGAGAGAGAACAATGAACAATGAACAATATTTATTGCTATTTAGCAATCAAGCCATATAGCGCTGCGGCGCGGTAACAAACGATATCGAACGCGACGCGATTACAGTGACATGGAAACCATGTCAGTAATGGTATGTACATCTAGATCTGATACATTATTGTCCGTGTCTCGGTTTTCAAAACAGCCTTTCCTTTTCCAGTCTGCAGCCAGCGAAGTCAGCCCATGTAAAACCGGATCAGGTCCCGAAGAAGATGTAATTCCCGTTCAGCACGTGCCACTGTCTCTGCGTGTTGTGTGTTAGGACGCTGCTTCCCTTTACGAAGTCTGGCAAGCCTGACACGTTCTTCTGGCAACATGTTTCTGTCTTCTTGCTTGATGTACCAGAAAACACACATAGATTCCTCGCCAGTATCTCCATTACAAGAATATTCTAGGGCGATGTCATCCGATTCACACATCAGAATAGTTTGATTGCCTGAATCTTGAACTACAACCTTTCGAAACTGTGTGTTTCTTTTGCTGTCTCGTAATCGACGCTGCACACGTTTGTCTGTCAGAGTGGACACATACTCTTTCACAATACCAGTATGAAAACCTTCAACTGTGCAGTCAACTGTTTGTTCTTCGTCCACATCAGACAACTCAGGAGACACACCGATCTTGCTGTCTGTTGCTGGTTCACACGGCAAATCAAGTGAATCTAGTGTGGCTGGGACATTCACTGCACTGTCGACACACAGCTCTGTGTACACGCTGGTTTGTTTTGATTCTGCATTCACTCTCTCACGATGCAGGGAGTCACTGTCAGACAACACCGGCTCTTCCAAAACACTGTCCTTGTCACACTGACGACTTGCCTGTCTTTCTTGATGTTGTCTACTTCTTTGGACGTCACGACGGATTTGGGAAGGGCACTTCTTGCGAAAATACTGAACTCGCGAATTACGGTTCAGCACTGGGTCCGCCATTTCTGTTGACACTGACTTGTCAGCTGGCTTCAGTCGCAAGACGAAGACAACGCTGCCGCTCTCCCCCGCGACTTTCCAGCTCGATAGGACGTTGTCAATCAGCAGGGCATTTAAAGTTGTTACTACAGTTGCTGGAAGGCCAGTAACTGACATTTTGAAGCTTAAATGCAAAAATTTGCAGCAGCTTACTAACAGCACGCCCTTTCAGTTCTCATCCCGTCACGCCAACCTTAGCGAGAGAGCGAGAGAGAGAGAGAGAGAGAGAGAAATAGTGCTTCATTTGATAGTCTCATTTAACAGGGGGGCGGGGCGGGGCGGGGGTGGGGTGTGGTGGGGTGGGAGGGGAAAGCTACCTTCTTCTCCCTGACAATACTTGCAGCAGCACTTTGGTAAGTTTTCCAGCATTAAGAGAAACCTCTCCTGCAATTCTTCGCTAACCGTAAAATCAATCAACTGATAGCCCTAGGCAGCTTGCAGAAGTACTTGTAACTAGAAACTTTTTTTTTCTCGTTCTAATAATGCATGCGAGACAAAATTACTGAATTCTACTTCACTCGTGCATAGAATAGATTAAATCAAGCTCAATGTAAGATTCCATGTAGAGGGGTTTTGGTACACAATGAAATTTGGTAGAGAGAGTGTGTGTGAAGTTTTGGAGAAAGGGTTTTTTGTAGTAAAGAGCTCCTTGACTTAGGTATGTTTTATCAGTTGAAAGTGTTTCACTAGAATGTTAAACAAGGAGAAAAGTAAATTTTGGTCGTTTCAGTAGAAGTTTTTAACAGAATTTGTCAAGTAAGAACAAGAATCTAGAAGTAAATCAGTATTGCTGAAACCCTCACGAACATGGATTAACCAAGTGAAATGTTATTTGAATGTGTTTTGTTTACTTTATGCAAATAAATAAATACACTTCTGTAAAGGTCACAGATGAATTTATATACACACCAAAAAATGTCACTTTTTCTATTTAAACCTTCATGCGTTTATCTTCATACATATAATTCATGTGTCAACAAACATAACCAAACAACATGCAAACTGTACTGCGTTTATAACTCTGCAGACGGTATGCCCGCTGCCCTTATCTGACGCAGTCTGACCTCAGGGCTGCTCATTAGAAAGTTCATAATTAAACAAATTCAAATTTCCTTGAAAAAGGGCAGGGAAATGGGCTGAATAGGGCATAAGTTAAACACGAAAGAAAGAAAGAAAGAAAAAAAGAAAGAAAGAAAGAAAGAAAAGAAAGAAAGAAAAAAAGAAGAAAAAAGAAAGAAAGAAAAGAAAAAAGAAAGAAAGAAAGAAAGAAAGCGAAGAGAGAGAGGGGGAGAGAGAGAGAGAGAGAGAGAGAGAGGAGAGAGAGAAGAGAGAGAGAGAGAGAAGAGAGAGAGAGAGAAGAGAGAGAGAGAAAGATAGAGATATAGTTTTATTTATTTATTCTTTTATATCGAGGATAATGGAATAAGCACTCACGTGCTTCTTAACATCTAGTCCCTGTGTGTATGCGGTTTTGTCAATTTTGTCATCTGTTTTCACCGGCACACAATGGCCTACTCTTCCGAAAAGCGGAACAGGATTTAACGTGTGCGCAAGATGTTGTGCATGCGTTCGAACACGGGGCCTCGGTTTATAGTCTCATCCGAAGGACTTTGACATTCAGTTCGAATGTTTTGCCAAACTTGGAAGAAAGGGTGAGGCTGGGAATCAAACCCACAACCTCACTGTTTACTTGTTGGCAGGCGAACGTCTTAACCATCCTACCACCTTCCTTCCTTCCTTCCTTCCTTCCTTCCTGAGAGAGAGAGAGAGAGAGAGAGAGAGAGAAGAGAGAGAGAGAGAGAGAGAGAGAGAGAGAGAGAGAGAGAGAGAACTCGAACTCGAACTCGAACTCGAACGATTTATTCACAAAAAGGCCATTGGCCCATACATGAAGGGGGTTGCCGAACTGCTTAGTATTTTGGTTTAAACACACACACACGCACACACACACACACACACACACACACACACACACAGACCAACATGTTACTGTATAACACAAAGTCAGCTACAAAAATATGACTTAGGATAACATTATCTCTCTTATTCTGAAAGCTTTACACAAATATAAAGTGAGGCTGCGCACAACCTCAGGATGACTTGATGCCAGGAGTAAACAGAATCTAAATAAATTAGGCTGTCTACTATATTTAACAGGGATATAGTTCTTCCTAACATCCTCAAATACTGGACAGCACAACACAAAATGTACTTCATCCTCCGGAGCTTGCTTACATAATGGGCATAACAGCCTGAGGTCGTCAATACCATGTTCTCTGTATCTGAATTTATGAACATTTATATCTGATACACCAAGTCTAAACTTAGACATTATTCTTTTCAAATGTATATCCATATCAAGTTTAGATAAGGTTTGACATCATGCGAACTTATAAATTGTCTGTACATTTGAAATCTTTCACTGTTTTGTATATGATTACTCCATTGCTGCCATCGGCAGTCAATCAATCTTTGCCTGAAAGCATTAATAAACTCTCTACAATTTCCGACTCCTTGATTGAGCCAAACAAATCCAAACCCGATTTCACACAAACAGGTACGTATTTGTGTTGCCCAGTTGTTTTTCCCTTTGACATCTAGATCATAAAGCACCTTGTAGGATTTAAAAGGTAGCCTGCTCTCATTCATATGCAGAATCTTAATCCAATATCTAATGCATCTTACAGCAGCATTAACAGAGAGAGGGTATCTATTAGTTTCACTATAAACAAGATCATTAGGTGTACGTCTATCTAAGCCTAAAAACTGCTTTAAAGCAAAGAGGTGTACTGATTCACAATGTGTTACAGCTGCATCCAATTCCCAGATTTCTGCACCATATAACACAGTGGGTTGTATTTGTGCATCAAATATCTTAATGAACAAATCAAAAGAGTTAGTATTCAATATTCGTAGTTTTTTCAACACAAATAACAAGCTTCCTTTACCTCGACTTGCTAGATCTGTACATGCAGTTGTGAAACTAAGCTTAGAAGAAAAACAGATTCCTAAATATTTATATACATTAATCACAGGCATGATATTTCCATTGTACAACCATTTTTCATGAGCAGCTAAATATCCACCTTTTCTGAATACAACGATATTACTCTTACTCAGATTAACCTTAAGATCCAGTGCCGTTGCAGCACTGTTTAAGCTGTTTAACTGCTTTGTAAGCCTACGACTGTTTCAGATAGCAGGATAACATCATCAGCAAGCAGAAGAATAAACAACTCTGAGAAATCTTGGGGAAAGTGGCACCATGTTTACCATTATTGATGATGTCTCTGGCTAACTCATTGATAAAAACAGAAAACAATAAGGGCTACATACATCACCCTGTTAACACCATTGGTACAGTATATATGTCAGTCACTTAGTTCCACACTTATTCTGCTTCTGACATTCTGATACATGGCTCTCAAACATCGTAGTAGTTTACCCTTCACACCATTTTTTAAGAGAATAGGCCACAACAAGTTCCTGTTAACAGAATCAAATGCTTTTTCAAAGTCAATAAATGCTACATAGAGCTTACGGTTATGAGCAAACTGTTTCTGTACAAATGCAAGCAGAGTAAACATATGATCTATAGTGGAGTATCCTCTCTTAAAACCAGCTTGGTGCTCACCTGTAATATTATTCTTCATAACCCATTCTTGTAACCTATTGTTAATAATAGTACTATATATCTTACTACTTATGTCAGTAAGAGAAATTCCCCCGTAGTTATTAGGGTTATCAACATCACCCTTTTTATGCAATGTTAGTATTATAGATTCAGCCCAGTTATCTGGAAAAAGACCATCATCAAAAATTTTGTTGAATAGTTTAGAAGGAAAAGCACAATATTTTCACCTCCATATTTTAGCAATTCACCAATGATTTGATCAGGACCGGCTGCTTTCTCACTCTTTAATTTCTAAGTGCCCCTAATATTTCATCTTTAGATATGGGACGATCAAAATCGTCCTCAGTTCCAGCACTGTCAACATCAGTAATCATGGAGTTGGCTAATGAGTCTTTCTCCAACAGGGTTTTGAAATGTTGAAACCATCTGTCAACTGATATACTATTCTTTGGCTGACTTTTTCTAAATGACGCCTTCTTAACACTTTTCCAGAACTGGATTTGAGAAGAGATAGATGACATCATATCTGCAAGTAAGGTCTTATTATACTGTTTCTTTTTTCATTCAAGCATGTATTTATATTCCCTTCTTTTGACACACGTTTTTGTCCTCATTTCTTAATGTTTTTCGGAAAGTCTTCAGAAGTTTTCTGACCTTATATTTCATACTTTTACATTCATTAACAAACCAAGTATCATTTGATGGACCTTTATTGGTATGTACCTGTTTCTTCATACAATCAGCACTGGCTTTTATGAAACCATTAAACAAATCTAAAGCTTCATTAATGTTCTCATCAATCATCTGAAAGGCATTAATAAAAATTTCACACATGTTCACATCCTGGAGATTTTCTTTATAAACTGAGAGTTTGTTTTCATCCCATACAAACTTTCATAACAAGGCTCACAGTTTCCACACCTGTATTATATACTGGATTAATATATAATTCAACAGGAAGGTGATCGGAATCAGAACGCTCGGCAACAAACAAACGACATGAGTCAAAAATCTGAGAAAACAAATCATCTGACACTAAGAAATAATCATTAACACTACACCCTCCATCAGAGATGTATGTATAGCGTCCTTGTTGGTCACCATTACATACGCCATTTAGGATTTGTAAACTAAGAGCAGTGCACATATTCAATAGTAATTTACCATAATTGTTGATAACACAATCTTCAGAAATACGATTGCTGCTGAGAGACATACTTTTACTTTGGACATCTGAACTAAAGTCATTTTCTACATGCTGACAAGAAAAGTTTGAGGTCCTGCTGTTTAAGTCTCCACATAGTATTATATCTACTTCATCCAGTGTCACCACACAATTTACTAAACATTCTTCCAACATAGCAATTCCATTATCATTGTCAAACATGTTATAAAAAGGCGAACCTTCAGGTGGGATATACACACAGACAAGCAAAACATTTCTTTCTGTACACAACAGAGATTTGTCACAGAGAAAAGTGCAAATATTAGGATATGGAACATCTAAACAATTCACAAAGGCAGTTAACTCATGCCTTATTAAACAAACTAAACCACTAGAACGCCTCCCTTGATGGCTAACTTTAATTGCCGACTTACAGAAGGCCTTATAGCCAGTAAAAACATCTGGCTGGACATTTTTCCAGGAATGTTCTGTCAGACATATAAAATCAAAGCTACGCACATAAGATACAAAATCTTTATCAGACAGTTTTGACAACAATCCATTTACGTTCCAAGACAAAAATGAAAAAGTTTTATTTGTTTTATCCGTATTACCACAATTCAATTGATCCACACCCTCAAGACTGACACTTTCACCAATTACATTGACATGACAAGACACAGCATTCATGCTTTCAACAGCAGTTAAAGAAGGCTCTTTATTGGAAGACTGCCTACAACACTCATGGTCAGCTGGTGTTAGACCTAGGCCAAAGTCAGACCTGTCTTTGTCTAGCCCTTCACATGGCGATGTGTCACGCCTCACTTCATCACGTCTCAGCCTCACTTGGCTAAGCCCTATTACATGAGTGTCTAACTGAGGCTGAGTGACCGGTGTCTGTTTACTTTTCCTACCCTGTGAATTGAGACTATGGCTGGATGATTGTATGGGCCGGCCAACAAGTTATTCCCTTCTTTGAAGATCATTAAGGGTCATACTTTCGCCATTAATGATCAAATGATCAAAGACCATTCTCACATTTTTTCCCTCTGCCCTAGCACTCTTCAGGTATGGGGTCAGATTGTGCCTAATATCTCTAATAGTTTTGGAAAAACCGTCGTCTACAAAAATC
>CM054135.1:6721766-6727024 GCA_028751875.1 Rapana venosa
TTTTAAAAACGGAATCTCGTGATGGCCTTTTGAGAAAATGAAAAAAAAAGAATAAAATTTCAATTTTAGTTTTTCCCTTTAGCAACCGATGTGCAATTTTCATGAAATTTTTGCAATGTTTATGCAAACGAAAAGACACAAGCTTACAAATTTTGAAAAGTCATAGTGAATTGTGTCAATGCAAAAATTTTTTTAATGGGGAAACCCTGGGGTCCGGTATTCATTTCGCTGACATTATTCTGGGTTCTACAAATTTTTTGAAATAAAATTTTACACAGAAAGAGAACATAATTTTAAATTTTAAAATATCGTTTGAACGTTAAAATTTAAAAAGAAATATTTCAGTGATTTTTTAAAAAAAAATTTATTTTGTTAAAAAAAAGGGAAATCTCCCCCACATCCAATAATGATTTGAAGCTCAAAAATTTTCAAGCCAAAGCGCTTTAAAAGAAAAAGGGGCCATGGAAAAAATTTGATTGTGTAAATTTACATAGGATAGACAACACCCAAGGTTTTGCTTATAATAAACCCCAATTTACACATCAAATTAAACCTTGTTTAAAATTAAAAAAACCTCATACCCCAGACATTTTCTTCAGATTAAAAAAAATGGGAACAATTTAGTAATTTTACCCAAACCACCACACGCAAAAACGCAACGCACACACACCCCCTCACCCCTCTCACACACACACCAACACACACACACACGCACCACGCCGCGGCGCCGCGCGCACAAACCACACACACACACCTCACACACAACTCAACAACACACCCCCCCCTCAACACACTCACACACACACAAAAAACGCACCACACGCACACCCCACACAACACCACACACACACACACACACACACACACGGCTAACGCCCCCATTGCTGATGATAGCTTCCCATGTAATATTTTGGATTGTAAAGAAAATAACAACCTAAAATGAAGGGAAAATAGCTGGGGAAACACAGATCCACTAAACAGCAGTGAGGTTTTGTCAAAAGCATCATCCATCTCCTATCTGATACTCTGGCGCTGTGAGCCCTCCACCCTCCCTCCTCACAGGTAACTGGTTTTGTACAGTGCATTAGTCTATGGGCTACAGACGCTATCTTTTTAGGGGGAAAAGTTTCGATTTGGTAAAAACCCGTAATAAAACCCTTTTCGTAAATGTCTGTTAGTGTAAGGTTTTTTTGTGGTGTTTCCTCAGAAGAAACTTTCGATTTTTGTCAATGTATTTTTGTTCCTCATGAGATACTAGGAATAATTTTTTCGATGTGTTATGGTCTCAAAAAAATAAAGAGCGATTTTTGTCCAATATAAGGTTCCCAGAAATCCTAGGAATAGTTTTTTACAGTGTTTTTTGAAAGGGTCAGAGTTTTGTCAAGTGTTATACCTGATGAAATGTGGGAGTATTATTTTTTGATGTATATACGTGAAAGAAATTTCTGTAATTATTTTTTTAAAAAGTGTTGTACCTGTAAGAAAACAATCGATTTTTTTTTAAAGCTATAAATTCACCAATTACAAGTTTTTTTTTTTCAAGTGTTTTATACCTGATCAGAATACAGGACGGGGTTTTTTTATAACTGTTAACCCCATGGAATCAAAATGATTTTTGTCATTTGTTTTTAAAGCCCATGCAAGACTTGTTATAATGATGTCGTGTTTTGAAATCCATTTTTTAAAAAAAATACTACTTCGGGGAAAAATTTGTTTCTTTAAAAAAATTTTTGGGGAAGTTAGAAAAAGAGAAAATAAGAAAGAAACAAAATGAAAAATAAGGGAAAATGCATGAACGAATAAAGAAAGAAGAAAAAGAAAGAAAAGAAGGGGGAAGAAAAAAAAAAAATATTCTCGGCTTCCCTAACTCAGGACGCGACATTAAAATTTCGAATCTTTAACGTGCACATCTGATTTCCGCTTTTATAACTACTTCTTTTTCTTTTTCTTCCCTTTTTTTTCCTGTTTCTCCAGGGGTTTTTACATTATGGGTTCTCCATCTCTCCTCTGTTTTGACTTCCCCTTATTTATTTATTTTTTTTTTATTATTTATTTATACCACTTTAAGTCACGAGATTTCCTGCGTGAAATTCGGGTGCTCTCCCCGGGGGGGCACCGCACAAGGCGCGCCACCCCTTTTTTTTTCTTTTTTTTTTTTTTTTTTTTTTTTTTTTTTTTGGGTTTCAACTGTATTTCTTTCCCACAGAGTGGCTTTTTTTTAAAATTTTGCCAGGGACAACTCCTTTTTGCCGTGGGTTCTTTTTCGTGCGCTGCAAATTTTCTGTAACACACGGCCTCGGTTTTTGTCTCATCCGAAAGACTAGCGCCCCCAACCACCCCTCATGGCTAATGGGGGGGGAAAAATTTCGGGCCCAGACGGGAAACGAACCTGGACTTTTCGCTTTCTAAAAGGGGCCGTTACCCTAACCACCCTCCACGATTTTTGCCCGTTCTCTAAACATCGCAATCAGGCAGCCCCGGTTTTGCTGGTCTTCCTTTTATCTCTTCCATCCACCGGGGTTTATTGCTCTGTTTATGATGGGGTGGTTGCTTTTCCCTTGAACGGCCCAAAACCCCGAGCCTATTGGTAAAAGCTACAAAATTAATATCAAATTTGCACATTCTCCATATTTTTTCATTGTAAACCTTCTTTTCCCTATAAATATACACAAAGGAAAACAAGACACAACAGGGCGCACTACAATTGACCTGGGGGATCTAAAGATCCCCCCCATTACCACCAGACCTCCGAGATTCAACCCACGACTCCATGGGCCAAAGATTGAAGTTGAAAGGTTTAACCCCCAGAATAGCACCCTCTGTAGGGTTTTATTGCTAACAAGACTTCCCAAAAAATGAGCAGACAGGCAGACACACTAAACCAGACATGATGTTTAAAAAAAGCAAATGCTCCTGCGTCGCAAACGAATAAACTAACTCGGGGACAGGAAGGGGTTTTGGGGGGGGGGAAGGGGGGGGGAGGGGGGGGGAAGGGGTTTTGGGCGGATGGGAAGGGGTTTTTAGGGGGTTTCTCAAATATCGAGGAAAGTTTTGAGGCAATCTCTCCACTTTGCACCGTCATTCTTTAAGCTGTTTTTGTGTAGGGTGTGTGTGGGGGTGTGGATGGGGTGAAAAAAGTTTTTCTCTCTTCTCTCTCTCTTCCTCTCTCTCTCTCTCTCTCTCTCCTCTCTCTCTCTCTCTCTCTCTCTCTCCTTCTCTCTTCTACTATCTATCTATCTACATCTATCTATCTATCTATTATCTACTAATCTTATCTTTTTAAATTAAATATAAATAATAATTATTTTATTTTATATAATAATATAAATATTGCAATTAGCTGGGGGTTAGAGTGATACATTCGTGATCTGAGACCCGGTAGAAAATTTGTTCAAGAGGATTTTTCCCCAGAGTTAACATCAGTGCAGACTCACTCTCCCCAAAAATCCTTCGGGGGAACATAACCGAGGCCCCTTTGCGAAGCACGCAGAACATCTTGCACACACATTAAAAACCCCTTTGCTTTTCGGAAGAGAGGCCTTGTGTGCCGGTGGAATGATGAAAAATTTAAAGAAACTCATACAACGGGATGGATGAAAAAGACATGGGGCTTATTCCATTATTCCGATTTAAAAAATTTTTTAAAAAATTTTAAACTCTATCTATCAATCGTCTTTCCCTTTTTTATCCCTGTCTATCCTATCTACTCTTATCCATCAATTTCTCCTATTACTATCTCTATCGCTCTATCAATCCTCCCCCCCCCCCCCCTCTCTTCCCCTCTCTCTCTCTTCCCTCTCCCCCCTTCTCTCTTCTTTATTCTCTCTTTCTCTCTCTCTCTCTCTCTCTCCCTCTCTCTCTCTCCTCTCTTCTGACCGGGGGGGTGTTCAGGGCCCGGTCTTTTCCTTGCTTGTAATTTTTAGATTGCTTGGCCTCCACTGAACAATTCAACTTCGAGCAGCCATTTATTGTACAGGTGCAAGCTGGTTTTGTTTGAATTCCCTAACCCACCCAAAAATGGGATTATAAAAATTTTCCCGCCTTATATCAGGAGGGGACCCCCCGAGATTCAAACCCCCCAAAATTTTTAATAAATAATAATTTCTAAAAATCCCCCTGAAAACCCGCCTTCTCCTTGTTAATTGTCCTACTGCCTTCAAAAATCCAAAATTGGATATACGAACAAGTTCGCTAAAGCAGAACAACCGAACCATGCTTGTAGGACGAAAACAAATGCTTCCGTCACTACGCTTCAATAGAATTTGGGAATACTCTGTCCCTAGCCCCCGCTGTGAAATATTGGGGTCGTTATAAAAAAATTATCTCCCTGAAAAAGTATACCCAGACCTCTAACATACACTATCAATTACGGCGTATTAGTGCATTCGAAATACCCGTGACTGATGCAACTCCAAACTAATCAGTCCCCCTTTTTCTTTCACGCTGGACTATGCAAATTTTCTTTTTCGGTCGCCACATGATCCATCCATCCCCTTTCCCCTTACAAAATCGGCCCCCTAGTCCTCAGAAAGACGAAACTGAGCACTTTTCTCCTCTTTGCGATCTCTCCCCTGGGTGCCTGTGCCACAACGTAATTATAAGATCCGTACCCTCATTACAAATGTCCCACAAACAGCACCCTTTCCACCTATTAAGTCTTCCCCTTACACGCCCTTTTCGTCCCCCGCTCTGCTGCAATACCTTGTGCTTACAAACCCATTTTTTAAACCAAACCACAGCCGGCCCTCGCCTTTCTCTATTTCTTTCCAGTGATCTGGAATGACTCCCTCTCCCCCTTTGCCAAAAGCCTACTTATACACTTTTAAAACCCGCCCAAAAATTTATTTTAAAACTAAACTTTCCCTTTGTTTCACCATTCTGTCCTTACCCCAACCTGAAACCCCCACCACCCTGACAAAGACACAACCTCTGTGTGTATGGAGGTGTGCGTGGTGGTGCGTGCGCGTGTTTGGTCGTGCTGCGTGCGTGTGTGTGTGGGTGTGTGTTTTTGGGGGTCGCGTGTGTGATAATTTAAAAATGTATAAACATTAATTGTAACTTTTTCATGTTTAGAGAGGGTGAATGCAAGCGCTTTTTATTTTTTTCGTCAATTTTGCGCTATATAAATTCCCTTTTTTTATTAAGATTATTATGATTTTATGATTATTATTATTATTATTATTATAAACCCAAGGATTTTAAATCGAACGTTCAAAACCACTCAGTAAGTTCCCCTCTGTGTAAAGTTTTTTAAAGCA
>CM054135.1:6727524-6750024 GCA_028751875.1 Rapana venosa
CAAACATAAGCTCTTGGAAAGGGCCCCCTGCCAGCCAGTGGATCTTGGGGGATCAGTCAGAGTTCTCCTTCCTGGGGCCAAGAAGGCCCCTCTACCCCCTTTTTCCTCCATTTTTGCACTCCTTGGAACCATTGGCCTTGCAGACCCTTGACCAGGAGGTTTTTTTGTTTTTGGCTAAAGGGGGCCATGGGGGAATTTTTTCCTGTTCACCCAGGTTTCATGGCCGCCGTTGGTCCCCAAAACTTCGGGGGGTTGGACCCGCCTTAGACCTATCTCCTCAAACAACCCCTCTGCGTTCAAACATTTTCAGAGGGAAAACCCTTTTTGATTCGGGGCCATGCCCCCGGCGCGGGGGATACCATCGTCTGAAGTCTTACTTCCCCCTCCTCATTCACCCGGGGGACAGGAAAGTACCCCCCGGTTTCATTGGGGGAATCTTTTCCCCCAGTTTAAACCCTTCCCTTTGGTCGGGCACCACCCCATGGTTTTCCCAAAAAAGGGTACCCCGGGAGCGTGCATGCATGTTCGGGAAAAGGTTTGCCTCAAGGCCTTCTTGACAACTGGTTTCTCTCACCCGTAAAAAGGCTCTGTGTTAACAACAAGCTCTCCTGGTTCAGGGTCTTGTCGGATCTGGGTTTGTTTCAATGAAAGAAGTCAGAACTCGCTCCTTCTCACATTCCATTTCCCGGGGAAAGTCCTTCACACAAACCCGGGGGACGGTCCCCACACCCCCAAACACTCCATGCTGAGAGTTGATAGCCACCTTTTTTCTCATCGCAGGGGACGCCAAAAAACTAGCCTCCCCTTCTGGCCTCATAATCCTTGGGCCCCTTTGTGCCACTGGGGCGACTTCTAAAAAAGGCATTCCAGCGCGGGTTTTTAGAGGTTTGGTCACAGACTTCTCATCATAGGGCAGCTGGTTCCTCGGAAAACCTTGTTCCAAATTCAGTGGCCAAATGGCTCACCCAATCCGGCTAACCTAAGGGTTCCTACACACCCCCCCCCCCCCCCCCACAGGGGGACTTGGCACAGACGTCCAACTCTACCCACTCGCCCACGACCAGTGGGGGCAATGGTCAGCAGACATGACTTCCTGTACACAAAATGTTGGGAAATTTGGGGGCAGTTTTTTTAAACGCTCATAGAGTTTCCTCCCCCTTTCAAAAAAGGGGAAAAAGTCCCCATCACACGACAATACCCGGGGGCCCGTTTAAACAAAAAGCAAGGAGGCGCCCGCTCCCTCTCCTTTCTCAGAAGGGAACAACTTCTGCTCTGGTGCGAGCCTCAGTCCATTCAGATATCTGCAAAGTATGTCCCAGGAAGATCAACATTCTTGCGGACATCCCTCAGCGGGTCCCACATGATCCTTCCCTCAGAATGGACACTAGTGCATGCTGTTCTGAAGCCAGTGTGGCTGCGTGGTTCAAACCTCAAATGGATCTGTTCGCCACCAGTTCAATCACCACCCTCCTCTGTATGTCTCTCCAGTCCCAGATCCGGCAGCCTGGGCTGTGGATACTCTGTCAATTCCATGGTCAAACCTGATAGGCTTTGCCTTCCCCATTTCCTATCCTGGGAAAAATTCTGCGGAAAGTGAGGGAAGACTCTGCCATGATGATTCTTGTGGCCTTCAATGGCCGGCCCAGTCGTGGTTCATGGACTGCTACACCTGTCCCATGTTCCTCTAATAAAACTCAATGTGTCAGGACAGTCCCTGCCACTCCCCTTCTTGCTTGAAGTTGGCAAACTACCTTGGTTTCCTTTCATCAGAGAAAAATCTTTCATCCTCTTCAGTGAAGGTACACAGGGCAGCTGATCTGCACCACCATCAGCAGTTGGGTGGTCCTTCCTTTATGGATGACCCTCTTCTACGGAATATTGTTAGAGGAGCTTCCCTCCAAGAGGCTCGATTTCCCCGCCACACCCCGGCATGGGATCTCTTTCTTGTCCTGTCATCCCTGAAACTCCTCCCTATGAACCCATCAGGGAGTGTTCTCTCAAGTTCCTCTCCTCTTGTTTCCTTGGCATCGGGAAGGCATTGTAATGAAGTACACGCCCTTAGTGGACTCCTGGGAGATGTAGCATTTGAACCTGATGGCTCAATGTCACTCTGCGTCCTCCCTGAGTTCTTGGCCAAGAACCAGAGTCCAGGCTCTCCTCAGTTTTCTGGCATATGAGTCATCAATTTTTACGTTTTCCTTAATAAATGAACACCATGTTTGACGTGAATTTGATTTTGTAAACATAACCTGAGCCTTTTCAGCCAGCGCCTAACAATCAGAACATGCTGTATTGTTTTGCTTTTACCACTTTTATTAGTAAAGCACCATCTTTAGATATGGAACATCTCAGCCATATTTAAACACAAATCAAAGCGAGTAATGTATGTTTTCATTAATATTATTTATAGTTTCTTCATCTGGCTGAACTAGCAAGCTTTAAAGAAATTATGCAGCTCTGACATGGTGGTATCTTTTTTCTACTTTCAGAAAATCAATACTTCTTTTTGGTTTTTTAGGTGGACAACAGAGCTCACCTTTTTTCTTCTTTTTCAAAATATTTTATCAAGTGATGATAAAATACTCCAATATTCAATGATAGGTGTACTGCTGGAGATCAAGAGCCGCCATAAAAAGCTCAGCCACTCTGGTAACAGAGTAACTCGCCTATGCCTGGTCCCAAATCCAGGAGGAAAAAAAAGGAGGGCTCTGTGTTGCGTGTGCTGTTGTCTTTGTGCGTGTGTGTGCGTGTGCGTGTGCGTGTGTGTGTGTGTGTCTTTGTGTGTGTTTGTGCGTGTGCGTGTGTGTGTGTGTTCTTGTGTGTGTGTGTGTGCGCGCGCGCGCGTTTGCGTGTGTGTGTGTGTGTGTTGTGTGTGGTGTGTGTGTGTGTGTGTGTGTGTGTCTTTGTGTGTGAGGACTTTGAATTAGGCCAAACAGGCATCTATGCCCGCTTACACCCCAATCCCATACACACACGTCCTCTCCCAAACAGAAAGAATTAGTGCTCAGCATTAGTCCCTTACTTTTGCTTAAATGTCAACAAAAAAGATGGTTTTCCATTTTTCTATTCTCTAGAGAGCTAGGCTAAATGGAATTGAGGGTAAACTGCATTGTTTTCATATGAAAGTGTGCGATTTGGCCCAATGAGGTAAAGCCCAAGCAGCCAGAGTTGCATAGTTTTATATGAAAAGTAGGCAGCTGAGCCTGAATGTTCATTTAGCCTATTTCTGAAGAAGAAGAACAAGAACAAGGAGAAGGAAAAGAAAAGAATTTTTTTTATAAGACTGTAAAGCATACAAACAAAACGCTTTCATCGCGAATCATTCACACACATTAACAGATTTTAAATTTACACATACATACACACACACACACACACACACACACACACACACACACACGGGCTCGGGCACACTCAATGCCCTTATGCAGGGTGGTGGAGTTTGAGATGCCTATTAAAAAGCAGAAACAGATACAAGGGATGATAATATATGAAACATCTTGAGCAAAGAAAATGACTGTATTAGTGCCTGCGTTTACATTTTGCCGAAAGAACAGATGTATTAGGGATAATATATGAAGCATCTTGAGCGAAGAAAATGACTGCATTAGTGCTGCCTGTGCGAACGTTGTGCTCAAAGATATAAAGCAGCTTTATGCAGGTTAAATAGTCACGGGCCTCGTACGTGTTACTGCACCAGCTAGCCTCCCCCTGCCTACAATAATAACTAGTGAGAAAAAAACTTTCAACCTCTGTTTTTGTTGTTGTTGTTGTTGTTGTTACTGTTGTTATTGTTTGTTTGTGTGGGGTTTTGTTTTTCCTATTAGGTTGAGAGACGAGGATAATCATTTATCTTAACTGAATGTAAATCTCCCCCATAGGGATGCCAGGAGGCCTGTCAGTATAAACAGCATCCCCACCTTCTGGAAATTCTGTGTTCGGAAATCCCCTTTTCTATCCATCTCTATTTTTTTCTGCTTGGTTTCTTTCTTCCTGTCACCTCCTTCTTGTTTATGTTATGCACATAAGTGCTTATTCCATTATCCTCGATATAAAAGAATTAAATCAAAATCAAATAAAAAATAAATATGCCTTCTTGGTCCATTCTCCTGTCTTTTTCTCGCAGAAAATACTTAAAAGAAACACATTCTCTCCCATAACGAAGTCGAATGCGCTAGGCCCGACTGTCAGGTGCTTAATGGTAATGCAACGCATTGTCGATCGTATGACAGGCAAAAATAGTTGCTGTCTGAGCGTTTGGCGAAGAAGAACTGCGTGTAAATATGGAAGCTGAAAGCTGCTTTTTGTCTGCATTTCTTCTGAAACCTTCGTCTTTTCTTTTTCTTTTCCCCAACGCAATTTCTTCCCTTTTCCTCTTTTTTTTTTTTTTCCCCCCTTTTTTCTTTTTCCTTCCTCCCCTTTTTTTCCTTCCCCTCGGTTTTCCTTCTTTTACTCCCTCCGCAACTCCAACTCTTGAAATTTTAACCCAAATTTCCTTTTCCTTTTTTTTTTCCCCCAAATTTAAAAATTCTTTTCCCAAATTTCCATTTTCTCAAACCTTTCCCCTCGCCCTTTTCTTCTTTTTTCCCTTTTCTTTTTTCCCTTTCTTTTTCCCAACTTTCCTTTAACTCCTTATCCTAAAAAAACCCCACCCCCTTTTCCATTCCTCCCCCCTTTTCCCCCTCCCCCCCTTTCCTCCTCTAAAAACCCTTTTTTTCCCACTTCCCTCAAACCGTCATCCGCAAAGGGGAAAAGAAAGAATTTAAACAGCTATGCGGGTCCTGGGGAAAACCCGTTTCCAGAAAGGGGAAAAGGAGACATGGGTGGCATTGGCCCAAATCTCTCCCTTTTCAGTACGGGGGATGTGGTGGGTTTGGGATTGTGTTTTGTTGGGGGGAAGGTCAGGGGTTTGATAATGATGGTTTTTAATGCTATCTTGCAAAAAACAAATCAAAGCACGGAGTACACGCAGTAAGATAGAAAAATTTCATGTCTGCAGAAACCCTTTAGTGTTTCATAAAGACGTTCACAGGAACATCTGGACTGGCCAAGACCGTCAATCAGGGAACAGAACAAAGAGGAGAAGAAGAGGCAGACAGAGAAAACGATGGGAAGACAACATCAGAGAGTGGACTGGCCTTGAGTGGAACGAATTGCTACGGAAAGCATAGGACAGCTGGGAGTGGAAGAAGCTGGTTGCAAATCTTCATTAGTGCCCCACGGTCCAAGGGACTACGGATAGGCGAAGGTGAGGTGAGGTGAAAGATGTTCTTGTCTTTCACACACGTTTCAGTGTGGACAATACTGGTGTTACTTTGACTACTGTGGAAAAGATTTCTGGTTTAGATCCTTCACTAATGATGGATCCAGTGAAGCAGGCGACAGACTAGACCTCCCGAACAGTAAGGTCGGGATGCTCAAGGTGAAACGGATCCCAAACGGACCCTCTGTCTCTATAAATGTACGCCTCTAGCGGCTTGTGTGTCATATGTGCCTGTGGGAACGAATAACAAAATTTACCAAACTGCATACACACTGGACTGATTATAAAAAAAACAACAACACGAGTGCGTATTCCATTATCCTCGAAATAAAAGAATAAATTAAAATAAACATTTAGCCTGACTGTTCAGGACAGCTCCTGTTCTATCTCAAACTGATTGCTCACATCCTCCAGCCAATAAAATATTCTGTTTGAAGCTTTTTATCACATTGTGTGCGCTAACGTGTGTTTGTATTGTGGATGTGATTGGAAGTCGCTGGGAACTCAGGGATCTTCGCTTTAAACACTTTCCAAACTTTTAATTAAGGCGTGGGGTAGCCGAGTGGTTAGAGCTTTGCGCTCGGGATCTGAAGGCCCAGGATCGAACCCGGGCTCGAGCCTCCACCGAGATGCCCGTTCAAAGGTATTTTGCCCGTGGAGTTAACACCAGTATTGATTCCACTCCTGTGAATGTCCTTTGGATGAGACTATAAACTGAGGCCTCAATGTACGAACGCACGCAGAACATCTTGAACACAATTTTAAAACCCGCTATGCTTTCGAAAGAGTACGCCATCATGCTGGTAAAACGGATGACAATTAAAAAATTTTAAACGGCATGCACACTGGTGTCGTGTTATGCATCATTCCCAGCGAAAAATGCGACTAAGATTAAGTGGGCAGAAACACACAAAAATCTCACATTAATAAACCCCGGAGCTGCATCCAAGAAACAAAAAGAAACTGTTTGGGAAGCAGTTCGTCCCTTTCGCACTGACAGGTCGGAACAAAACACTTTTGACTGCAATGTTGAAAGGGATAGTGAGTCGGCTACTCAGACGAACTTTTGAACAGCTAATGGATATTTATGTCAGAAGTAATGGCGGAGTTGTGGCTGGCCATTAATTCAATCTTCCAGCACTGTTTGACCGTCTGTTTTTTGGTGATGTTCGTAGTTTTTTACAAGCTAGGCGGTCAGTGTCGTCTACAATATAAAAGGTAGCTCTTCCTCCAGTGTTGACACAAATGACTTGACCTTATAATGCATCAATCGCGCAAAATTCCAGAAATATGCTAAAAAGTGCGAGATAGAGGGTAACCCTGATGGAATCCTTCTGAAGTATGAAAGTATTGTTCAGAAACAGCATTTTTCAGTACTGCACCAGCTATTCTGGAACTGCCCGGGGTTAAATTTCTTGTTTACGCCCCATTATATCTCCTGCTAGATTCTATCAAATGCCTGTTTGAACTCTCTGAAAACAGGATATAACTCAAACTTTTCCTTCGGATATCGTCAGATTGCGTGTTTAATGTTCCAGCTATGGCTGTCCTGCCACCTCTCCTTTAATGTGTCTCTATTTCGTTTATATATATATATATATATATATATATATATATATATATATATATAATATAATATATATATATATATATAAAACGAAATAGAGACACATTAAAGGATCTCTCTCTCTCTGTCTCTCTCTCTATATATATATAATATATGTATGTATATATATATATATATATAATATATATATATATATAATATATATAATATATATAAATATATAAATATATATTGGGGGACTGGATAACCTTGTGGTTAAAGTGATGTATTCGTGATCTGCTGAACCGAGTTCGATTCCCCTTCAAGAGTATTTTTCCTCTGGAGTTAACATCAGTGCCAACTCCACTTCCCCCCAAAAGTCCTTCGAATGAGACTATAAACCGAGGTCACGTGTGTGAACGCACGCAGAACATCTTGCGCACACGTTAAAATCCGTTCCGCTTTTCGGAAGAGTAGGCCATTGTGTGCCGGTAGGAACAGATGACAAAATTTACAAAACTGCATACACGCGGGGACTGGATTTTTTAAAAAGCACATGAGCATATATTCATGAACTTATTTTATAGAGGAAGTATTAGCAGCTATTTCAAGTGAACAAGTATGTTACTATTGACAAAGGACGGGTAATGGTTGCTGTTTAGTGTCATAAATAGATATTCTTACCGGTAAACTGTTTTTCCAGTTGTCATCTGGGTTCTTTTTCCCTGTCTTTCTGTCTTGTTTAGTTGCTAATATTTTCTCTCCCTTCCTTCTCAGGACAGTGAAATTTAAACGGCCAATGCAAGTACTCAGTCTTGTTGTTGAAATAAATATAACTTGATCTTGTGCTGGATTTTTTTTACTCAGGAAAACTTAACAGCTACGAGTGCAAGGAAATTGATAATACTACGTCATCATCATTCCTCCTGACGCCATGAACCTGACGTACGGAAAGTGTAGCGTGACGTGGGTGAACGTGGTGAACGTCACAGGGGCGACAATGGAAACGTCATGTCCCAATGGTCTGCAGTTTGCTGAACTGTGGATCGCTCTCTGATGTCGGAGTATGTGTGTATGTGTGTGTGTATGTGTGTGTGTGTGTGTGTGTGGTGCGTGCGTGCGTTGCGTGCGTGTGTAGATAGATAGATAGACAGACAGACATAGAGACAGACAGGTGGACAGTTACACAGACAGATTTACATACATACATACATACATACATACAACATACATACTAATACATACATACATACATAATACATACATACATACATACATACATACATACAATACATACATACATACATACATACATACATACATACATAAATACATACATACATACATACATAATACATACATACATACATACATACTTTACATACATACATACATCCATAAATACATACATACATACATACATACATACATAAATACATACATACATACATACATACATACATACATACATACATACCTTACATACATACGTGCATGCATTCATGCATGCATGCATACATGCATACATAAAAGGTAAAGGTGTCCCATAATCTATAAGGTCGTAGGGGAGCGAGGCGTCGGACTTCCCTCCTCTAGGGGCCAGCATATTGAGGGCGGCGCCCATCTCCTCTCCCTCGCTGCTTTACCTTCCCTGACCCTAAAGAGGCAAGTACCCACTTACAGCTGGGTGAACTGGGTGACTGTACTGAAGCCAAGACCCGCAAACGGTCACCCCACCAACCACCAACCAACTAACTAACCATCCATCCATCCATCCATACATACATACATGCATGCATACATACATACATAATACTTACATACACATATACATACATACATACATACGTCCCTGCATCCATACATCTATAGACACACACACACACACACACATCCGCACGTAGACAGACCGACCGCTAACTGTGCATATCATGTATATGCGTGCGTGCGTGCGTGCGTGCGTGCGTGCGTGCATACATACACACATATACATACATAAATGCATACATACTTACATACATACACATATACATACATACATACATATATAAATTTCATAACATACATACAACCTACATACATTACATACTTACATACATACATACATTTCATACATTTCATACATACATACATACATACATACATACGTCCCTGCATCCATACATCTATAGACATACACACACACACACACACACACACACACACACACACACACAACAAACCACACAACATC
Organism: Rapana venosa; assembly: GCA_028751875.1. NCBI lineage: Eukaryota > Metazoa > Mollusca > Gastropoda > Neogastropoda > Muricidae > Rapana > Rapana venosa. The sequence goes on from CM054135.1 coordinate 6,736,567, forward strand.
ACACAATTTCCCTAGGTAGACAGACCGACCGATAACTGGCATATCATGTATATAAATACATACATACATACTTACATACATACATACACACATACATACATACACACATACATATATAAATACATACATACATACATACTTACAACACTTACATACACACATACATACATACATACATACATACATACATACATACCCTACATACATACGTCCTGCATCCATACATCTACACACACACACACATCCGCACGTAGACAGACCGACCGCTAACTGTGCATATCATGTATGTGCGTGCGTGCGTGCGTGCATACATACACACACATGCATACATAAATACATACATACATACATACTTACATACACATATACATACATACATGCATACATACATACATAAATACATACATACATACATACTTACATACACATATACATACATACTATACATACATACTTAATACATACTTACATACATAATACATACATACATACATACATCATACATACATACATACATACATACATTCATACGTACATACATACATACATACGTACATACTTACATACACATATACATACATACATACACACACACATACATACACATACATACATACATACATACATTACCATACATACATACATACGTCCTTGCATCCATACAACTACACACACACCACACACACACACACAACACACCACACACACACACACACACACACACACACACACACACATCCGTATGTAGACAGACCGACCGCTAACTGTACATATCATGTATGTGCGTGCGTGCGTGCGTGCGTGCGTGCATACATACACACACATACATACATAAATACATACATACTTACATACACATATACATACATACATACATACATACATACATACTTACATACACATATACAAACATACATACACACATATATACATACATACAACAACAACATCATACTCCAACATATTCTAAAACCCCCACCAAACACACACACCACACACACACACCAAAACCACACCCACAAACCCCCAAACACAATCCTTAGTAGACAGGCGCCCGCTAACTGTCATATCATGGTGCTGGGGGGTCATACTACACACAAATGATACAAAATAATACAGTAACATACATACTTACATACAACAACAAAAAAACCATACATACATCCCAAAAAACCCATACAACATACAACACATCATCAACCTTTTTTGTCCCTTATTGGGCACGTGGGGCAGAAACAAATTTTCTCCTTGCTGCCCGGGCCATTTCCGGAGGGTTCCCCGGGGTATTAAGGTTTCCTCTGTTTCGACAGTCCACGCCAAGTTTTTTGGGGGTCGTCCTCTTTGCTTTTCCCCGGGTGTCCAGGGGAGGGCTGTTCGGCGATTTTTCCCCCATTTCTACATCCATAATACAAATACATCCATAATACATACATAATACCATCCTTACTACAAAAAATTTACAACAACAACCAAACAAAAACCAAACACACACACACACCACACACAAAACACACACCACACACACACACACCACCACAACACACACACACACCCACACCCCTTTGATTTGATAGTTCCCATGATTATTCTTTTTTTTTCCAGACATTATCTTTTTTTCTCGTTTTTTTTCTTTAGATTGATGCTTGATGAAAAAAAAAAAATGCACTGATATTTAATGTACCATCTGAAAAAAATTTTACTTTGACTTTTACTTTGACTTTGACACACACACAACAATTTGTACTAGACAGACCCACCGCTAACTGGCATTCGTGTTTGCGGCGTGCTGCGTGCGTGCGTTTTTGCGGCCGGCGCACCGCGTGTGTGTGGTACAGCTGGGGCCCGGTGTGGAGAAGGAAACCCCGACGATGTGTCCCAATCCTGCTGCTGGTGGGGATGATGGGGGGGGTTTTTCGTTTACCCCCCCTTGCCGCAGGTAGGCTCTTTCCTTTTTGGGGTCTCTACCTGTTTACTTTGTCGCTTTAAATTCCTTTAGCGAGGGAAATGCGGGGAAAAGTGTTTTGGGTGGAAAAAGCGTGAATGAAAAAGCAATGCAACTGATCAGTGTGCCCGAAAAGCTTTCTCTTACGATCACAACTTGTGTATTTTTTACAGCTGGTGAGGGGACAGGTAGCTCAGGGGCGGGCACCGCTTTCCCCCGCAAAGGGTTTCAGTATCGAGCGTGGTTACCACTTTGAATGGGTGACCGTTTGCGCGCTTGGCTTCGGGAAGTCCCCCAGTTTCACCCAGCTGTAAATAGGTACCTGCCTCTTTAGGGTCAGGGAAGGTAAAACAGCGAGGGAGAGGAGATGGGCGCCGCCCTCAATATGCTGGCCCCTAGAGAAGTGAGGTCTCTGACGTCTCGCTCCCCTACGTCCCTTTAGGTTATGGGACACCTTTACTTTACCACGGAAACCAGTGCATATTAATTTCTGATACTGTATCACCTGTTCTGTCCCTATGGGTACAGACTGAAACCAGTGCATATTTTCTGATACCTGTCACCTGTTCTGCCCTGACAGGTACGGAGCGAAACCAGTGCATATTTTTCTGATACCTGTCACCTGTTCTGCCCTGACAGGTACGGGCGCAAACCAGTGCATATTTTTCTGATACCTGTCACCTGTTCTGCCCTGACAGGTACGGGCGCAAACCAGTGCATATTTTTCTGATACCTGTCACCTGTTCTGCCCTGACAGGTACGGGCGCAAACCAGTGCATATTTTCTGATACCTGTCACCTGTTCTTCCCTGAGAGGTACGGGCGCAAACCAGTGCATATTTTCTGATACCTGTCACCTGTTCTTCCCTGACAGGTACGGGCGCAAACCAGTGCACATCATCTCCTGTCTGGGCCTGCTGGGTGTTGGGGTGGGCTCTGCCTTTGTTCCCTCCTTCACCGCCTTCCTCCCTCTCCGCTTCCTCTTAGGAGCCTTTCAGCAGGTCTGTCTGTCTGTCTGTCTGTTTGGCTGTCTGTGTGTGTAGCAGAGACTTGCAACAAGAAAGGCTCGGAATGTCGTAACAGATCTGGACAGTAAAGAGTTTCGTGATTGGCTGTACATTATGAAGACCAATCCCTCGGTTTCCATGTCATGTAATTGCGTTGTGCTGCAACGCTTCGCTGCTGTATGAGCTTATTAGCTTAACGGTAATAAAATTGTGTTATCGTTATATGTCTCTGTCTGTCTGTCTTTCTGTCTCTGTCTCTGTCTCTCTCTCTCAGCTATCTGTTGAGTCACCATAGGGGTTTTAATCGAAGCACAGTCATTGCTTTAGCATGGACTCTCCAATGCGGTAACTTAATTCCTCTTCTGTTCGTAGGTCACTGGGGGGGGGGGGGGGGGATACAGGATTACAAGAGAGGCACAGAGTACACGGAAGTGGTTTAGATAACACATCATCATCATCATCATCAGACCCGTGACCTTGGCGGTCGTGGGGGAGACACGAAAGACGATGCCGTGGTAAGCCTCCTCCATCCATCTCGGTTCTCGGCTCTGCGCAGTAGTGCCGAGTCATTCATCATCGAGTCAGATAACACATGGCTCATTGCAAAACATTCATTCTCCACATCAGTGTCGTAATGAGGACTAGGCAGAGTAGACAGAACCAAGCCCAATGGTCACAATCCATTTGTCTGCTTTTACCCATTTTTTTTTCATTTCTGTCATCCCTTCAGGAATGGGAGGAGTTACACAAAATATCGAGAAACATCACAAACACACACACGCGCACACACACACTTACACACACACACACACACACACACACACACACACAAACCCTACACACACACACACACACACACACACACACACACACACACTTGACAGACATTGAAGACTCTGGTGAACAACTCTTCCGCTTTTAAGGTTCTACTGACTACCAGGATTATTTAAAGAGGGGGGCGGGAGAGGGGGATCCATCTCCTGTTCATTCACAGTAGAGTACTTCCACTTTGTTCTCTCAAAACTGTGTACTGTACACCCATCAAGTGACCCTCTAAAAGGTAATCTTTTCAAACAATGAAAACAACGCAGTACTCAATGGCTAGATCATTTGCGGGTATGTTCATTGTTTCGTTTGTTTCTTTATCTACTCGATCATGAATTTCTATCCTTTTTCTTGTTCGTCCCTGGGCTTAGAGCTCCCAGGTTCACCTTTTCTTGAGATTTTGCGTCTGCGATCGTTTTCGACCATCTTGAATGTAGACGCGTTCCGATTAAAGGGGGGTGTATCTCTCTCTCTCTCTCTCTCTCTCTCTCTCTCTCTCTCTCTCGGGGGCCGATCACGTAATGCGAAGGTGAAGACGTAGGGAAATTGCTCTAGTATTTTTGTGAATTAGTAGCTAGTATTAAGTGGCCTTAGTTTTTCATTGTTTGCATACAGTTAGTTAAGGAGGATGGGAATATCACTGCAGTTGTACAGGGCTGTCTGTGGGACATTTGCGCAGTATTCGCCTGCTTCATGTCCAAAGGGGCAGAATTTAAATCGGCCATGGCGACGTCCATCCTGATTCACAAAAAGCGGGCGAGACGGTGTCTTGTTAGGACTGACCCTCACCTATCTATTCTGGGGGGGCCTTTTGCTTCGGTGTGGTGATGTGGAGACGAACCCTGGACCCCCCTACCCTAAATCTGCTGGTCAAGGACAAAAGCTGAGGCAAACCAGCCTGATGAGCGGTGCTGGTGGTCGTAGCACTATCACAGGAAAAACTGCACGGAAAACCAAAGTAAGTGCAGATATGGCCGCCAGCACCTCTACAACCATACACAGTAGACAGGAGTCCTCTCCTACAGTGGCTCCTGAGGAAACATTTACCACGATGACGGCAACGATGGAGAAAGTGTTGTGAGAAACTGGCTAAAGACAACACAGAGAGTATGAGATGTGAAATACAAATGTTGAAAACAGTGTTTGATGCTTTTAGAAGAGGTATGTGTGATATTAGACAAGACATTGAACAATCTTAGGACTGAAAGTTTAGAGTTAAAGCAATCATAATACTGAATGTTAGAACGGAGAGTGAAAAAAAACTAGAAAGGATATCAGACGATCAGAAGGCCGGTCAAGATTGAAACAACATAGTATTCATGGCCTGGGAAAGAAAAGTAATGTGACTAGAGCTGATTGTGTATTGGTTGTGAAAATCTTCTTTCAAAAAAAATGAATGTGCAGATGTCAAGTGTGATAGTGTGCACAGGTAAATGCTAACAACCAATCTTCCCATTATTGCAGGTGTTGTTTTTATAAGATTAGCTTAGGATTTTTGAAGGCAAAAACTCACTGAAAGGTTCAAGGTTTTTGTAGACGTCGGATTTTTCCACAACTAATAGAGATATTAGGCACAATCTGACCCCCATACTTGTATAGAGTGCTAGGGCAGAGGGAAAAAATTGTTTGAGAATGGTCTTTGATCTTTTTGGGGGGGATTTCATTAATGGTCGAAAGGCTGACCCTTAATGAGCTTCAAAGAAGGGAATATACTTGTTGGCGGCCATACAATCATCCAGCCATAGTTCAATTCACAGGGTAGGAAAAGTAAACCAACAAACATGAGAAACCAACACCCAAAACCAAAACAAGGTTGAGGCGTGTTGAGTTGAGGATGAACATCGCCATGCAAGGGCTTGACAATGGACAGGTCTGACTTTTGGCCTAGTTTCTAACACCAGTTGGACCATGAGTGTTGTAGGCAGTCTCTTACAATAACGAGCCTTCTTTAACTGCTGTTGAAAGCTGAATGCTGTGTCTTGTCATGTCAATGTAATTGGTGAATTAGGTGTCAGTCTTGTGTGGTGTTTGATCAATTGAATTGTGGTAATACGATAAAACAAATAAAACTTTTTCATTTTTTGTTCTTGGAACCGTAAATGGATTGTTGTCAAATAATGTCTGATAGAGTTTTGTGATGCTTTTTGCGTAGTTTGGATTTTATTTGCTGACAGAAACATTCCTGGAAAATGTCTCCCACGAGATTGGTTTTTATGGCTATAAGGCCTTCTGTAAGTCGGCAATTAAGTTAGCATCTGTTATGGAAAAGTTTGTTTGGATGATAACAAAACTCTCAGTTTATAAACGAGAAATCTCCAGGATGTGAAACATGGTGAAATTTTTATACTGCCTTTCGATGGATTGATGAGAAATTAATGAACCCCTAGATTTGTTTAATGGTTTCTAAAAGCCGGGGAAAGGTAGAAGAAACAGGTAATATCATTAAAGGCCCATAAATGATACTTGGTTTGATATGAATGAAAATTTAAAAATAAAAGGGTCAGAAAACTTCTCAAATTTCCCAAAAAATTAAAAAACGAGGACAAAACTTGTACTGTGTCACAGAGGGAATATAATAATGCTTGAAGGGAAAAAGAAACAGATAATAAGCCCTTACTTGAGATTAGATGCATCAATTCTTCTCAAAATCACTTTGGAAAGTGTTAAGAAGGCGTCATTTAGAAAAGTCACCAAAGAATAGTATTCATTTGACAGTGGTTTCAAATTAAAAAACCCTTTTGGAGAAAGATCTTACCAAACTCCTTTATGTGTTGACGTATAAAAGGGGGAATTTTGTTTCCCATATCTAAAGATGAAATATTGGGGGAACTTGAAAATTAAGAGTGAGAAAGAAACCCGGCCTGATCAAATCATTGGTGAATTGCAAAAATTGGAGGTGAAAATATTGTGTTTTTCCTTCAAAAAACATTAAACAAAAATTTTGTGTGGTCTTTTTCCAAAACTGGCTGAATCTATAAACAAAACTTACATAAAAGGGGGGTTGTTAAAAACCCCTAATAACTACCGGGGAAATTTTCCTTTTTGTGACATAAGTAGAAAGTAACAGTTTTTCATTAACAAGGTTCGGGAAAGGGTTAAAAAATAATATTACAGGTGACAACCAAGGGGTTTTAAGAGGGAACCCCTATAGATCATAGTTTATCACTTGCGTTTGAAAGAAACAGTTTACTCAAAAACCGTAAGCTTATGTAATTTATTGATTTTGAAAAAGCATTTGATTTCTTTTAAAAAGGAAACTTGTTGGGCCTATTCCCCCTGAAAATGGTGGGGAAGGGTAAATTTTTAGTTGTTTGGAGCCATGTATCAAATTCAGAAAGTTTAAGGTGGAACTAAAGTGCGACATAATATACGTACCACGGGTGTTAAAACAGGGTGATTTGTAGCCCCCTTATTTTTTTTTTCTTTTTTTATCAATGAGTTCCCAGGACTCTCAAAAAATTTGTAACTGGTGCACTTTCCCCCCAAAGATTTCACAGGTTGTTTATTCCCGCTTGCTGATGTTTTTATCCTGCATTCAAAACAGTTGTAGGTTACAAAAGCAGTTAATGCTTAACGTGCGCAACAGCTTGATCTTAAAAGGGTTTAAACTGAATAAATAGTATCGTTGTTTCAGAAAAGGTGGTTATTTAGCTACTCATGTTTAATTTGGGTTTTCCATGGAAAAAATCTTTCCTGTGATTAATGTATTAAATATTTTGGATTGTTTTTTTACAAAAACTTTTTTCACAACTGCTTAAGACTGGAAGTGGGTAAAGGAAGCTTGTTATTTTGTTGAAAAACTACAAAATTGAAATAATAACCCCCCCCCTTTTGACTTGTTCATTAAAATTTCGATTCACAAATACACCCAGGTTTAAAGGGGCAGAAATTTGGGGCTTAGATGTAGCTGTAACAATTGGAATCAGGGCACCTTTTGCTTTAAAATAGGTTTGGCTTAAAAGACTAAACCTTTTGATCTTGTTTGTATAAACCAAAAATATTCTCTTGTCAATGCTGCGCAGATGGGTTTTGATATTGGATTAAGATTCGCTTGGTGAGAGCAGGCTACCTTCAAATCCCAAAGGGGTCTTTTGATTAGATGTCAAAAGGAAAACAATGGGTACACAAAAAGTACTGTTTTGTGTGAACTCGGGTTTGGATTTTTTTTTTTTCAGTCAAGGGATCGGAAAATTTTAGAGAGTTTATTTAAACCCTTTTGGGAAGATTTTTTGACTGCCGTGGCAGCAAAGGAGGGGTCATGTACAAAACGTGAAAAAATTTCAAAGTACGCAAATTTTTAAGTTCGACGATATCAAAACTTATCTAAAACTTTAATGGGTATACATTTGAAAAGAATTTGTCTAAGTTTAGAAATTTGGGGTTATCAGATATAAAAGTTATAAAATTTTTGATACGAGAACATGTATTTAGACCTCAGGGCTTCCCCTTTTTAAGCAAGACCGGAGGATTAAGTACATTTTTTTTGTATGTCCCGTATTTGAGGATGTTGGGAGAATAAAATCCCCGTTAAAAAATAGTGACGTAATTTTTTTTGACTTGTTTTCCCTGGCAAACAAGTCATCCCGAGGTTGTGCCAGCCTCACTTTATATTTTGTTAAAAGTTTTCAGAATAAGAAGATTTGTTTCCCAAGTAAAATTTTTTTTTGTACTTTTTTTTATACAATAACATTTTTTCGTTTACTATTGCTTTTTCCCCCCCAAAATCTAACAGTTTGGCAACCCCTTTTATGTTTGGGGCCAATGGCCTTTTTAGTAATAAACATTGAGTTTGAGTTTGCGTTCTTGTAATGAGTATGACAGAAATGGTTGGGCATAATTAGGCCCTTTGGGCATGTTTTCCCCAAAAAAAGTGGGTGGAAATAGATGGCCGTCAAACCCCGTTATGGTGTTTGCCCTTTTTACAGACTGCTCCCTCCCCCTTCCCCCCCCCCCAAAAAACTTAATAAAAAAGTTATCCCCCTTGGTGCAGCCCCCCCTCCCCCCCCCCCACCCCCCCCCCCCCCCCCCCCCCCGTGGTCTGATCCCCATTGAGTGGAGGGGTCAACCTGAAGAACTACCCCCCCCTTTCAGTGTGTCTCAAAAAATACCCTTCAGTGCAGACACCACATTTTTGGGGTTTTGCTAAAACCGTCCCCACACCCCCTGCACCACCCCCCTCAACAGGTTTTAACGGAACCACCATCAATCTGCAAGATAACCCCTACCCCCATACCCATCCCGCAAATAACCCCCTAACCCCACGTCGGAATGAGGGAAAAGAAAAATGAACGGTGAAGACAGAAAGAATGAATGAATGCACAGACAGTTTCAGAAAAGAAAAGAATCGAAATCCATCCCAGCCTTTGGTTTTGTCCTCCCCTTGGAATTCCTTAGCAAAAAAATAAGCAAAAAAAAAAAGAATTAAAACAAACGAGTTGGTCGTTTATAATGAAAATAAGTATGAATTTATATAGGCTGATCTTGTAAAGCAACAAATCAAAGCGCTAAACGCCACTGTTTTAAACCACCAGAGTGGCAGGCAGGCAGAGTAATTATAAGTGGTCTGTCCTTTGGGGTATGGTCTATGGGAGATAAGCATTAAAACTAGTCTTGAGGATGTTATATAGAGTTGTAGACCTACTTGTAATGCGGTTTCAATCATGACTGGCCGCAGCAGCTTTGAAATAAACAAACAATACCCAACCAACCCAAAAACAAAAACCCCCCAATGCCCCCCCAATGCCCCCTCCCCCCCAATGCCCCCCCCCCCCCCCCAACTCTAACCAGGTTCTGCTGCACGCGCACAGGGCGGCCTGGCGGTTAGAGGGATGTCGTCCTGACCTGCTGACCCCGTTTCCAATCTCCTTCAGAGGATTTTTCCTCTGGAGTTAACATCAGTGCAGACTCCCACTCTCCCCAGTGTGCAAACGCACGCAGACAATCTTGGCACACCTTAAACCCGTTCCGCTTTTCGGAAAGTAGGCCATGTGTGAGCCATAGGACGGATGCAAATTGACAATCTGATTTAAAAAAAAGCACATGAGTGCTTATTCCATTATCATCGAAAAAAAGGATTAATAAAATAAACACACACACACACACGCCCATTCCCGCGACCACCACCACCACCACCACCACACCACCACCATCACAACCAACACCACCACCCCACCAACACCATCACCACACCACCATCACCACCACCACCCCACCACTCACACCACCACCACCATCAACCACCACACCACCACCACCACCACACCACCACCACCACCACCACCACCACCACCACACCACCACCACCACACCACCACCTCCACCACCACACACAGGGGGGGGAGGGGGTACTAGAGAAGAGGTGGATTTGGGGGGAGGGGGGGGATTGAAGTTGTGGGTAAAGGAGAATTCTCGGTTAACACAGATTTTCCCCTGAATTCTTCTCCTTTGTGAAGACTCAATGCTCTAGGGTTTTATTTTAAAAAAAAAAAAGAAAGAAAATATCGACCACCAGAAACAAAAATACAAATTTGGAAGTTGAGAAAATAAAAAATAAAACGTTGACCAAAGAAAAAGGTAGCAGCTCTATCCTTTGGGTACACACCGGTATCAATGTGTGGGTCATGTATGTATGTGTGTATGTATGTACAGTATGTATGTATGTATGTATGTATGTATGTATGTATGTAGTAAGTATGTATGTATGTATGTACAGATGTATGTATGTATGTATGTACAGATGTATGTATGTGTGTATGTATGTATGTGTGTATGTACAGATGTATGTATGTATGTATGTATGTAGGTATGTATGTATGTATGTATGTTGTATGTATGTATGTATGTACAGATGTATGTATGTATGTAAGATGTATGTATGTATGTAAAGTATGTATGTATGTATGTATGCTATGTATGTATGTATTGTATGTATGTATGTACAGATGTATGTATGTAAGTATGTATGTATGTATGTATGTTACAGATGTATGTATGTATGTATGTACAGATGTATGTATGTATGTATGTACAGATGTATGTATGTATGTATGTATGTATGTATGTATGTATGTCCAGATGTTGTATGTATGTATGTATGTATGTATGTATGTATGTATGTATGTTACAGATGCATGCATGTATGTATGTAGTAGTATTTTATGTATGTATGTTTGTATGTAATATGTATGCATGTATGCATGTATGTATGTATGTAGTTATGTACGAAATGTATGTATGTATGTATGTATGTAGTATGTATGTACAGATGTATTTTATGTATGTTTATGTATGTATGTATATATGTATGTATGTCCCTATGTATGTATGTACTTATGTATGTATGTATGTACTCCTCCGGTCGTGTATGTTTGTGTGCTTTAATTAAGGCGGTGTGCACTCACGACTCTTGCCGTTTTTGGACCACAGGGACATCAGCTATTTCAGCTGGCCCGGTGCCAGAGGTGGGCCCTGCAGGCAGGCCATGGGCCTGGTTTGGTTCAGGCAGGTGTTGGGGGGCAGGCCCACAGGAGTGCGCCGTTCTTGGGCCTGAGGGAGGAGGACTTGACGCCTCCGTTCACCTGTAGTCACGCTGCCTACCTCCTCCTCCTCCTCCTCTCCTCCCTGGGGGGGGACCCCGATGCTGGTGGTCTGTCTTCTCGTTCGTCGCTCCTTCTCTATTTCGGGTCCATCCACCTGGAATGAACTCCCCCTCTCTCCCCGCCAAAAGCCTAGTTATGACACTTTTAATCCAGCCTCAAGACGTATTATTTCAAACCTAAGTTTTTTCCCCTCCCGTTTATATATCGAACTGTCCCTGCCTTCACTAGTGATGTCCCTTTCACCCCGCCAAAAGTGGTGTGGTGTTGGGGTGTGTGTGTGGTGTGTGTGTGTATGTTGTTGGTGTGTGGTGTGTGTTGTGTTTTGTGTGTGTGTTTGTTGGTGTGTTTGGTGTGTGTGTGTTTGGGTGTGTGTGTGTGTGTGTGTGTGTGTGTGTGTGTGTGAGTGTGTGTGTGTGTGATGGAGTGAGTTGGGTGTGGTGTGTGTGTGTGTGTGTGTGTGTGTGTGAGTGCTTTTGATTAACTGGTTTTGACTATCGTAATTTTTATTTATATATTTGGTCTGCAGGTACCACGTTTGTAAAATCTGTTGTTTAAGCTATTGATTGTTTGTCATTGGTTGCATGACTGTGTAAGAATAGGTTGAATGCAAACGCTTTGATTTTTTCATTGCAGATAGAGGCTATATAAATTCAAAATTTTTTCTTCTTCTCTATTGTTGTTGTTGTCTTCAATTTAACGTCTGTTCACACTCAAGTGATATTAGACAAGGAGAGAGGGAAGTGTAATGGAAATTAAAGAGTGTGTGTGCGTCGCGCGCGCGCGTGTGTGCGTGTGTGTGCGTGCGTGTGGGTATGTGTGTGTGAGAGGGGGGGGGGAAGGAAGGAAGGAGAGGAGACTGAAGAGATAGCATGTGAGGTGTGTTGGTATTTTTGTGCATTAAAAGCAACTAGGATATATATGTGTAAAAATCCCTTAAACGTGAGAAAATCTGAACGTTGAGTGTTTTTATTGTTGGTGTTGTTGTTGTTGGTTTGTTGGGGTGGGGTTTTTTTTTATTTCCTCCCAGGAAGCATTTTGAAAGGGAAAAGTTTTAAGTGGGGAAATGGTTGCAGGGTCAGTGTGCTGATTTGCGCTATGTATTTTACCTGTGGGGGTTCAGCGAGGTTGCTGGAAAACTGCCTGCCCTTTTCGCCTGTTGGACCTGGGGTTTCGTGTTCCCGTGTTGGTGTCCAGACCGTGGTGCCCCTGCTGCCTGCCTCACCTGCCCCTGGCAGTGCTGGCAGAGTGACGGACACACAGGGTCAGGAGGGCGCTGTGTAGCACTCTTCCGAGGACCTCACAGTGTAAAGTAGGCCACAGTGTAATGTATGTCATAGTGTAAAGTATGTCATGGTGTAAAGTATGTCATAGTGTAAAGTATGTCACAGTGTAAAGTATGTCACAGTTTTAAGTGTAAAGTATGTCATAATGTAAAGTATGTCGCAGTGTAAAGTATGTCATAGTGTAAAGTATGTCATAATGTAAAGTATGTCATAGTGTAAAGTATGTCATAGTGTAAAGTATGTCATGGTGTAAAGTATGTCATAGTGTAAAGCATCTCATAGTATAAAGTACCTCATGGTGTAAAGTATTTCATAGTATAAAGTATCTCATAGTATAAAGTATCTTATATAAGTACCTCATAGTGTAAGGTATCTGTAAAGTATCTCATAGTGTAAACTATACGTAAAGCATCTCATCGTGTAAAGTATATGCAAAGCATCTCATAGTGTAAAGTACCTCACAGTGTAAAGTACCTCACAGTGTAAAGTATCTCACAGTGTAAAGTACCTCACAGTGTAAAGTATTTCATAGTGTAAAGTATCTCACAGTGTAAAGTATCTCACAGTGTAAAGTATTCCAGTGTAAAGTATCTCACAGTGTAAAGTATTCACAGTGAAAGTATCTCATAGTGTAAAGTATCTCACGTGTAAAGTATCTCACAGTGAAAAGTATCTCAGTGTTGGGCCCATTAGGCAGCTCTACTGACTTCAGTTTGTGTTGTTTTTTGCTTTCCTTAGAAAAGAGGCACTTACTATGCTAAAGAGTTTGTTATGGATTTGTTATCTTTCGGGTGAGGCGACAAT
>CM054135.1:6755024-6808176 GCA_028751875.1 Rapana venosa
ACATATATGTAAGGGAGGAATGCAAACATTGTTTTTTAAGGCAAATGACTGTGGTTTGTTCTTGTTTGATGTATCAAGTGAATTTGATAAATTGCGAGTTTTGTAAGTGATTTGTTATTGGAATGATGTTTTTTTAAACATGAATTCTGGAAGGGAATTCCACAGCATAGTGCCAGATTAAAGAGGACAAGTATACTAATTTGAATGAAAGTCAATTCTCGAATAGGGACACTAGGCTTTTTATTATAAGTATGTCTGGATTGTGATTAACGGGGAATTTGTCTTTAAGAAGATGGAACAGTTCCTGTCCTGATGACTAGAACAACATGACAACCTCCCTATGGTTTAAAAATATAGTAGTCGTTGGTGTAGCGGTTAGCAATATTATAATTGAGAATAAGAGACAGACTTCTAATAAGCGCTTGACTTAATTATAAAAAGGACCAGTTTGAGAGCAACGTTTATTATTATTACCGGAACTCAGTAAACGGGTTATTCATAGTGATTGCACAAGCAGAAATCCCACAGGGAAGAAAGCATAGAGAGTCTAATGAGGATTGTATATAAGAATTGTAAGTGTAATAGTTTTTCCCTTGAAATACAGTCAATAAAGTGCATGAGTTTTTAGAAAGTTGTAAAGCTCTATGGTGGACATGTATGTAGCAATATTAGAAATAAGTGGTAGACACAACTGAGATTTTCCAACAATATGAAAACCCCTAAAACCTTTGTTGAAGGGTTTGATACAATAACTATTTCACCTTTATTAAATTTATGCTGGGATTGAATATAGTTGGGTAAAGTGTTTTGACGCATTTGTCTAGAGGAAAAAAGCAAGAATCAAATATTTTATATTTTAGGGTGGTTTCTACTGACATATGGTTTTTAAGGGATAAGTTCGTCCAATTCAATAAAGCCATAAGTCAACACTTTTTATGTAATGCTTTATTTGTGTGCCTAGGGTAGGATAGGTAAAATTATGGAGGGCTCGAATAAAATGTAGAGGATATCATCAGCAAATAGTGTCGGCATTTTTTGATTATGATTTGAGAGGGATGTCGTTTATGAAAGTAGAAGAGGAATAGGTCCAAGTTATTGGTATCCTTGTGTGAACTCCCAAAATGAATGGCTTGTAGTTTAGAAAGTAGTTACCTATTATGTAGAACAGAACAACTGTTTTTCCTTAGATTACAATGATAGGACTCAAGTAGTATGTCATGGAATAATGTAGAAAAAAAAGCATACAGGTTTATAATTATTTTATGAGAATGATGGTGTGGTCAATTGAGTCAAAAGCTTAAATATGTAGATCTAGAAATAGTACTCACAAAAAACCATTTATTGTCAATAATGTTTGAAATCCAGTAAGTCAACGAGGTTCAAATCATAACCGACGTGGACAAAGGTGTGATATTGTCTAAATCCAGACTGATTAGGGGAGAAATAAGAGATATGGAATAAACTACAAATGACGGACCTACTGTGTGATATGATTAATGTTACGTTCCAAGGGTTTAGTGAAAGGAAAAGATATGTATGAAATTGTGTGACCTAGTTTTGAGGGGTCTGAATTGTCACCGAGAAATTAGATGGGATAACATAATCAGAAAAGAGGCAAGGCAACGGAAGACATGAATAATTATTCAATACAACAAGTATAAAAATATTAAGAATGTAGTGTGTCTGAGATAACTGTGGGCGCTGATATCTTCAATAATTACTGTGCTGTCATGTTCCAATCATGACCTACACTTCGTTCAAGATTTTATGAGGAAGGGATTAATACCCAATAATACCCACAAGAACAGACATCAAAATTGGAATGTATAAGTTGTACAGAGATATGCTATTCCATAAATCCTTATCAAGTAACTGTAATAAGGTTATCATATTATATGAGATTAAATGCCTTAGAATTATCAATATACAAAATAATTTTATGTGATAAGACACTAAAATTGAAGATGAATGTTAAGAGGTTGATCAGGCAGTAACGACTTTAGATTACATTCAATTTTTGTATTGGAAGATGCTTGTTATGATAGTTTATATGAAATTATTGAAGTCTTCGCCAAACATTCTATTAGTTTTGTTTAGGTAGAACTAAGCTACTAAAGGATGGAAAAATTACCTTTTTTTGCGCTCGGCCGATTTTTAATATTGTAGAGAATATATGGCATATTTCATAATTATTTTTTTTTTGACTACTTCATAAAATTTGTAAGTACATATTAAAATAAGTCTCTAAGTAATTATCAAGCTTCATTCCCCTCACTTTATCTAGTTCCTATAGTGAGTCCATAATGTATGAATGGGTATATAATAGATCTAATGATTTTTAGTAGGCATGATTGATGTAAATAGCAGTAAAAAAAATGGTTTTAGCCCAAAAAAACTATTGCGAATTCTATGTGATCATTACAGTTTGAATATTTCACCACCCAGCCATGGCGCCAGTGGTTATACGCCTTGGGTTACTGACATTGAAGTCGCGGGTTCGATTCCCATAAGAAGACAAAGGGATTTTTTCGTGACACCGCCGCTCCTAAACCCAGAGAGATAGAGCTGTGGGCTGCATTGGGGAAGACGGGCCCACACAGTCGAAGCTTTCGATCCACAATAACGGATTGCGAGTTTGAAAGAGTGCACAAAATAACCTTGACAGCACCACAAGCAGGTGTCTGAAACGCTATAGGGGGGGTGGGGTGCCGGGTATGAACGCCTGGAAAATCTAATGAAAGAAAGTCGGTAGAGGTACAACCCCAGACCAAGATAATCACAACGCATAATGCAACAATGTGAAAGGTAAAAGACAACCCAAATCGCATCATTAACGAACAATAAGAATACCACATGTGTCAATAGATAAACCCGAGTCATAAAACAACAAAACATCGCAATAAAACAAAACCAAAAAAAAAAAAAAGTTAGCCACATAATAACGCGTGACCCCCCCCCGTTTACCCTTCCTCACTGGGTCTCAAGTGATACCACATATTCGGTCCTCCCATAAAAACGCGAGAAATGACACTTCAACCATCAGTTCTACTGCTTCTTGTTGTCCTGTTGATAGGTATTTATGGAGTCACAAAAAAAGGCCGTTTAATGGGGTTTTGTAGGGTGGGAGATTCGTTTCTATCGTGTGTAATAGTAGTCGCGGGGTTGGATCCTGTTATTCGCCGAGGGGGCCCTGGAGACGTGTGGGACGTATGAGTATATGGGCGGGGTGGAGCTGGGGAACGCTGGTTGTATGGGGGAGGTGAGGGTTGCTGCCAAACCGGGTCGCCGGTTATGAAGCCAGAAAGCCCTGGGCGATAGTTGTATGGTTATGCCGAGCCACCCCCCCGTGGTGTGGTGGCCACCCACTTACAAACTCACTCATTGGGTCGCGGCAAGGTTGCAACCCATGGTAGGTGCGCGGCTATTCATGATGGGTGCGACAGGCAGTCGCGAACTGAAAGCACAAATACCAGACTTTGAGTTGGAGGGGGATGAACGCCCGTGGGGCTATGAATGCAACAACTCCCAACCTCTTAATTGTTGGGGGGGCGTTGTTATTAGACCATGGCTACATGTAATACGTACACCGACAACGGGATGCCTGCCCCCGTGGTCCCACCGCGCATCCCAGCCCACCCCCGCCCCCCTGCGTTCCCCCCCAGCCCCTAATTCTCCTACCCCCGGCCGGCCCCCCACGACAGCGCCGCCGCCGCGGCACCCTGAGGCCGGAGGACCGGTGTGTGCCCTCCCTCATGGTCTCATGCTTAACCCCGACGTGTCCTGCCATAAAGTTTATATGGCACCCAGAGGACCTTCCGACCCTGAGGAAGAGACCAACGTCAATCAGGTAATGGGCAGATGCGTGCGTGTGCTAAAGGAAGAGTCTGTGACGGCGATGGAGCGTTTGTGGCACTGGTGGTACAAACACACCTCCATCATGTGGCCGCTGCAACACCCCAAAAAACGAATCTATGAACCTGCCCTCCCAAGGTGCTAACCAAACACCCATCATCCACGATGCCCACTCAGGACTCCCACCCCAAAATATCCAATGCGCCCTCTAATAAAACACGTATAAATGAGTCCCTTGTAAAGTTGTGGGCAAAATTATGAACAAGAATAATTAGAAAGCCCACTATAGAAACAGCTCCATGTTATATTAGCACATGTCATCAGCAGATAATAGCCTATTGCACCTCTAAACTCCCCCTAAGAATAGTGTTACGCAACAACGCTCAGGGTGACGCAATACAAATAGCAATCTAAAAGTGTGAGATCCATCACCGAGGTTTAACATAACAACATGTAATTGATTTAGTTATGAAATACATATAAAAAAAAAAAACAATTGACCGTGTAAAGAAGTCTAGATAAAACCTTAAAGTTTAATAACGAACAAACAGTCCCACCCAAATAAAAATAAAGCATAACACCATACCATGAACTCGAAAGGACAGAAAATGACCACATGTTGTTCACACAAAATGTATCCGTACCCGAAAAATATCATACCTACCTGATTGGATTCCTATCGCCTAATCCCCAGGGATACCAAAAAAAATATTTGGTCACCATAATTTTAATATAAACCACAATCCATAAGAGAGACATCGATATTAGGACAATAGTACACATCGACAATCGAACCCAATCCACCCCAGACACACGTGCGAAAACGTGAACCGACCCATCCCACTCTCTACTCGATACAACAGTTAAAAACAGCACCCTATTACATAAACGGGCTGAATAACATGTATTATTGGTGTGAGTCCAACAACCCCCCCCCCCCCCCACCCCCCCCCCCTAACGAAAAAATAATACCGCATTACCGAAAATATACAACGTCTACAACCGAAAAAGAAAAAAAAAAAAAAGAAGGCAGAAGAAAAAAAAACACGAAAAAAAACAACAAGAGGCAGAACGCCCACCTCCCCCCACACCCCAGCCCCCCCCCCCGCCGCACGGCCCCGCCCGCCCAACTCTCCACCAACACCCCCACTCTGGCGCACCTGCAAATACGTATGTCATATGATGTCAGCGGAGTTGACAGGGCGGCTAATACATATCCATGGATACCACAGACTAGGAACCAACATAATCAGCAAGTCTGTCCAGCCGAGATCTGGAGGCCTGCATACAGATGCGTGTAAATAGTACCAGGGACATAAATAAAAGTACAAGCCTGCGTTGAAAGGCCAATCATGTGTATTTACAACCAACTTATAGAATACCATGATGAGATTAATTCTGTACTGTACCTATAAGACATGTGAAGTGACGATTATCCCTCCCCCCCCCTCCCCCACCCCCAACTAATCCCCCACCCTCAACCCCCCTCCTTTCCCCACCCAGAATACGAAACACCTCGAAATCAGTCTGTCCTATTTTCTGTCTAAATGGCCTTCCTTATCCCAGACAGTCTGACTCCCTGCCCTCTCATCTCACTTAATCTGACTTGTCATCTCTGACAATCATCGTCTACCAGTCTGCAGATGCTTGCTGTCATTCTGTCTCACTCATAAAAGATGATTAGGTGTCACTCTCTGTGTTGATCTGTAGTGTCTGACTGTCCTCTAGGTCTGACTCTCTATCTCATCTCCTTTTGTACTTGTCCTCTCACTCACACTTCGTCCTTCTCACCCCCTCTCTCCACCCTCGCTCTGTACGTAATACACTGGTTGTTATAGAGCGTTGTTATTGCTGCCTGTGAAACTATCCTGCTGACGCCGTGTTTCTGAAAAACCCTTTATCAAGGGTAAATTTACCCCTTGAGAGTAACATCAGTGCATACTCCACCAACCCATAGCTAAGCAAACAACTACCCAAAAGTCCCTTCGGATGAAACTATAAACCGAGGCCCCAGAGTGGCGAAGGAACCGCACCCAGAACATTCATGGCACGCACATTAAAACCTTTTTCCGCTTTTCGGAAGATGTAAGGGCCCCATAATTATCGAAACAAATCATCTTTGTTTATTTGTCACAAAACTCTTAAGATATTGCTAGGTAATTAATTTCGATAGTCTTGAAACAAAGTGAGCGCCCAAATTTATGTCTAATAAAACACAGTCACGACTGCTTAAAAACAGCAAAGTACATTTTAAAAAGTTGTCTTACTTATTGTTTATAAATATTAAAATTTGTTCCTACCCTTGATCCACAAAAATATTTACAATTGTTATATTCTTTGCCATGCTTAAACATTTGTTTTCAGTTCCAGCTAGTAGGTAAGAGTGATATTCCCCCTCTTGGTTTAGTTATGGTCATCCATTAATACTCTATTAATACCTTTTTAAATAATCCTCAATTAATACCCAAAGGAGATGAAATGTATTAATAAAATCACAATGGTGTGTGAGTTTTAGATAGAGCGAGCGAGCGGGCGTGAGCGAGCGAGAGAGAGAAGAGAGGAGGGAGAGAGAGAGAGGATAGAGATGAGGGGAGAAGATAGAAGAAGAGACATAGAGACCAAGAGAAGACAGAGATAGACCAGAATATAGACAACGAACAAAATACAGAGAGACAGACCAAAAGAAGAGTGAGACAAAGGACAGAAACAAAGAGACATTGACCAGCCAGACATACAGACAGACAGACCAGACATGACAGTCAGCTGCAGCTAGGATGCCGCACACACCTACACCACACCACACTCCACACCCACACATGCACACCACACACACACCAACACCCACAAAGACCACACACACACACACACACACACCCCACACACACACACACGACTAGACCAACAGCCCTACAGGGCAGTCGTTAGCGTGTTAATGTCAGGTCACTTAAAACTGATAAACTATTCCGCCGCCCTCCGTGTAAAGGAGCGTGGGTCCAAGATAATTAAAATGATGAAATGTCCATCCACGTGCTGATGTCCATCACTGACCCACTGTTCCATCCTCTGCCTCGTGTCCATAGCCTCAGCCTGATGTCAAACGACTGCCTTCATGTCCATCTCAGCCTAATGTCCAACTCTGGCCTGATGTCATCTCTTCTCGTCTCCGTCTATTCATCTCTCTCCGCTTAATACCTCCCTGCCTGTAATCCATCTCTGCCTAATTTCCATACTCAGAGCCACATGACATCTCAGCCCACTGTTTCAGCGTTTTGGCCCAAAAACGACTGCTTCCGCGAGTGGCCGGGGCCTGTTCTCTGTCCAGCCCTTCAATTCAAGCCATCATCTTCTATCATGGGCTGGAAGGAGGAAGGGCAGAGGGCAAGGCCAGATTCTTCTTCCAGATGCCCAGATTCTAACCTTCAGCATCTTCTACAAGGCCAGCATCTTCTTACGTCTTCAGACGCAGGGGTTCAATCAGCCAGATTCAGTTCAAGGGTTATCTAACATTGTCAACTTTGCTACCATCATCTCGCGAGCTGGCCGTGTAGAGCAGAAGCACGGTAGAGTCCGATATTTCTGTCCTGTCTGCTTGTCCAGTTTATGTCTGTTTTGTCCGTCTGATTCCTCTCAACCTCTCTCCTCACCTCCAACACCTCTCTCCTCGATCCCTCCTCCCAAACTCTCTGCGGGCAATCCCCACAGACTTCACGATCTCTCCGTCGCCGCAAACACAACACGCGTCTCCCGTCTCTCTACTCAAGCCAACTCCTATCTCTCATCTCTACTCTCTCGCGTTCTCTCCTCATCAACTCCTCCTCCCCCTCACATCTCTCCTCGTCAATCCCAATCCACGCTCGTCGTCTCACCTCTCACTCGTCTCTCTCTTTCGAAATGATTGACCATTGGGGTTTCTTTAATTATAGCTGTTATCGCATGACAATAGGTCTTTTATAGTGGACTCTGTATTAAACATTTTGTCAAGGAAAGCTTTTCATAGCATCAAACCGAGTGAAATGACTTCGAATGCACAGATATCTTCTCTTTCTCCTGCTAAACATGGCATGTGAGCACCTCTGCTGCTTAATTAATCTGAGTGGCAGAATGGTAACCAAACCCTGGACCATCACCTTGGTAACCATACAACAAACCGCAAATCTGTATGATGAGATGATCGAGCATCGCCATACAGTTGACGAGCAATTACCAACAGCAATTCAGATCGTGTGGATTTGAGTGCTATTAAGACTGAAATTTATACACGGAACTGATTTCACGACACTACCAGTTAAGATTATCCGTATCTCGATAAAGCAAAAGGAATGAAAAACCTCACTTGCATAAAACTGTACTGTATGATAATACAAGAGCTGTTGTAGCACCGCAAGTTTCCAGCCAAGGATTAGGACAGAATGTTATACTGCATTTTGGACAATTGACGCTAGCACTTTGCAAACAAGTTTTGAGGAACTGAGTCTAGCCACTCACGGACTAAGTCACACCTTGAAAATGTACGCACAGTTATAATGAAGGAGAAGAGCATCAGCTGACAGACCGCAATACCCCCGGTCGATACAACCATCTTTTCTTAGTTCAGAACCAATGTCTAGTGGACTCATGGGAAACTTGTAGAAGCGAAAGTGTGAAAGACTTTAATTACTATGATATTACGCTGTACCAGAAGCCCGATGCGTCCATATAACAAAGCACGTCCAGTATCTGGCCAGTGTCATTCTGGTTCCGGAATCCAGACCCAGAAAAAAACGAGCAGAAACAGAGTACTTCATACATGCAATATGTCACCCAGGACATCCCATCCCGCAGAGTATGTTCCCTAGCATAGCACAGCACCAGTACGGTGATCGCGGCCAGAAACGGGCTGGTTTTGGTACCACTCTCCAGTTAAAGAACGACTCCCAAGATGGTAAAAATATCCAACATCGGAACCTACAAGTTGGATCCAGAAAGCGAGATTCCACATAAGCAATCGCAACGCGTCACTACCGAGGATCACATCCGGAGTACCAGAAGCTGGAGAGGCGGCACCCACAAACAACTCAGAACGCCGACAATAGGATGGTGAAAAAGTGTCTGACAAAACATAGAAGCAGACGCTCCACCCGTGCACAGTACCAACAAAAAACACTCATTCCACCACCCAGCTGTTATTTTCCCACGCTTACATCTGTGACATCGACAAGCCGCGGTCTGACTGAGTGGTCAGCCTGCCAGCCGCGGTTCTAGATTTAACTCGACAGCAAGCGGTACTGAAGGTCAGCGTTCCTGAGTGGACATCGACATCATCGGTCCGGTAGTGACAGCTGACAGCACGGTCTGAGGGATCAGGCGTTCCTTAGGGTCCAGCTAGGGGACAGCACGGTCTTAGGGTCAGCGGAGCGGACTTATTGGTCCGCGACAGCAGCAGCGGTAGTACCCAGACAGTGACCGCACAACAGCAGCGGGTCTGAGGGTGTAACCAAAAAAAAAAAAAATAGAAGAAGCAAAACAAAAACCAAGAAGCCAGAAAAAAAAGCCAACCAAAAAACCGCATCACAAACAAAACCAAAAAAAAAAAAAAACGCAAAAACACCGGTCCAAAAACAAAAAGGCGGTCCTGAGAGGACAGCGACAGCAGAGTTCTGAGGGTCATAGTTTGTAGGGCATAGGTCTAGTAGTTCAGAGGTCTGAGGGTCAGAGGACTGAGGGTCATAGCAACAGCAGCGGTCTAGAGGGATCAGCGACAGAGAGGTCATGAGGGGTCAGCAACAGCATAGGTCTGAGGGGACCCAGCGACAGCAGCGGTCGAGGTACCAGCGACAGCAGCGGTCTGAGGGACACGACAGGCCAGCATCACAACATCCAAAAAAAGGCAGACCCACCCATCTGTATTATCCCCCACATGCTCAGGAACAAAAAGCCACAAACAAACATTCACAGTTCACAAACCCACAAAACAACACTCCATCACCGATAGTGGTCTCCAGACAAACATAAATACACACAACACATCTTCCGTCAAGATTGCAAGAATCAGACCTTCACAGTCACACGGTTATATCAAATGCACCGACATAACTACCGTAGCAAGGCTTGCCTTTCAGGGAGAATGCTGGACATGGTTTATCGGACGTGGCATGTAGGACCAGTGAAACACCATGAACTGTCCCCCACCAATACACCAATGCCAGAGAGTATGAGGTGGGGACCAAAAATGAATTCCCACTTTCGACAGACAATGAAGAACTGTAACATACAAGTGAAGGATACAGTGATGTGAAGAAACCATAATTAAGACAAAATTTCAACCAGAACATCACCAACAAATAGCCGCGTGAATAGAAAGTTGAAAGGCTTCCCAACGTCAAATTTTCAGGGTCCCCCAACCCAAACAGCAAAACCAAAACGACCGCAGGAGCATCAGGACTATTGCCGGCCCAACCAGGACAGCGTTGTGGACAATTATAAACTATTAATAACTAGTGAAACCTAAGCTGTGGTTGTGCCATACAGAAAGCCTTTGTGGTATCAAGAGTTTGATTTTTCCATGAATTTACGAGGACATAAAGAAGTTATTTAAAACACCCCCCAGCTATAAAGTCACCGATGAAGCAGGCAGAGAAGAGGGTGGTGTTGTAATGATTTATCGAGTTGCAGAAACTTTATTAATTACCCAAGCCTATATGAAGAGAAATACTGTAAAATATTACAATTGAGAAATAGTTCATAAACATGTTTAGAAAAGAGATTTTGGGTATGAAAGTGTATGTTTATTGTGACTCCGTCGAGACCGACTGAAGACCGATCCAAAACCCAACAGAGGATGGAGGCCGCAGCTGTAATATGGAGACCTTGTGGCCGAAAAATGAATATAGAGGAGGATTGCCTTGCCCACAGACATCCCCACACGTCTCTGCCGAACTAGTTGCATAGGACAGTTCAATACGTAATGGAATGCACTCCAAAGGCAAAACCACCCCCAGTTCTTGCATCACAAACAAAGGCCTGTTGGTCACGTACAAGAAGCCTCCTATCAGAGAGTAATAGTGTCGACTATCACTAAAGTGTTACTAAGCCAGGAAATATTTAAATTTCATATAGACAAACCTGTCTTGTTTTTGTTACATACCCCACCACGTGACTCACCTGTGTCAAGAAACACCCAATGACAAAATGATGGGGGTTGTGTATCTAAAACATTGAGCCCTGATGTAAGCTGAAGTATTGAAAAATGTCATAGTCAGCTAAGAACAATACTAATAGCCATGCGAGACTTTAACGCCCGTTAACAGGGCCCGTAAAATGGGCCAGATTGATGACTAGACCATGAAAAAACGCCACCCAGCCGTGAAGGATGACCAAGTTATTTATCGCTGTAACAATCGCTGAATATGAGAGCAACACAAGGTTTATGTCTACATTACAGCGATAGATAACCATAGTGTAGAGAAATAATTATATGAATTGCACTTACATAAATGCTAACAGAAGATTGGCAAAGATGACAGAGAAGCATTCATATCCCAAAAACAGTAATCAAATTACAAGTAGAAATATATAAATGATAATCACAACATGTATGTGAAACAAAAAGTTTTAGGTCTACACTATTTGGGAAACAACAAAATGAAGAGGTCATCGTGATGACCAGAACATTTACCTGAATTAAATTGTATATGATGCTTAAGGAGTGTACTCAAAAAAAATTCCTGACGCAAAACAGGGCCGAATGAACACAATCTGTAATAAGAAGCAATCAATGAAAAAAAAAAACGTAGCAGTTAATACCTATATAGGTCTATAACTACCACTCTTAACCAAGGTAAATAAGAAAATGTCCAGGTCACAAACAATGAAACGCACACACAGACAATTCAGTAAGAGGAATTTCCATGAATGTCTAAACACACTGCAAGCACCTTAAATTATGCAGAGTTTGTATAAGCCAAACAAAGTTAACAAGCAACATGTAAATCTCTGCTGGTATAATCAACCGCGATAGTAATGACAAAATCCTATGGTCCTCCATGTGCCCAAACCTGCTCACTATGTATAAACAATGTCACCCGCTAGCCTAAGACGCTCGACTTTCAACAAAGCAGTAACCCGGGTCATTACCATAAACAATACACGAACACAAGCGCTACCTCCCCCACCCCCATATCAGTCACGTGCCCCACACAATCTCTACAGCCTCCCAAAACAGACCGCAAAAACACAAATTTGTCTAGGCCGTTCACTCACTAACTGGACTGATAGGTAACAAAGAAACAGTCAAGTCCATCCAACGATAACACACAACTGCAGCGCTGGTAATCCCCACCACTTTAAAATAAATGTTAAAACAATGGCAAGGCCTAAGCTCAGATGACGAACCTAACGAATTAAACCCCCACCCATTATCGCGTTCAGACTAATATAATCCTTATACACCCCGTGCCTCGCACGTATACAGAACCTCAATAAAGAATTAAACCTTGTTAACTCCGCAAGAAGGAAAAGTACCAAGAAATATTGTGATAAAATCATCCGCTGATTACGACAGCATAAATGATACCAGATAGATATTATATAATACTAGTTTCATTTATCACACAGCCAGATTATAAAAAGAAATGCAACGACAACCTCCACCACCACTAAGTCAACCCAATCGCCTGAAAGTGTAAATAAATTCTACGAACCACCCCAAGTGCACAAACGCTGACTCACGCAAGTCCTCAAGTGGTTGAACCCTGCAATATTTTACAGGTGTCCCCAGAACAACACCACAACTACCCAACCAGCAACTTCATAATCACAAACCGCCCCACCCCCCACCCACCATGAACGGACACGCCCATGCCACACAAAGACCCTCCCCACATCTGCAGTAAAAAAGTCAGTGTTAAACACCCAACCACAGCCACCAAATCAAAACACATTCAACATACCCTCACCAACAAAAGCTGGGCCTGATCCGAAAACCGTACACGTCGAACATCACACAACTCATCCCCGTCCCCCTCAACGAAGCCTAATATGTACGACTAAGACCACTTGCCTAAGCCTACATATACACCGCATGCCAACCATCAACCCGATCAAAGTGAGACGCAAACTCTTTCCACCACACTACAGAATCACACAAACCTTACCTCCCAAAAACCATGTCCTACCAGTTCCAGGTGTTCCGTGAGTTACCAACACACAGCACAACAACATACTAGTATGAAATTCCACAAGGTGTATGCCCAAGTATTAGAAGATAAAAAAGTACCCAACAATTGTTATTATCGGTAATTGATATGAAAATAGAAAAACAGATGTGATATGTTCAATAAAGAAATCCCATCATACAGAACAAACCAGGCATCAAACAATCACCAAGGTTAACTAGCAAT
Organism: Rapana venosa; assembly: GCA_028751875.1. Taxonomy (NCBI): domain Eukaryota; kingdom Metazoa; phylum Mollusca; class Gastropoda; order Neogastropoda; family Muricidae; genus Rapana; species Rapana venosa. Next base: position 6,768,254 of record CM054135.1, read on the forward strand.
GAAATATAATTAATACTACTCATAGCCTAGTATCACACTGAGTAGTTGTCATAGCCACAACCACCAGGCCAACACACAAACCAGATAAACAGCAAGCAAAAATTAAGAACAGATCATGACATGTCCCCCAAAACCCCCACGTGCTCAGCCCCCACTAACATTTCAAAACCCAGCAACGGCGGCTAACCTGACGGTGTGAGATCTCCTATGGAAATTAAGCACGTGATAACCAGTATCCGAGGTATTCACACAAAGAACAGCAAGTCAAACCTATACCCACCACCATTCTCAATTGTGTCATGTTCCCCAGCAAACTACGATCAAGCTAACCACTGCCCACAGCAGTGTCTAAAAAAATAGACCAAACAAAATCCAGCCATATCACCCCACAAAACCACGCTGACACCAAGTACCCCTCACAAAAACAACATAAATTAACTGGGACGGACAATGTTATAGACCCAGACTCCAGACAATACCCCAACAACACTGCGCCCAAAAAAACCACCCAATACATCCTGTAAATTCATCCAGCATGTGTGTGGGCATTATATTTTCTGAACATCAACTGGTTGAAGATGTCAGTGCATTATTCCTTAGCAAGATAAATATAAATATGTTTCCAGCCGCACTATCTCCCAAATAAACAGGATAATGTTACCTCTGTAGGTAAACCATTATACAAATCAAAACAGCTCAGCAAGCTAGCAGAAAAAATAAAAAGGCAACGACCTACAAATAAAAACAATGAATAAACACCGACATAGCCCAAAAACAAATCTAATCAAAAGATGATTAAGCTCAGACGAATCCCTGGGTAAAAAAAAGAATAAACTGGATAAACTAATCAAAAAACACCTAAAGTATTTACAACGATTTGATTTAAATGTGGGAAAAGTTTGTGCAAAACACAAAAGCTTAGCAACCACGTAAGATTCAAAACAATCAATTCTAACAAATACAAAGTGGCATAAACTCCTTGGAACTGGTTGAACACATGCACGAAAGGAAGCCAAGTTCTATTACCACCGAGGCCGATAATAAATCATTTAACTGCGGAGAAAATCAAGAGTCTTCCATAATAACCCCAGAAACATAATTAGTGATTGTAGTGCCCAAAAGAGTTACAGGAGAAACAATTTTAATCGAAGTACGGAATAGAAACATAGACCTCCAGACCGAATCATAATAATCGTTAAGTGATGGGTAGCAGATATATAAACCATTAATGTACCAAATATATTTGTTGTGTACCAGGTGACAGAAGGAAAAAGAACATCATACAAAAAGGTGATATCCAGTGTGACACAAACTACAACTTTAAGACCAAACAGCATGACTGCAGCATACCCATTCAATATCAGAAAGCAAAGTATGTGAGAACCTTAGAAGGCCCCCTAGCCTCAAATATTCAAAAAACAGACCGACAAGCATGTATTTTATGTACAAATCCTTCAAACCTCAAGAGAACAGTAAAACTCAGACTCCAGTATACCACAAAGAATAATACAATCTTGATTGACATTTATACATATTGATGTGTTATTCATATTCTTATTCACATATTCATAATGTGTCACTTTTCTTGCTATAATCATTCAAGTGATCAGAAGACATTTATTTAACCACCATGAAAATGGGCTATAGGGGCCAAAATTCAATAATGCAAGTCATTTGTCAACGACCCCCCTTTTCTATTCTGTTTGTGTTGAGTGAGTTGAGTTGTGTAGTGTGTGTGAGTGGTGTGTGTGTTGTGGGTGTGTGTGTTTGTGTCGTGTTAGTGTAGTGATTCTCTCTGTCCTCTGTCAGTCTGTTCACTCTTTTCTCTATCTAGTCTCATCGCAGGCACCTTGTTTGGTATTTTCTTCATGTCCGTCTGATTCAGCCTATTTTAAAATTACAGTCAGTCAGTCATTCTCAGAAGACAGGCGGGAGAGTGATTCTGTAATTTTGGCGTCCTCGTCTTATTCGAAGTGTTGTATGATGAGTGTAAGTGTTAGGTATGCCTTGGTGGATGCAATTCAAATTTACACGAGCTCACATATGTTGTGAGGGCGTTGTGTCTAAGTTCTCGCTCTTCTCTCTCAACTCACAGTCTCAGACTCTCTCCTCCAGTAACACTCATCACACTCACATCTCACACAATCCACACTCTCTCTTCAACTGTCAAACTCTCTCCACTCACTCCTCGTCTCAAACATGCTCGATTCACTCAACTCCACACACATCTCGACTACCCATCTAATCTCACTCGTCTCGTCGACGCCACACAATACTCACTTACATTGGGTGTGTCCCAAGAACCATGAACATTGGCGGTCATGAATCACACTAAACGGTTCTAATGATTGTTTCTTCATTTCCCTATACCATAATAACACTTAGAACAAACAATAACCATATGTTTTGATTGTCCTCCCATCCCCCAAACTTCGTGTATTGAGGCCTAAGGTAATTAACATGACTAAACCCGTTCAGGAGTATTCAGAGTTCTCCTTTTGATTGACCTACCAGCACAACTTAGGGCCCCCACCTCTGACAAGATGATCAAATAAAACTGTTAAAAAGTTTTAGCCAATATTTTGTTATTGTACAACTCTTTGTAAGAAAACAACAGATCATATGCTCAAGTGAATTTATACAGCCTAATGGTAAATTTTACATTTGAGTGGAATATAGGATTAACCAAGAAGACAGGCTAGACAGACAAAGTACTATGGCAGTAAGCTAGCACAATACAGCACTGTTTTCAACCCCCCTCAGACTGGGCATTGACACTGACGGAATAAACATCTTTGATTCTAACCCTCTCTCTGTCTCTCTCATCTGTTGGACTCGTCCCTGCCCCACCTCCCTCACCGTCCCCTTTCCTCAAACACCTTTCCGGCACCATTCCCCCTCTTCTCTGTCTTCTCACCTCCCCCCCCCACCTAGTTTTTAAAAAAAAAAAAAAGCTTTCACTAGATTATGTTCTAACCTCGACTATTAACATCAAACAACAATGAAAATTTGAAAGAGAGAGAGACATCACATAGTAAGAGAGAGAGAGGAGGAGAGAGAGAGAGAGAGAGAGAGAGAGAGATGAGAGAGAGACAAACAGCTGACAACAGACAGGTAAATGGAAAGGGAAGAGGGCAGATAGTAAGATGGAAATGACATATATGTAAGGGAGGAATGCAAACATTGTTTTTTAAGGCAAATGACTGTGGTTTGTTCTTGTTTGATGTATCAAGTGAATTTGATAAATTGCGAGTTTTGTAAGTGATTTGTTATTGGAATGATGTTTTTTTAAACATGAATTCTGGAAGGGAATTCCACAGCATAGTGCCAGATTAAAGAGGACAAGTATACTAATTTGAATGAAAGTCAATTCTCGAATAGGGACACTAGGCTTTTTATTATAAGTATGTCTGGATTGTGATTAACGGGGAATTTGTCTTTAAGAAGATGGAACAGTTCCTGTCCTGATGACTAGAACAACATGACAACCTCCCTATGGTTTAAAAATATAGTAGTCGTTGGTGTAGCGGTTAGCAATATTATAATTGAGAATAAGAGACAGACTTCTAATAAGCGCTTGACTTAATTATAAAAAGGACCAGTTTGAGAGCAACGTTTATTATTATTACCGGAACTCAGTAAACGGGTTATTCATAGTGATTGCACAAGCAGAAATCCCACAGGGAAGAAAGCATAGAGAGTCTAATGAGGATTGTATATAAGAATTGTAAGTGTAATAGTTTTTCCCTTGAAATACAGTCAATAAAGTGCATGAGTTTTTAGAAAGTTGTAAAGCTCTATGGTGGACATGTATGTAGCAATATTAGAAATAAGTGGTAGACACAACTGAGATTTTCCAACAATATGAAAACCCCTAAAACCTTTGTTGAAGGGTTTGATACAATAACTATTTCACCTTTATTAAATTTATGCTGGGATTGAATATAGTTGGGTAAAGTGTTTTGACGCATTTGTCTAGAGGAAAAAAGCAAGAATCAAATATTTTATATTTTAGGGTGGTTTCTACTGACATATGGTTTTTAAGGGATAAGTTCGTCCAATTCAATAAAGCCATAAGTCAACACTTTTTATGTAATGCTTTATTTGTGTGCCTAGGGTAGGATAGGTAAAATTATGGAGGGCTCGAATAAAATGTAGAGGATATCATCAGCAAATAGTGTCGGCATTTTTTGATTATGATTTGAGAGGGATGTCGTTTATGAAAGTAGAAGAGGAATAGGTCCAAGTTATTGGTATCCTTGTGTGAACTCCCAAAATGAATGGCTTGTAGTTTAGAAAGTAGTTACCTATTATGTAGAACAGAACAACTGTTTTTCCTTAGATTACAATGATAGGACTCAAGTAGTATGTCATGGAATAATGTAGAAAAAAAAGCATACAGGTTTATAATTATTTTATGAGAATGATGGTGTGGTCAATTGAGTCAAAAGCTTAAATATGTAGATCTAGAAATAGTACTCACAAAAAACCATTTATTGTCAATAATGTTTGAAATCCAGTAAGTCAACGAGGTTCAAATCATAACCGACGTGGACAAAGGTGTGATATTGTCTAAATCCAGACTGATTAGGGGAGAAATAAGAGATATGGAATAAACTACAAATGACGGACCTACTGTGTGATATGATTAATGTTACGTTCCAAGGGTTTAGTGAAAGGAAAAGATATGTATGAAATTGTGTGACCTAGTTTTGAGGGGTCTGAATTGTCACCGAGAAATTAGATGGGATAACATAATCAGAAAAGAGGCAAGGCAACGGAAGACATGAATAATTATTCAATACAACAAGTATAAAAATATTAAGAATGTAGTGTGTCTGAGATAACTGTGGGCGCTGATATCTTCAATAATTACTGTGCTGTCATGTTCCAATCATGACCTACACTTCGTTCAAGATTTTATGAGGAAGGGATTAATACCCAATAATACCCACAAGAACAGACATCAAAATTGGAATGTATAAGTTGTACAGAGATATGCTATTCCATAAATCCTTATCAAGTAACTGTAATAAGGTTATCATATTATATGAGATTAAATGCCTTAGAATTATCAATATACAAAATAATTTTATGTGATAAGACACTAAAATTGAAGATGAATGTTAAGAGGTTGATCAGGCAGTAACGACTTTAGATTACATTCAATTTTTGTATTGGAAGATGCTTGTTATGATAGTTTATATGAAATTATTGAAGTCTTCGCCAAACATTCTATTAGTTTTGTTTAGGTAGAACTAAGCTACTAAAGGATGGAAAAATTACCTTTTTTTGCGCTCGGCCGATTTTTAATATTGTAGAGAATATATGGCATATTTCATAATTATTTTTTTTTTGACTACTTCATAAAATTTGTAAGTACATATTAAAATAAGTCTCTAAGTAATTATCAAGCTTCATTCCCCTCACTTTATCTAGTTCCTATAGTGAGTCCATAATGTATGAATGGGTATATAATAGATCTAATGATTTTTAGTAGGCATGATTGATGTAAATAGCAGTAAAAAAAATGGTTTTAGCCCAAAAAAACTATTGCGAATTCTATGTGATCATTACAGTTTGAATATTTCACCACCCAGCCATGGCGCCAGTGGTTATACGCCTTGGGTTACTGACATTGAAGTCGCGGGTTCGATTCCCATAAGAAGACAAAGGGATTTTTTCGTGACACCGCCGCTCCTAAACCCAGAGAGATAGAGCTGTGGGCTGCATTGGGGAAGACGGGCCCACACAGTCGAAGCTTTCGATCCACAATAACGGATTGCGAGTTTGAAAGAGTGCACAAAATAACCTTGACAGCACCACAAGCAGGTGTCTGAAACGCTATAGGGGGGGTGGGGTGCCGGGTATGAACGCCTGGAAAATCTAATGAAAGAAAGTCGGTAGAGGTACAACCCCAGACCAAGATAATCACAACGCATAATGCAACAATGTGAAAGGTAAAAGACAACCCAAATCGCATCATTAACGAACAATAAGAATACCACATGTGTCAATAGATAAACCCGAGTCATAAAACAACAAAACATCGCAATAAAACAAAACCAAAAAAAAAAAAAAGTTAGCCACATAATAACGCGTGACCCCCCCCCGTTTACCCTTCCTCACTGGGTCTCAAGTGATACCACATATTCGGTCCTCCCATAAAAACGCGAGAAATGACACTTCAACCATCAGTTCTACTGCTTCTTGTTGTCCTGTTGATAGGTATTTATGGAGTCACAAAAAAAGGCCGTTTAATGGGGTTTTGTAGGGTGGGAGATTCGTTTCTATCGTGTGTAATAGTAGTCGCGGGGTTGGATCCTGTTATTCGCCGAGGGGGCCCTGGAGACGTGTGGGACGTATGAGTATATGGGCGGGGTGGAGCTGGGGAACGCTGGTTGTATGGGGGAGGTGAGGGTTGCTGCCAAACCGGGTCGCCGGTTATGAAGCCAGAAAGCCCTGGGCGATAGTTGTATGGTTATGCCGAGCCACCCCCCCGTGGTGTGGTGGCCACCCACTTACAAACTCACTCATTGGGTCGCGGCAAGGTTGCAACCCATGGTAGGTGCGCGGCTATTCATGATGGGTGCGACAGGCAGTCGCGAACTGAAAGCACAAATACCAGACTTTGAGTTGGAGGGGGATGAACGCCCGTGGGGCTATGAATGCAACAACTCCCAACCTCTTAATTGTTGGGGGGGCGTTGTTATTAGACCATGGCTACATGTAATACGTACACCGACAACGGGATGCCTGCCCCCGTGGTCCCACCGCGCATCCCAGCCCACCCCCGCCCCCCTGCGTTCCCCCCCAGCCCCTAATTCTCCTACCCCCGGCCGGCCCCCCACGACAGCGCCGCCGCCGCGGCACCCTGAGGCCGGAGGACCGGTGTGTGCCCTCCCTCATGGTCTCATGCTTAACCCCGACGTGTCCTGCCATAAAGTTTATATGGCACCCAGAGGACCTTCCGACCCTGAGGAAGAGACCAACGTCAATCAGGTAATGGGCAGATGCGTGCGTGTGCTAAAGGAAGAGTCTGTGACGGCGATGGAGCGTTTGTGGCACTGGTGGTACAAACACACCTCCATCATGTGGCCGCTGCAACACCCCAAAAAACGAATCTATGAACCTGCCCTCCCAAGGTGCTAACCAAACACCCATCATCCACGATGCCCACTCAGGACTCCCACCCCAAAATATCCAATGCGCCCTCTAATAAAACACGTATAAATGAGTCCCTTGTAAAGTTGTGGGCAAAATTATGAACAAGAATAATTAGAAAGCCCACTATAGAAACAGCTCCATGTTATATTAGCACATGTCATCAGCAGATAATAGCCTATTGCACCTCTAAACTCCCCCTAAGAATAGTGTTACGCAACAACGCTCAGGGTGACGCAATACAAATAGCAATCTAAAAGTGTGAGATCCATCACCGAGGTTTAACATAACAACATGTAATTGATTTAGTTATGAAATACATATAAAAAAAAAAAACAATTGACCGTGTAAAGAAGTCTAGATAAAACCTTAAAGTTTAATAACGAACAAACAGTCCCACCCAAATAAAAATAAAGCATAACACCATACCATGAACTCGAAAGGACAGAAAATGACCACATGTTGTTCACACAAAATGTATCCGTACCCGAAAAATATCATACCTACCTGATTGGATTCCTATCGCCTAATCCCCAGGGATACCAAAAAAAATATTTGGTCACCATAATTTTAATATAAACCACAATCCATAAGAGAGACATCGATATTAGGACAATAGTACACATCGACAATCGAACCCAATCCACCCCAGACACACGTGCGAAAACGTGAACCGACCCATCCCACTCTCTACTCGATACAACAGTTAAAAACAGCACCCTATTACATAAACGGGCTGAATAACATGTATTATTGGTGTGAGTCCAACAACCCCCCCCCCCCCCCACCCCCCCCCCCTAACGAAAAAATAATACCGCATTACCGAAAATATACAACGTCTACAACCGAAAAAGAAAAAAAAAAAAAAGAAGGCAGAAGAAAAAAAAACACGAAAAAAAACAACAAGAGGCAGAACGCCCACCTCCCCCCACACCCCAGCCCCCCCCCCCGCCGCACGGCCCCGCCCGCCCAACTCTCCACCAACACCCCCACTCTGGCGCACCTGCAAATACGTATGTCATATGATGTCAGCGGAGTTGACAGGGCGGCTAATACATATCCATGGATACCACAGACTAGGAACCAACATAATCAGCAAGTCTGTCCAGCCGAGATCTGGAGGCCTGCATACAGATGCGTGTAAATAGTACCAGGGACATAAATAAAAGTACAAGCCTGCGTTGAAAGGCCAATCATGTGTATTTACAACCAACTTATAGAATACCATGATGAGATTAATTCTGTACTGTACCTATAAGACATGTGAAGTGACGATTATCCCTCCCCCCCCCTCCCCCACCCCCAACTAATCCCCCACCCTCAACCCCCCTCCTTTCCCCACCCAGAATACGAAACACCTCGAAATCAGTCTGTCCTATTTTCTGTCTAAATGGCCTTCCTTATCCCAGACAGTCTGACTCCCTGCCCTCTCATCTCACTTAATCTGACTTGTCATCTCTGACAATCATCGTCTACCAGTCTGCAGATGCTTGCTGTCATTCTGTCTCACTCATAAAAGATGATTAGGTGTCACTCTCTGTGTTGATCTGTAGTGTCTGACTGTCCTCTAGGTCTGACTCTCTATCTCATCTCCTTTTGTACTTGTCCTCTCACTCACACTTCGTCCTTCTCACCCCCTCTCTCCACCCTCGCTCTGTACGTAATACACTGGTTGTTATAGAGCGTTGTTATTGCTGCCTGTGAAACTATCCTGCTGACGCCGTGTTTCTGAAAAACCCTTTATCAAGGGTAAATTTACCCCTTGAGAGTAACATCAGTGCATACTCCACCAACCCATAGCTAAGCAAACAACTACCCAAAAGTCCCTTCGGATGAAACTATAAACCGAGGCCCCAGAGTGGCGAAGGAACCGCACCCAGAACATTCATGGCACGCACATTAAAACCTTTTTCCGCTTTTCGGAAGATGTAAGGGCCCCATAATTATCGAAACAAATCATCTTTGTTTATTTGTCACAAAACTCTTAAGATATTGCTAGGTAATTAATTTCGATAGTCTTGAAACAAAGTGAGCGCCCAAATTTATGTCTAATAAAACACAGTCACGACTGCTTAAAAACAGCAAAGTACATTTTAAAAAGTTGTCTTACTTATTGTTTATAAATATTAAAATTTGTTCCTACCCTTGATCCACAAAAATATTTACAATTGTTATATTCTTTGCCATGCTTAAACATTTGTTTTCAGTTCCAGCTAGTAGGTAAGAGTGATATTCCCCCTCTTGGTTTAGTTATGGTCATCCATTAATACTCTATTAATACCTTTTTAAATAATCCTCAATTAATACCCAAAGGAGATGAAATGTATTAATAAAATCACAATGGTGTGTGAGTTTTAGATAGAGCGAGCGAGCGGGCGTGAGCGAGCGAGAGAGAGAAGAGAGGAGGGAGAGAGAGAGAGGATAGAGATGAGGGGAGAAGATAGAAGAAGAGACATAGAGACCAAGAGAAGACAGAGATAGACCAGAATATAGACAACGAACAAAATACAGAGAGACAGACCAAAAGAAGAGTGAGACAAAGGACAGAAACAAAGAGACATTGACCAGCCAGACATACAGACAGACAGACCAGACATGACAGTCAGCTGCAGCTAGGATGCCGCACACACCTACACCACACCACACTCCACACCCACACATGCACACCACACACACACCAACACCCACAAAGACCACACACACACACACACACACACCCCACACACACACACACGACTAGACCAACAGCCCTACAGGGCAGTCGTTAGCGTGTTAATGTCAGGTCACTTAAAACTGATAAACTATTCCGCCGCCCTCCGTGTAAAGGAGCGTGGGTCCAAGATAATTAAAATGATGAAATGTCCATCCACGTGCTGATGTCCATCACTGACCCACTGTTCCATCCTCTGCCTCGTGTCCATAGCCTCAGCCTGATGTCAAACGACTGCCTTCATGTCCATCTCAGCCTAATGTCCAACTCTGGCCTGATGTCATCTCTTCTCGTCTCCGTCTATTCATCTCTCTCCGCTTAATACCTCCCTGCCTGTAATCCATCTCTGCCTAATTTCCATACTCAGAGCCACATGACATCTCAGCCCACTGTTTCAGCGTTTTGGCCCAAAAACGACTGCTTCCGCGAGTGGCCGGGGCCTGTTCTCTGTCCAGCCCTTCAATTCAAGCCATCATCTTCTATCATGGGCTGGAAGGAGGAAGGGCAGAGGGCAAGGCCAGATTCTTCTTCCAGATGCCCAGATTCTAACCTTCAGCATCTTCTACAAGGCCAGCATCTTCTTACGTCTTCAGACGCAGGGGTTCAATCAGCCAGATTCAGTTCAAGGGTTATCTAACATTGTCAACTTTGCTACCATCATCTCGCGAGCTGGCCGTGTAGAGCAGAAGCACGGTAGAGTCCGATATTTCTGTCCTGTCTGCTTGTCCAGTTTATGTCTGTTTTGTCCGTCTGATTCCTCTCAACCTCTCTCCTCACCTCCAACACCTCTCTCCTCGATCCCTCCTCCCAAACTCTCTGCGGGCAATCCCCACAGACTTCACGATCTCTCCGTCGCCGCAAACACAACACGCGTCTCCCGTCTCTCTACTCAAGCCAACTCCTATCTCTCATCTCTACTCTCTCGCGTTCTCTCCTCATCAACTCCTCCTCCCCCTCACATCTCTCCTCGTCAATCCCAATCCACGCTCGTCGTCTCACCTCTCACTCGTCTCTCTCTTTCGAAATGATTGACCATTGGGGTTTCTTTAATTATAGCTGTTATCGCATGACAATAGGTCTTTTATAGTGGACTCTGTATTAAACATTTTGTCAAGGAAAGCTTTTCATAGCATCAAACCGAGTGAAATGACTTCGAATGCACAGATATCTTCTCTTTCTCCTGCTAAACATGGCATGTGAGCACCTCTGCTGCTTAATTAATCTGAGTGGCAGAATGGTAACCAAACCCTGGACCATCACCTTGGTAACCATACAACAAACCGCAAATCTGTATGATGAGATGATCGAGCATCGCCATACAGTTGACGAGCAATTACCAACAGCAATTCAGATCGTGTGGATTTGAGTGCTATTAAGACTGAAATTTATACACGGAACTGATTTCACGACACTACCAGTTAAGATTATCCGTATCTCGATAAAGCAAAAGGAATGAAAAACCTCACTTGCATAAAACTGTACTGTATGATAATACAAGAGCTGTTGTAGCACCGCAAGTTTCCAGCCAAGGATTAGGACAGAATGTTATACTGCATTTTGGACAATTGACGCTAGCACTTTGCAAACAAGTTTTGAGGAACTGAGTCTAGCCACTCACGGACTAAGTCACACCTTGAAAATGTACGCACAGTTATAATGAAGGAGAAGAGCATCAGCTGACAGACCGCAATACCCCCGGTCGATACAACCATCTTTTCTTAGTTCAGAACCAATGTCTAGTGGACTCATGGGAAACTTGTAGAAGCGAAAGTGTGAAAGACTTTAATTACTATGATATTACGCTGTACCAGAAGCCCGATGCGTCCATATAACAAAGCACGTCCAGTATCTGGCCAGTGTCATTCTGGTTCCGGAATCCAGACCCAGAAAAAAACGAGCAGAAACAGAGTACTTCATACATGCAATATGTCACCCAGGACATCCCATCCCGCAGAGTATGTTCCCTAGCATAGCACAGCACCAGTACGGTGATCGCGGCCAGAAACGGGCTGGTTTTGGTACCACTCTCCAGTTAAAGAACGACTCCCAAGATGGTAAAAATATCCAACATCGGAACCTACAAGTTGGATCCAGAAAGCGAGATTCCACATAAGCAATCGCAACGCGTCACTACCGAGGATCACATCCGGAGTACCAGAAGCTGGAGAGGCGGCACCCACAAACAACTCAGAACGCCGACAATAGGATGGTGAAAAAGTGTCTGACAAAACATAGAAGCAGACGCTCCACCCGTGCACAGTACCAACAAAAAACACTCATTCCACCACCCAGCTGTTATTTTCCCACGCTTACATCTGTGACATCGACAAGCCGCGGTCTGACTGAGTGGTCAGCCTGCCAGCCGCGGTTCTAGATTTAACTCGACAGCAAGCGGTACTGAAGGTCAGCGTTCCTGAGTGGACATCGACATCATCGGTCCGGTAGTGACAGCTGACAGCACGGTCTGAGGGATCAGGCGTTCCTTAGGGTCCAGCTAGGGGACAGCACGGTCTTAGGGTCAGCGGAGCGGACTTATTGGTCCGCGACAGCAGCAGCGGTAGTACCCAGACAGTGACCGCACAACAGCAGCGGGTCTGAGGGTGTAACCAAAAAAAAAAAAAATAGAAGAAGCAAAACAAAAACCAAGAAGCCAGAAAAAAAAGCCAACCAAAAAACCGCATCACAAACAAAACCAAAAAAAAAAAAAAACGCAAAAACACCGGTCCAAAAACAAAAAGGCGGTCCTGAGAGGACAGCGACAGCAGAGTTCTGAGGGTCATAGTTTGTAGGGCATAGGTCTAGTAGTTCAGAGGTCTGAGGGTCAGAGGACTGAGGGTCATAGCAACAGCAGCGGTCTAGAGGGATCAGCGACAGAGAGGTCATGAGGGGTCAGCAACAGCATAGGTCTGAGGGGACCCAGCGACAGCAGCGGTCGAGGTACCAGCGACAGCAGCGGTCTGAGGGACACGACAGGCCAGCATCACAACATCCAAAAAAAGGCAGACCCACCCATCTGTATTATCCCCCACATGCTCAGGAACAAAAAGCCACAAACAAACATTCACAGTTCACAAACCCACAAAACAACACTCCATCACCGATAGTGGTCTCCAGACAAACATAAATACACACAACACATCTTCCGTCAAGATTGCAAGAATCAGACCTTCACAGTCACACGGTTATATCAAATGCACCGACATAACTACCGTAGCAAGGCTTGCCTTTCAGGGAGAATGCTGGACATGGTTTATCGGACGTGGCATGTAGGACCAGTGAAACACCATGAACTGTCCCCCACCAATACACCAATGCCAGAGAGTATGAGGTGGGGACCAAAAATGAATTCCCACTTTCGACAGACAATGAAGAACTGTAACATACAAGTGAAGGATACAGTGATGTGAAGAAACCATAATTAAGACAAAATTTCAACCAGAACATCACCAACAAATAGCCGCGTGAATAGAAAGTTGAAAGGCTTCCCAACGTCAAATTTTCAGGGTCCCCCAACCCAAACAGCAAAACCAAAACGACCGCAGGAGCATCAGGACTATTGCCGGCCCAACCAGGACAGCGTTGTGGACAATTATAAACTATTAATAACTAGTGAAACCTAAGCTGTGGTTGTGCCATACAGAAAGCCTTTGTGGTATCAAGAGTTTGATTTTTCCATGAATTTACGAGGACATAAAGAAGTTATTTAAAACACCCCCCAGCTATAAAGTCACCGATGAAGCAGGCAGAGAAGAGGGTGGTGTTGTAATGATTTATCGAGTTGCAGAAACTTTATTAATTACCCAAGCCTATATGAAGAGAAATACTGTAAAATATTACAATTGAGAAATAGTTCATAAACATGTTTAGAAAAGAGATTTTGGGTATGAAAGTGTATGTTTATTGTGACTCCGTCGAGACCGACTGAAGACCGATCCAAAACCCAACAGAGGATGGAGGCCGCAGCTGTAATATGGAGACCTTGTGGCCGAAAAATGAATATAGAGGAGGATTGCCTTGCCCACAGACATCCCCACACGTCTCTGCCGAACTAGTTGCATAGGACAGTTCAATACGTAATGGAATGCACTCCAAAGGCAAAACCACCCCCAGTTCTTGCATCACAAACAAAGGCCTGTTGGTCACGTACAAGAAGCCTCCTATCAGAGAGTAATAGTGTCGACTATCACTAAAGTGTTACTAAGCCAGGAAATATTTAAATTTCATATAGACAAACCTGTCTTGTTTTTGTTACATACCCCACCACGTGACTCACCTGTGTCAAGAAACACCCAATGACAAAATGATGGGGGTTGTGTATCTAAAACATTGAGCCCTGATGTAAGCTGAAGTATTGAAAAATGTCATAGTCAGCTAAGAACAATACTAATAGCCATGCGAGACTTTAACGCCCGTTAACAGGGCCCGTAAAATGGGCCAGATTGATGACTAGACCATGAAAAAACGCCACCCAGCCGTGAAGGATGACCAAGTTATTTATCGCTGTAACAATCGCTGAATATGAGAGCAACACAAGGTTTATGTCTACATTACAGCGATAGATAACCATAGTGTAGAGAAATAATTATATGAATTGCACTTACATAAATGCTAACAGAAGATTGGCAAAGATGACAGAGAAGCATTCATATCCCAAAAACAGTAATCAAATTACAAGTAGAAATATATAAATGATAATCACAACATGTATGTGAAACAAAAAGTTTTAGGTCTACACTATTTGGGAAACAACAAAATGAAGAGGTCATCGTGATGACCAGAACATTTACCTGAATTAAATTGTATATGATGCTTAAGGAGTGTACTCAAAAAAAATTCCTGACGCAAAACAGGGCCGAATGAACACAATCTGTAATAAGAAGCAATCAATGAAAAAAAAAAACGTAGCAGTTAATACCTATATAGGTCTATAACTACCACTCTTAACCAAGGTAAATAAGAAAATGTCCAGGTCACAAACAATGAAACGCACACACAGACAATTCAGTAAGAGGAATTTCCATGAATGTCTAAACACACTGCAAGCACCTTAAATTATGCAGAGTTTGTATAAGCCAAACAAAGTTAACAAGCAACATGTAAATCTCTGCTGGTATAATCAACCGCGATAGTAATGACAAAATCCTATGGTCCTCCATGTGCCCAAACCTGCTCACTATGTATAAACAATGTCACCCGCTAGCCTAAGACGCTCGACTTTCAACAAAGCAGTAACCCGGGTCATTACCATAAACAATACACGAACACAAGCGCTACCTCCCCCACCCCCATATCAGTCACGTGCCCCACACAATCTCTACAGCCTCCCAAAACAGACCGCAAAAACACAAATTTGTCTAGGCCGTTCACTCACTAACTGGACTGATAGGTAACAAAGAAACAGTCAAGTCCATCCAACGATAACACACAACTGCAGCGCTGGTAATCCCCACCACTTTAAAATAAATGTTAAAACAATGGCAAGGCCTAAGCTCAGATGACGAACCTAACGAATTAAACCCCCACCCATTATCGCGTTCAGACTAATATAATCCTTATACACCCCGTGCCTCGCACGTATACAGAACCTCAATAAAGAATTAAACCTTGTTAACTCCGCAAGAAGGAAAAGTACCAAGAAATATTGTGATAAAATCATCCGCTGATTACGACAGCATAAATGATACCAGATAGATATTATATAATACTAGTTTCATTTATCACACAGCCAGATTATAAAAAGAAATGCAACGACAACCTCCACCACCACTAAGTCAACCCAATCGCCTGAAAGTGTAAATAAATTCTACGAACCACCCCAAGTGCACAAACGCTGACTCACGCAAGTCCTCAAGTGGTTGAACCCTGCAATATTTTACAGGTGTCCCCAGAACAACACCACAACTACCCAACCAGCAACTTCATAATCACAAACCGCCCCACCCCCCACCCACCATGAACGGACACGCCCATGCCACACAAAGACCCTCCCCACATCTGCAGTAAAAAAGTCAGTGTTAAACACCCAACCACAGCCACCAAATCAAAACACATTCAACATACCCTCACCAACAAAAGCTGGGCCTGATCCGAAAACCGTACACGTCGAACATCACACAACTCATCCCCGTCCCCCTCAACGAAGCCTAATATGTACGACTAAGACCACTTGCCTAAGCCTACATATACACCGCATGCCAACCATCAACCCGATCAAAGTGAGACGCAAACTCTTTCCACCACACTACAGAATCACACAAACCTTACCTCCCAAAAACCATGTCCTACCAGTTCCAGGTGTTCCGTGAGTTACCAACACACAGCACAACAACATACTAGTATGAAATTCCACAAGGTGTATGCCCAAGTATTAGAAGATAAAAAAGTACCCAACAATTGTTATTATCGGTAATTGATATGAAAATAGAAAAACAGATGTGATATGTTCAATAAAGAAATCCCATCATACAGAACAAACCAGGCATCAAACAATCACCAAGGTTAACTAGCAATGAAATATAATTAATACTACTCATAGCCTAGTATCACACTGAGTAGTTGTCATAGCCACAACCACCAGGCCAACACACAAACCAGATAAACAGCAAGCAAAAATTAAGAACAGATCATGACATGTCCCCCAAAACCCCCACGTGCTCAGCCCCCACTAACATTTCAAAACCCAGCAACGGCGGCTAACCTGACGGTGTGAGATCTCCTATGGAAATTAAGCACGTGATAACCAGTATCCGAGGTATTCACACAAAGAACAGCAAGTCAAACCTATACCCACCACCATTCTCAATTGTGTCATGTTCCCCAGCAAACTACGATCAAGCTAACCACTGCCCACAGCAGTGTCTAAAAAAATAGACCAAACAAAATCCAGCCATATCACCCCACAAAACCACGCTGACACCAAGTACCCCTCACAAAAACAACATAAATTAACTGGGACGGACAATGTTATAGACCCAGACTCCAGACAATACCCCAACAACACTGCGCCCAAAAAAACCACCCAATACATCCTGTAAATTCATCCAGCATGTGTGTGGGCATTATATTTTCTGAACATCAACTGGTTGAAGATGTCAGTGCATTATTCCTTAGCAAGATAAATATAAATATGTTTCCAGCCGCACTATCTCCCAAATAAACAGGATAATGTTACCTCTGTAGGTAAACCATTATACAAATCAAAACAGCTCAGCAAGCTAGCAGAAAAAATAAAAAGGCAACGACCTACAAATAAAAACAATGAATAAACACCGACATAGCCCAAAAACAAATCTAATCAAAAGATGATTAAGCTCAGACGAATCCCTGGGTAAAAAAAAGAATAAACTGGATAAACTAATCAAAAAACACCTAAAGTATTTACAACGATTTGATTTAAATGTGGGAAAAGTTTGTGCAAAACACAAAAGCTTAGCAACCACGTAAGATTCAAAACAATCAATTCTAACAAATACAAAGTGGCATAAACTCCTTGGAACTGGTTGAACACATGCACGAAAGGAAGCCAAGTTCTATTACCACCGAGGCCGATAATAAATCATTTAACTGCGGAGAAAATCAAGAGTCTTCCATAATAACCCCAGAAACATAATTAGTGATTGTAGTGCCCAAAAGAGTTACAGGAGAAACAATTTTAATCGAAGTACGGAATAGAAACATAGACCTCCAGACCGAATCATAATAATCGTTAAGTGATGGGTAGCAGATATATAAACCATTAATGTACCAAATATATTTGTTGTGTACCAGGTGACAGAAGGAAAAAGAACATCATACAAAAAGGTGATATCCAGTGTGACACAAACTACAACTTTAAGACCAAACAGCATGACTGCAGCATACCCATTCAATATCAGAAAGCAAAGTATGTGAGAACCTTAGAAGGCCCCCTAGCCTCAAATATTCAAAAAACAGACCGACAAGCATGTATTTTATGTACAAATCCTTCAAACCTCAAGAGAACAGTAAAACTCAGACTCCAGTATACCACAAAGAATAATACAATCTTGATTGACATTTATACATATTGATGTGTTATTCATATTCTTATTCACATATTCATAATGTGTCACTTTTCTTGCTATAATCATTCAAGTGATCAGAAGACATTTATTTAACCACCATGAAAATGGGCTATAGGGGCCAAAATTCAATAATGCAAGTCATTTGTCAACGACCCCCCTTTTCTATTCTGTTTGTGTTGAGTGAGTTGAGTTGTGTAGTGTGTGTGAGTGGTGTGTGTGTTGTGGGTGTGTGTGTTTGTGTCGTGTTAGTGTAGTGATTCTCTCTGTCCTCTGTCAGTCTGTTCACTCTTTTCTCTATCTAGTCTCATCGCAGGCACCTTGTTTGGTATTTTCTTCATGTCCGTCTGATTCAGCCTATTTTAAAATTACAGTCAGTCAGTCATTCTCAGAAGACAGGCGGGAGAGTGATTCTGTAATTTTGGCGTCCTCGTCTTATTCGAAGTGTTGTATGATGAGTGTAAGTGTTAGGTATGCCTTGGTGGATGCAATTCAAATTTACACGAGCTCACATATGTTGTGAGGGCGTTGTGTCTAAGTTCTCGCTCTTCTCTCTCAACTCACAGTCTCAGACTCTCTCCTCCAGTAACACTCATCACACTCACATCTCACACAATCCACACTCTCTCTTCAACTGTCAAACTCTCTCCACTCACTCCTCGTCTCAAACATGCTCGATTCACTCAACTCCACACACATCTCGACTACCCATCTAATCTCACTCGTCTCGTCGACGCCACACAATACTCACTTACATTGGGTGTGTCCCAAGAACCATGAACATTGGCGGTCATGAATCACACTAAACGGTTCTAATGATTGTTTCTTCATTTCCCTATACCATAATAACACTTAGAACAAACAATAACCATATGTTTTGATTGTCCTCCCATCCCCCAAACTTCGTGTATTGAGGCCTAAGGTAATTAACATGACTAAACCCGTTCAGGAGTATTCAGAGTTCTCCTTTTGATTGACCTACCAGCACAACTTAGGGCCCCCACCTCTGACAAGATGATCAAATAAAACTGTTAAAAAGTTTTAGCCAATATTTTGTTATTGTACAACTCTTTGTAAGAAAACAACAGATCATATGCTCAAGTGAATTTATACAGCCTAATGGTAAATTTTACATTTGAGTGGAATATAGGATTAACCAAGAAGACAGGCTAGACAGACAAAGTACTATGGCAGTAAGCTAGCACAATACAGCACTGTTTTCAACCCCCCTCAGACTGGGCATTGACACTGACGGAATAAACATCTTTGATTCTAACCCTCTCTCTGTCTCTCTCATCTGTTGGACTCGTCCCTGCCCCACCTCCCTCACCGTCCCCTTTCCTCAAACACCTTTCCGGCACCATTCCCCCTCTTCTCTGTCTTCTCACCTCCCCCCCCCACTTTGGGGGTTGCCACCTGGGGGGGGCAATCACTCAGTCTGGCTCCGCGCTGAGCAAAATACGTGTTGTGGGGGGCTTAGTAGGTGGTGTCCTGCGTTTGTTAGCTCAGAACGGCACCACTGAACACCACAAAGTGACCCACGCATGCAGGGCCCCTGGCGGGTAGCCCACGGCCCAGCCTGATATGAGGGGTTGGGAGGGAAATGAGGATGGAAAAATTGGTTATGGCTGGGGGGGAGATGGAGATGAAGCGGCGAGGGGCGGTGGGGGGGGGTCATCAGAAGGGGGGCAGAAAAAAAAAAAAAAAAGTTGAATGTTTGAAAAAAGGAGTTACTTAAATCTGATATGAAAAGATTCTCATAAAATTTTAGCAAATAAAACGATATGTTATATTTTTTTGTGGCCGGGTTTGGGGATTTTTTTTCGTTTTTTTGACCCGTGATACAGACGGGGTAGTGACGGGGTTTTTAAGATGGGAAACCTTTCGACAACGTTTTTGGGGGTTAGATACATAGATATGGTCAATTTTTGTGTTTTGGTTTGGTGTGACTCCGGGGGTAAATTTTACATTGGGGGGGTTGTTGAATTTATTAATTGGGGTTTCCATTGTTTTTATTTTTGTTAGATCGATTTTAAAGTCTCCTAATAAGATTTTTTCACTTGATTCTAAAGGACTGTATTCATCGGGAGCAAATTTGTCGCCCCGTTTTTTCTTTTCTTTTGGACCCCTTAGCGACCCCAAATTACAATGGTTTGGGGCCCCTTTTTATAGAAACCTCAATCCATGAGAGAAGAGAAGACAGAGCACAGAGAAGAGACACCCAGATCTGGGGCGAAAACGGAAACCGACCACCTCTCTCTTTTTCAATTTCTCTCTATTTCAGTTCGGGCTTCATTTTTTTTGGGTGTGGCAACCCCCCCCCCCCCCTCCCCCCCTACCTTGCTTTAATTTCTTTTACATCAGATTTGTAGGGGGCCAGAGGGGGCGGGGAGGATGGGCGAATATTTCTTTGGGAGACATTTGCCTGGTTCCAAATTATTCAGCTTCGGGCAAGCCGTGCGCGGGAAACGTGGGTGAAAGTGGCCCTCATTTAATTGACAAGGCCTGGTGGAAAAGGCAGCATTTTTAAACCACGGGAGAGAATTCAAGTGATGTTTGAGGTACGTACATTTTTGATGGAAGGTATTTTTTTCTCCCTTTTTTCGAATCCTCTGTATCTGTTTCTATTTGTCGGGTCATGCCTTTTCTGTCTGTTTTCTCCCTGCCCTCTTTCTGTCTGTCTATCTCCTACCTGTCTGATGCTTGTCTGTCTGTCTGTCTCTCTCTGTATTTGGTGTCTCTCTCTGTTGTCTGTGTGTCTGTCTGTCTCGTCTGTCTCTCTGTCTCGTGTCTGTCCCTCTCTCTCTCTCCTCCCCCCCTCTTCTCCCTCTGGAGGGGAATACTCGGGTTTGGGTTAAGCGTTGGGTTTTGCGCCTGTGATCTGTGACCCGGGGTTCGATCCTTCAAGGGGATATTTTCCCCTTGAGTTAACATCAGTGCAGACTCCACTACCCCAAAGCCCTTGGGGATGAAACAAAAACCGGGGCCCCCCGTGTGCGAACGAACGCCCCCAAACTTCTTGCACGCACTTTAAAACCTTTTCCGTTTTTGGGAAGATGGGCCAAGTTAACAAATCTTTTTTTTTTCCCAAAAAACTTTAAAGTTTTGCTGGTTTTTCTTGAAAATCCAATTTTGTCTTTTCACATTACTTGCTTAAAAACATAAATGTATTTTTTAAAAAGTGTTTTAAATTTTTTTTTTTATATTTTGTTTTTTGAAATTTTAAAATTGTTGTTCTTCCCATGCTGAAATTTGTTTTCATTTCCCTGCTATGGAAGAGTTTTTTCTCTTTTTTATTTTGGTCTTCCTTTTAATTCGTTTTTATACCCTTTGTAATCCTCTTCCAAAAGGGGATAAAAATGGATTAAAATAAAAATGGTGTGTGTGTGTGTGAGAGAGCGAGCGACGAGCGGCGAAGAGAGAGAAGAGAGAGAGAGAGAGAGAGGGGGAGAGAGGGAGGAGAGGAGAGAGAGACATAGACAGAGATAGACGAGATAGAAAAGGGATGAAAAAAGACAAATACAGAGAGACAGAAAAAAGGAGTGAGAAAAAAGACAAAAAAAAAGAACATTGACGACAGACAGACAACAGACAGAAAACAGACAGGCAGGCGCGGCAGGCACGCACACACACCAACCCCACAACACCACACACACAACACAACACACCACCCCCAAAACACAAACACACAAAAGCCCACACCCTACAGGCAGTGTTAGCGTTTATGGGTACTTAAAATTCCGCAAGCCCTCCTTTAAAAGAGCGTGGCCAGGTCTTAACTGGGTAATGTCCTCTCTGCCTGTGTCCATCTCTGCCACGTCCATCTCTCCCTCGTGCCCTCTCTGCTATGTCCATCTTGCCCATGTCCATCCTGCCAAATGCCACTCGCCTGAGTCCATCTTGCCTGATTCCATCTTGCCAAAATTCCCTCTTCCCTCTTTCATCTCTGCCACTGTTCAGGTGGGCCCACGACTGTTCCCCGTGTCCGGGCCTGTTCTCGGGGCCAGCCCTTTCTTAGCAGTTTCTTCTTCAGCCAGATTCTTTTTCACCCAGATTCTTTTCAGCCACTTTTCACCCACTTTTTCCCCGCTTCAGCCAGTTCAGGTCGGGTTATTTATCAGCAAGCTTGGCCTTCAGCTCGCGAGCGGGCCGTGTGATTGGAGCAGGGTCGATTTTTCTGTCTGTCGCTTGTCTGTTTGTCTGTTTGTCCGTCTGTTTCTCTTCTCTCTCTCTCTCTCCTCTCTTTCTCTCCCCCCCCTTCTCTCTCCCCTTTTCTCTCTCTCTCTCTCTCCTCTCTCCCTCTCTCTCTCTCTCTTTTTCAAATTTGATGACCTTGGGGTGTTCTTTATCTGTATCGAATGACAAAGGGGTTTTTTTGTGGACTCTTTTAAAAACTTTTTGTCAGGAAAGCTTTCTAGCTCAAACGATGAAAGGACTTCGAAGCACAGTTTCTTGCAAAATGGCTGTGAGCACTTGCGCTTATGTTGCTGATGGCGGAGTGGAACCAAAACCCCTGGCCACACCTTAACGAAAACAAACAGAAAATAGATGTGATGATATCGTGCTCGCTAACAGGTGACGAAATTTCCAACAGAAATTCGATCTTTTTGGGTTTATGTTTAATTAACAAATTTTTCTCGAACTGTTTCAACATGACAAGAAATTTTTCCCGACTCGTATGCAAAAGGAGAGAAAACCATTGCATAAAAACGTCGGAGATTGTAAGCTTTGTGCCCGCAGTTTATGAAATGGAGGGGGACGAATGTTCTGCTTTTGGGACATTGACGCTCTGGAAACAAGTGTGAGGACTGGAGTCTTGCCTCTCACACCTTAAAAAGGGGGAACTGTGAAGATGGAAAAGGGCACAGATGACTGACCTTACCCCGGCGTTACAACCTCTGTTTTTGGTTTCCATGTCGAGGTGATAGGGGAATTTTGTGGGAAAGTAAGACTTGATTTACTATGATTGAAGCTAAAAAGCCCCCGGGCCAAAAACAGCTCGTCCAGTCGGCCAGCATTCTTTTCATTTCCCAGTCACTGAAAAACGAGAAGAGTACTTAAAACGGCTAGGTACCATGGAAACCAATCACCTGGTAGTGCGAGGCTTGTCTGCTACGTACGCCAGAAAGGGTGGTTTGGGTCCCTCTCATGAAAGAAGACCCCCATGTGGAAATAGGCCAGCTTCGGAACGAAAGGGGTTACAGAACGTGGCACTTATGTTTTCGCCTGGAAAGCAGGATACCCAAAACGGAGGCGGACAACACCGGAAGCCCGAGGGGGTTTGGCGGACAAACAGAGAACAGACGATCACCGCATGCCAACACCGCTGGAGGGGCGCGGTTAGGGTCAGCGACAGCAGCGGTTGAGGGTCAGGACAGACGGTCTGGGGGTCGCGACAGCAGCGGTTGAGGGGCGCGGTCTGAGGGGCAGCGACAGCGCGGTTTTTGAGGGTCAGCGAAGCAGCGGTTGAGGGTCGCGGCTGAGGGTCAGCGACAGCAGCGGTCGGGGTCAGCGGTCTGAGGGTCGCGACAGCAGCGGTTGGGGTCAGCAACGCCCGGTTGGGGTCCGGTTGAGGGTCAGGACAGCAGAGGGTTTAGGTCAGGGTTTGGGGTCAGAGGTTGGGGTCAGAGGTCTGGGTCAGAGGTTTAGGGTCAGCAAAAGCAGCGGTCCCCGAGGGTCAGCGACAGCAAGGTCTGAGGGGCGAACCAAGGTTGGGGTCGCGACAGCAGCGGTTGAGGGTCAGCGACAGCAGCGGTCTGGGGTCAGCGAAGCCACATACCAAAAAAGAAGGAACCACCCATCTGTTATCCCATGCTCAGACAAAAAACCACACAAAATTCACAGTTACAAACCCCCAAACAACACCCAACAAGGCGACAGAAATTATAGAACACCAATTCCGTCAGTTGCAAGAGCAGACATTCACGCACACAAAGAGATGGCCTTTAGGGGGACTGGGCATGGTTTTTGGGGTGGCGAGGACCCGGATCCCGAAATGTCCCCCACCATACACCATGCCAGGAGTGGAGGTGGGAACAAAAAGATTTCCCACGTGCGTCAGACAATGAAGAAATGGAAATACAATGTAGGTTCAGTGATTGGGGTGACCTGAGATGGGCAAAAGTTCAACTGACTTAGCCCCAACCAGTGGGATGATGGGAAGGGCCGCCCATGTCAAATGTTCAGGACCCCTTTAAACTGCTAAACCTTAAAAGTAGCAGGCTTTCAGCCAAAAATGTAAACGGTACTTTTTTAAAATATATTAAATTTTTTGATGTGGTGTGCCCTTTCGAAAACCTTTTTTGGGTCAAGAGTTTGATTTTCAGTATTTAAGGACTTTTAGTGTTTAATCCCCGGAAAAAAACTCATAACAGGGAAGAGGAAATGGGGGTGTTGTTGTTCTTGGAAAAAACTTTTTTCCCCCAAAATTTTTTAAGAGTTTCTTAAATTTTTCAAATGTGATTGTTTGAAAAAGTTTTAAGATTTGTATGTTGTTGTTTGTCCCTCGTGTCCGCGTACCCCCCAAAAAAAAGAGGAGGCGCTGCTGTTTTTAAATGGCAGAAATTTGATTTGGAGATGCCTTCCCACGGCCATCCCCCCTCTCTCGGCAAGTGGGCATAAGGGGATAGGTTGGAGAGCTCTCCAAAGGCCAACCCGCCCCCCGGCTGCGCCAAAGGCTGTGCAAGTCAAGCCCCCTAGTCGAGAGTAATAGTCGAAACACTAAAAATAAACTGGAAGATTTATTTTATTTAGCAAAAATGTCTTGTGTTTGTGTAATCCCCACGGACTCACCCGTGTTACATGACAATGATGGGGTTGGGATAGAAATCATGAGCATGTGTAGCTGATGTATTTTAATGCAATTGATATGTAATACTAATGCAGGGGACTTTTTAAAGCCCGTACTGGGCAGGGAAAAAGGCCCAATTTTGCTGATGTTTAAGCCACCCCAGTGAAGATGAAAAAGTTTTGCGCGTACTTCGCGAGAGGGGCTTAATGGGTTTGGTACTCAGTTTTTTTCATTGTGGATTTTTTAGATGCCATACTTAAAGGAGTAAAGATGTTGGCAAAGTGACAGTGAAGCTTTCATTTTTCCCAAACTGGATAAGTACTGTAGATTATTTTTATTGTATCAAAAAGTTGTGTTCAAGATGTTTTTTTCTCTTTATTGGGAAATCTATTTTTATCAGTCATTTTCCCGTTTTTTTGATCTTAAGGTGTTTTAATATAAATTTGAAGCAATACAGGGGAGATGTTTTAATGTTTTGGGAAACTTTTTGGGGTAATGAAAAAGTTGAGATTCTTAGAGTCGTTAACTTTAAATATTAACCCAAGGGAATTTTGAAAAGGGAAGGCACTTTTTCAAATTTGAAAACTACAAGGCATTAGAGGGAATTTAAAGATTCAAAAACTGCAAGCAAATGTTGATGAAGAGGGTTAGACAACAATGGGAAAGAGAAGTCGCTGGTTTGATAAAGAGTGTTTTGACTTTAAGAGGGAACAGGGCGAAAATGCGCAGAGTTTAAAAGAACAAGTGCAGTAATCGCAAAAAGTGTTCAGGGTAGGAGAAAATTTTAAAGTTCTAAGACTAAGAAAAAAATTTTAAGTCAAGTGCAACTCAAAATCTGCTGACAAATAACAGACCCCAAAAATCTTTGGAGAGAAGTTAATATAACTTTAGGCTTGGGAAAAAAAAACAGGCAAGTAATCAGATTACTGGGAAATGGGTTTTAAAAACTTTAAAAATGTTTTTAAAAGGGGTGTATAGAGGAAAAACTTTTCCCAATGACACCTCCTTTTATCGGGAGCTTGAAATCCCAACCCCCAAACATGAAATCTTAACATCAAAAAAGAAATTAAAAAAATGGGAAAAACTTGTGGTTTGACAATGTTTTTTTCAGAAATGTTTAAGTCAGCAGACAAGTATGTTTTTAGTTTTTTTCTAATTTTTTAAAGAAGTTTTTTTTTTAATCAGTATCCAACTATTTGGACCCGAGCTACTGTTTGTGCCGATACACAAAAAGGGGATTTATAGATGTAGTGATAGTCTAGGGGGTGTCATGCTTAGGTTATGGGTAAAGTTTTACTACTATTAAATAAAAGATTTTTAACTGGTTAAAGACCATACAAAATTCCCGAAAATCAGGCTGGGTTTTTGGAAAGGGGTTTCTCCACAAAAGACCAAAAATTTACTCTGTATTTAGTCATTCAGAAAGGTTCTAAAAAAAAGGAAAAATAAAGTTATTTGTAGATTTGTCCAAGGCCTTTTTTTGTTCAAGAAGCATAAGATAAAAGGTTGAGAACGTGGCCATCTTCTGTTTTTCTAAAATTTTATGAAATCATTTTCAGGGGGAAATAATGTCATGTGTCAGAGAAACAACAGTATACAGACTTGTTTTAAAATCCCGGGGTTTGCGCAAGGTTGTGTTTTAAGTCCCCCCATTTTTTTCGGTTGTAGTAAATGAATTTGATATGTCTAGAAAATACTGCTACCAGGTTTGTGAAATTTTTTATTCTACATTTGAGATGACTCGTGTTGTTGTCTTTCACACCAAAAAAGGGCTACAAAAAAAGATTAAAAGCATGCTTAAAGTATGTACGACTTGGTCTGAAAAATTTAAAAAAGTAAAACAAAAGTTATGGGTTTCAGAAAAGGGGATTCTAGTAGGATGAGAAGTGGTTTTGAAGGGGTTCCCTTTGAAGTGGTGAAAAAATATGTGTTTTTGGCTTTTCGTTTTTAAAACCCCTGAGTTTGAATGAAAATGCCAACAGTTGCGAACAAGGAAAGGTATATTTTATTTTCGAATTTAACCAAATATAAAAAAGTCTAGGAAAACATTTTTCAAAAAATTTTACACCAAAATTCAACCCCTTCTTCTGTATTCTTGAAAATGGGGGCATTTGTCGAACATATCTGGTTGATCAGTGCATTTTTTCCCTTTAAAGATTTTTAAAAGTTTCAGCCGCACCCAAAAAAAATGGTATTGGTGACCCCGGGGTATCCTTTACAAATCAACTGTCGCATGCGTGCAGTTAAAAATTGGGTTGTTTACTTACAAAGGGTTATACTCGACTGCCCAAAAAAAGCTTATAAAAGGATGAGCCAAACAATTGGGAAAAAAATGGGGTTTTTAAGTTAAACATATGTTTCAAAGTGTTTGGGGTTTTGGGGAGTTTGGATAAAACAAGAGTTGATAACGAGAGGCTTTTTGCTATCATTTAAACAAAATTCCCCGGGCGTGTACAGCAAAAAAAGGATGACAAGTGCTTGTAAAAGTGGCAAAATTTTAAACTTAAAAGCGTGTTTCAAGTCTTCCCTTATCCCGAAATTATTTAGATTGTGTGCAGCAAAAAGGTTTTAGAAAAAATTTTTTATTCGAGTAGGTTGGGAAACAGTGACCCCCGAATCCATAAGAATCGTTAGTGTGTGAGATATATTAAAAAATTTAATTCCATTTTTTTCCCGGGTCAGAAGAAAATGAACTATGTGTTTCAGTGTGACAATATCACTTAAGACCAAAATGCTGAAAGGGATTCCCCTTTTTTTCAGAAGCAAATATTGAGCCTTTGGCCCCCCGAATGTGTAAAATCAGACAAATGTTTTTTTTTTCAAACCTTCA
Organism: Rapana venosa; assembly: GCA_028751875.1. Lineage (NCBI taxonomy): Eukaryota > Metazoa > Mollusca > Gastropoda > Neogastropoda > Muricidae > Rapana > Rapana venosa. The sequence continues at coordinate 6,795,787 of CM054135.1, forward strand.
AATCAAGACAGTAAACTCATCTCCGTTACATAGAATTTTTTAAAACTTGATGTCTTTTTTCAAGTGGTTTTTTCACTTTTCATTGGGGTCACTTTTCTTGATATTGCATTCATGTGTCTGTAGAAATTTTTGTCCCCATGAAAAGGCGAGGCCTAAATTCAAAGCATTGTCATTGTATTGTTTCTCCTTTCTTTGTGTTGTTGTTGTGTGTTTTTTGTGTTGTGTGTGTGGTTTTTTGTGTGTGTGTTTTTTGTGTGTGTGATTCTCCTGTCTGTCTGTTGTCTCTCTTTTCTTTTCCCCTCCATTTTTGGGGTTTTTCTTCATGTCTCTGTTCTGCCTATTACTGTCAGTCGCAGTCAGCAGTCAATGTTTCCCCTTCTTTATTCGTGTGTGTTTTGTGTTAGTGTGTTTATTAGTGCATAAAATGTACACGTGCGACTTTTTGTGTGTGGCGTGTGTGTCTATGTTCTCTCTCTTCTCACTCCTCTCCCTCTCCCTTCACCCCACCCCCATCAATCTCCACCTCTTCTCCACTCTCTCTTCCTTCTCTAAATTGCTTCACTCTCTTTCACTCTTCTCCTCTTCTCTCTTCTCTCGTACTTCACTTTCAGGGTGCCAAAATTGATCTTTGCGGTCTTTTTCACAAGAATGGGTTTTTTTGTTTGTTTTTCCCTTTCCCATAAACTTTAAAATCCCATATTTTTGATTGCCTCCCCCCCAAAACTTCGGTATTGGGGCCCAAAAGGTAAAGTAAACTAAACACGTTAGGTTCAGAGTTCTCTTTTGTGGTCAAACAGCTCAACTTGGGCCCTCTAAAATGGCAATTAACTGTTAAAAATTTTGCAATATTTTGTTTTGTAAAAACCTTTGAAGAAAACAACAGATTTTGGCTCTGTAAATTTTCAGCCTTGGATATTTTCTTGAGTGGTTGGGTTTTTCCCATAAAGAAGGACATCAAGTAATGCGTATGCTAGAAATTCTGCACGGTTTCCCCCCCCTCAAAAGGGGGTTTAAACTGACGGAATAAATCTTTGAGTCTGATCCTCCTCTGTCTCCTCTCGTTTTTCCCCTGCCCCCCCCCTCCCGTCCCTTTCTCCCCTTCCCCCCCTCTCTGTTCCCCACTCCCCTCTCTCTGTCTTTTCCCTCTTTTGTCTTCTCCCCCTTTCCCCCCTCCCTCTCCCCTTTTCTCCCCTCTATCCCCCCCTTTACCTTCCTCTCATTTGTTTCTCTCACCTCCCCCCCCTCTCTCCCCCCCTCTCCCCTTTGTCTCAGTCTTCAACTCACTTTAAAGTAGATTTTTTTCCCCCAAAACCCAGGGGGATTAGGAGGAACCATTCCTGTCAACCTTCTCAAAAATCTCATAGAAAATGGCAGGGAAAACATTAATAACAATATGTTTAACCCTTTTTGTAGTTTTTAAAAGGCATTTGACATATTGTATTCCCTTTTTTAAAAAAAGCTAGACTGTATGGCTTATTTTCAAATCATTTGGACTTTATCGCCTTCTGGGTATAGACGACAAGCGTATCCCGAGATTTGTTTTACCTCCCCCTTTTCCCATAATTATGAGTTCCACAGGGATCAGTTTTAGGCCCCATTTTATTTTCATTTTATGTAAATGTTTTCCCACTAAAAGTTTCCACCTCATGTGAATATTTGTGATGTCCCACGATCCATATAAAGGGGGTCAATTTCGCTTTGTTTTGAATTGCAAAAAAATATTGATAAACTTGTTTTATTGTCTAAACTTAACATAGGGCTCTCCCCCGGGAAAAGCAAATTTGCAATTACAACCAGAAAAAACGCAAAACATTAGTTGAAGTTACCTGATTTAAATTTTACAATACCATTTGGGAAAGAAGGGGGTTTCTCAAAAAATTGCTTGGGTTAATATTGAAACAATTTGTTTTGGGTTTTAGTCATCTTTCAAATTTGTCAAAAAAAAGTTACCCCGGGAAAAAAATCTTTCAGCTCAAAGAATAAAATTTTTGTTTTGATAACATACCGAAAATATTTTTTCATGCTTATTACACCCCTGACATGTTTATTTCCACATGCGGGGATTTAGCAGTAAAAATTGTCTAAAGCGATTAAAAGTTTGTTAGTGTTCTTTAAAATTAGTGCTTCAAAATCAACACCCCTTGGGAAATAACAGTTACAAAGGGAATTATATTTTCCCCCTTCCCTTAAAATTCGTTTTAACAAAGGTGTTTCGTACAAAATTTTGTATAATCTTGGCCATCCCATCTTTACAACAAGTTTATTGAAATAATGTTGAGGCAAAAGATACGTTTATCCCACGACCCAAAAACTGACTCTTTTGTCTTCTTAAAATTTATTCAGGAGGGAAACTTTGGAATGAAAAACCTGATCACTTTAAAAAAAAAATGTTTTTTTATCCCCAAAAATGTTTAGGATTTTGTTTTTAGGGGGTCTGAAAGAACTGCACTGGTCCTGTGTGAGAGGGTGAATAACAGAAGACGTGGACGAGGGGGACGTGGACGGGAAAACTTGAAGGGAAGGAACCCGGGGCAAACAAAAAAGTGCACAAATGTCTCCCACTCCCCTTAGACAGAAAAATTTTTGTTATGCCTTTTTATAAAGTCTTATTTTGTTGATTGTGAATATAAAGTTTGGTTGAGTGTGTATATTTACTTTTAACCTTGTTTGTGAGTGTGCTGTCTTTTTTTTCATTTTTTTTTTGTGTTTCTGTTGATAAAAGGGGCTTGTTTGTTGTTTGTGTGTGGTTTGTGTTTTTGTGTGTGTGTGTGTGTGTGTGTTGTGTGTGTGTGTGTGTGCGTTTTTGTGTGTGTGTGTGTATTGTGTGTGAGTGTTGTGTTTATGCATTCTTTTACAAATTCCTTTGGTTTGGATGAGACTTTTTGGTTTTTTTATAAAAATTTTTTCCCTTTGGAAAAAAGGGGAGTGGGTAGGGAGGTGAAAGGAAAGTTTTTACTTTTTCTTTCCTACAAACTATGTTAAATGCGTTTGTATATTCTCTGTTTACTGTTGTCGTACCCGTCTATGCTCCGGTTATCTGTCTCTGTCCTGCCTATCTATTGTCTGTTTTCTCTCTCCCTCCCTCCCCCCTTCCCCCTTTCTCTTCTTTATTGTCTTTTGATTTTCATCTAATAAAAATAGTAGTATTTCTTATAGCTTTTTGATTTCATTGGGAAAGTAACTAAAAGCTGATTCTTATGTTGCTACTTTGTTTACTTTAGGGTTTTTTGCATTTCTGTGTTTGTTATTTTTTGCTGCTAGGGTTTAGTTTGTTCTTCTGTTTTGATTAGTGTTGTGTGTGGGGGGGGGGGGGGGAAGTTTGTAGTTTTTCTGCTTTTTTTTTCTTTTTATATTTTCTGGGTTTTTTTTTTGTGTTTTTTTTTTTTTTTTTTTGGGGAGGCATGGTGTAAAAAAGCCCGTGCTTATCCTTTATCTCAATAAAATTTTGAGTTCGAGTTCTCCTCTCCTCCCCCCTTCCGCCCCCCTCCCTCCCCACCACCCCCATCTCTCCCGCTTTCTCCCTCCCCCCCCCTTTTTCCGCTGTTCCCCCCCCCTCTCGTGTCTTCCCCCCCCTCTTTCTCCTCTATCTCCTCCCCACCCCCTTCTCTGTATGTGGCGGTGTTCTGTGTGTGTATGTGCGTGCGGACGGGTTGTGTTATGTGTAGTTCGTGCGTTTGTTGTAAACCCAAGCGAGCAAGGATATAATAAGATGAAGGTTTTGCTGAAAGATAGGCATGTTTTAAATTTGTGAACTGGGGTTTAAATATGGGTTTATGTCAGAAAGTTAGGCTATTTACCCCCAGTCATCATGCCCCCCCCCCCCCCCCCCGTCCCTTTCCCTGCACCCCCCGTCCTTTTACTTATGCCTAAAAAAAAAACTCTGAACTTTCTTCTGTTTTATCTCTGTTTTGTGTCTTGTCTATCATCCCCCTCTTTTGTCTCTGTCTATCATCCTCTCTCTCTGTTTTATCTATCATCCTCCCTCTGTCTCTGTTATTCCCCTTCTGTGTTCTGTCTATCACCCTTCTCTGTCTTGTCTGTCATCCTTTCCCCTGTGTCTCTGTCTATACCCTTCCCGTGTCTCTGTTGTATCCTCTCTCTCTGTCTCTGTTTTTCATCCCCTCTCTGTGTCTTGCCCCTCATCCTCTCCCGGTCCGTCTATCTCTTCTCCTTTCTCTGCTATATTCTCTTCCCGCTCGTCTATCATCCTCTCTCTCTGTCTCTGTCTATATCCCCTCTCTGTCTTTCTATCACCTCTTCCCCGTCTCGTCTGTCGGTCAGTCTTTTTGGGGGAAGAGGAGAGAGGAAGGAGAGAGAGAGAGAGAGAGGAGAGGAGAAAAGAGAGAGAGAGGGAGAGAGAATGACAAATTCTTTGACAATGACAATGACGAATTCTTTTATTTCGAGGATAATAAATAAGCACTCATGTGCTTTTTTACATCCAGTCCCGCCAGTAGGGAAACATCTTAATGATAAACCCAATACTCATACACTCACACAGTAAAAACAAAGGTTAAAAACTTAAAAAATAAACAAACCAAAACAACAACAACATCCAGAACAGGCAAACAGATACATTGACGATCATGCAGCGAGAGAGAGAGAGAAGAGAGAGAGAGAGAGAGAGAGAGAGAAGAGAGAGAGAGAGAAGAGAGAGAGAGAGAGAGAGAGGCAGGCGGGCAATTAGATAGACAGACAGAGAGACAGACAGACAGGTAGACAGGTAAATAGATAGACAGACAGACAGATAGATAGGTAGATAGATAGACAGAAAGACAGATAGATAGACAGATAGACATGTAGATAAATAGATAGAAAGATAGATAAACAGGCAGATAGACAGATAGACAGACAGATAGATAGATAGAAAGATAAGATAGATAGATAGATAGATAGAGAATGAGACGGACACGCACACAGGAAGATTGACAAAGAGACGGACATGCAGCAAAGAGAGAGAGAGAGAGAAGAGAGAGAGATGAGAGGAGTATGAGAGAGAGACGAGGAGAGAGTGAGAGAGAGAGAGAGAGAGAGAGAGATGACAATGACAATGACAATGACTAATTTTTTTATTTCGAAGATAATGAATGAGCATTCATGTGCTTTTTTTTTTTTTTACTCCAGTCCCCGCCCGTAGGGATACATCTTAATAATAATCCAATACTTATACTCTCACACAGTAGAAACAAAGGGAAGTAACCTTTAACCCCCCCCCCCCCACATAAACCCAAACAAACAACAACAAAAAAACCAAACAAACAAATAAAAGAAAACCCTAAAAACACCCCACCCATAAAACGACACCCCCCCAAAAAAAAACCCCAAACAAACCAACAACAAACAACAAACAAAGAAAAAGACAAAAACAAAACCAGCAAAAGAAAAAAAAAAGAAAAAAAGAGGAAAACAACAAAAACAACAGAAACAGCAAAACAAAACCAAGAAAAATAACAACCTAATTTATAAAGTCACAAAGATAAACATCTACACATTGTAAAATGCTATACATCGTTGTTACATATAACAATAAGATATTTAAATAGGGCATTCATTAAAACTTAAGTACAGCCGACAAGCCCAATAAAGTATTGAAAATATAAAGTATGAATCCTTCATCAGGATACACTATAACTATAAGCAAAACGATAAAAGGTGAGAGACAATGACAATGACAATGGCAAATTCTTTTATTTCGAGGATAATGAATAAGCACTCATGTGCTTTTTTACATCCAGTCCCCGCCCGTAGGGACACATCTTGATAATAACCCAACACTTATACAGTCTCACAGTAGAAACATGGGGAAATAACCCTTTTCAAAACAGCCCCCCCCCAAAACCCCCCCCCCCCCCCCACCCCCCCACCCCCCCCCCGAAAGCAAACGATAAAAGAAAATCCTAAAAACACCCTCCCACCACCCCCCCAACCCCCCAACCCCCCCCCCCCCCCACAACCAAAACAAAACGAACAAACAAAAGAGAAAGAAAAACCAAACCAACAAAAGAACAAAAAAATAAAAAAAGAGAAAAAGAAACAACAACAACAACAAACCAAGATGAATAACAACCAAACTTAATAAGTCATAAAGATAAACATCTACACATTGTTTAAATGGTACATATACTTGTTACACATAACAATAAGATATTGAAATAGGGCACTCGTTAAGACTTAAGTACAGAGGACAAGTCCAATAAGTATTGAAAATATAAACTATAAATCCTTCATCGGATACACCATAACTATAAGCAAAATGATAAAAGGTGAGAGAGAGAGAGAGAGAGAGTACGAGAGAGAGAGAGAGAGAGGAGAGAGAGAGAGTGAGAGAGAGACAGAGACACGAGTGTGTGTGTGTGTATTTCAAAGATAATATCCCAATTATAATTCCCAAAACAGTATACGAGAGAGAGAGAGAGACAGAGAGACAGAGAGAGAGTGTTGTGTGTTTTTTCGAGAAAATCCAAATAATAATTCTAAACAGTACAAGATCACCATAACTCTCATTTTTTTTTTTATACTTTTTAAAAATTTTAATTCTGTAGTGAAATAACTCAATCCCCATACACTCACACAATCGAAACAAGAAAAAAAAAAAAGAAAAAATCTAAACCTACCAGTCATTGAGAGGAGAAGGGTGGGGTTTTTTTGGGTGTGGTTGGGGGGGGGGGGGGGGGGGGGATTCGGGGGAAATACTAATATATAATATCACATAGACACGACCCATAAACATTTTTTTGATTATACTAAAAATTTCAATGTCATGGATAAAGTAACCCCAAATACCTACTTCCAAAATAAAGAGGGGGGAAAAAACCAAAAAAGTCTTAAAAAAAAATTACACATTGTAAGTAGAGAAACAGATTCTTTATTCCCATGTTAAAAATAAGTACTTGCCATTTTTACACCATCCCGCCCTTTGAGATAATCTTAATATAACCCAACAAGGAAAAAAATTTTTAAAAAAACCCACCCCCCAGACAAACAAAAAAAAAAAAACCCCCCCAAAAACCCCTCCCCCCCCAAAAAAACCCCCCAAACACCAAAAAACCACCAAAAAAACCCAAAAACAAACAAAAAGAGAAAAAAAACAAAAAACAACAACAAAAAACACCCCCCCCCCCCCCACAAAACCCCCACAAAAAAAAAAGGGGGGGTAAAAGAGGAGAAGTAAAAAAGGGGGGGGAAAAAAGGGGAGAGGGGAGAGGGGAAGAGAGAAAAAGAGCCAAACAATAGACAGAGGTAATTTTTTTTAAAAAAAAAAAAAAGACAGTATGTCATATCCCAAAAAAAGCAAAGACAGAGACCAAACTGACCATCTGTCGCAGCTGGGGAGTCAGTGTTGGTTTGCTCTGTGTTTTCTGAGGAGTTAGTGCTGGGTTTCTGCCCTGTGTAGTCTGGAGGGTTATGTTGGTTTGCCCTGTGTATGTCGAAGGGTCAGGTCTGGGTTTTGCTCCTGTGTTTGTCTGAAGGAGTCAGTGTGTCGGGGTTTGCCCCTGTGATGTCTGAAGTCTGTTGGGTTTGCCCCTGTGTATGTCTGAAGGAGTCATGTGCTGGTTTGCCCCTGTGTATGTCTGAAGTCAGTGTGGCTGGTTCTGCTCCTGTGTATGTCTGAAGTCAGTGTGTCTGGTTCTGCTCCTGTGTATGTCTGAAGTCAGTGTCTGGTTCTGCTCCTGTGTATGTCTGAAGTCAGTGTCTGGTTCTGCTCCTGTGTATGTCTGAAGTCAGTGTGGCTGGTTCTGCTCCTGTGTATGTCTGAAGTCAGTGTGTCTGGTTCTGCTCCTGTGTATGTCTGAAGTCAGTGTCTGGTTCTGCTCCTGTGTATGTCTGGAGGAGTCAGTGTGTCTGGTTCTGCTCCTGTGTATGTCTGAAGGAGTCAGTGTCTGGTTCTGCTCCTGTGTATGTCTGAAGGAGTCAGTGTCTAGTTCTGCTCCTGTGTATGTCTGAAGGAGTCAGTGTCTAGTTCTGCTCCTGTGTATGTCTGAAGGAGTCAGTGTCTAGTTCTGCCCCTGTGTATGTCTGAAGTCAGTGTCTGGTTCTGCTCCTGTGTATGTCTGAAGGAGTCAGTGTCTGGTTCTGTCCTGTGTATGTCTGAAGTCAGTGTCTGGTTCTGCCCCTGTGTATGTCTGAAGTCAGTGTCTGGTTCTGCTCCTGTGTATGTCTGGAGGAGTCAGTGTCTGGTTCTGCCCCTGTGTATGTCTGGAGGAGTCAGTGTCTGGTTCTGCTCCTGTGTATGTCTGGTGTCAGTGTGTCTGGTTCTGCTATTGTGTATGTCTGAAGGATCAGGCTCTTGGTAAGTAGTAGTTGTGTAGCTAGAGTAGTAGTAGTAGTCAGTATATGTGTAGTATGTAGTAGTAGTTGGTTGTAGTCGTAGTGAAGCTGAGCAGCTGTAATGTTGGTGTAGTTGTAGCAGCAGCAGCTGTCTGCAGCAGCGCGCGCAGCAGCGCAGCAGCAGCAGCAGCTAGCAGTAGTAGTTAGTAGTAGTAGATAGTAGTAGTAGTAGTAGTAGTAGTAGCTAGTAGTTGTAGTAGTAGTAGTAGTAGTAGTAGTAGACAGCAGAGAGTATATAGTGTAGCAGCTAGCAGCAGCAGCAGCTGAGCAGCAGCAGCAGCGCAGAGCAGCAGCAGCAGCAGCAGAGTAGTAGCAGCAGTATCATAGCACTATCATATCATAGCTTATCATTCTCGGTGACTTTAACTTCCACTTTGATAACCAATCTTCTTCCGACGTCAAACGTCTTTCTCTTTCTTTGTCAAACCACTCTCTTTCTCAGCTGGTAAATGAAGCAACGCACAAATCAGGACATATTGTAGACTGGCTAATTACTGATGTTTCCCAAGATCTGATCATATCTGTATCTATCACTGATGAACTACTTTCTGATCATTCCGCTGTTCTTTTTTCTCCAAACATCGCAAAGCCTATCAGAAAGAAAAAGTATGACACCCGTCGCAACCTCAAGGCCATAGATATTCAAACTTTCTCTGCACAAGCTGCTGAACGCCTATCGCAAAACTCTGATAACAATAACCCCTCTAAACACTACAATGATGTTCTCAGCCAACTGCTTGATGAGCATGCACCTCCATTGACCGTCTCCTGCCTGATAGGCCATGTGCGCCATGGTTACACCCATGACATTTCTGGTCGCAGAGCGCAAACGCAGGCAACTAGAGCGGCAGTGGCGAAAAGCAAAAACGGAAATTAATAAGCAGCTCTTCTGAAAACAAGTAAACAAAGTAAAGTCTTTAATTCTTTCAGAAAAAACAAAGTATTTCTCTTCTCAAGTTCTTGATGCCACGTCTATGAAATCTCTCTTTTCTCTCACATCTACTCTTCTTGGATCTGTGAAGGCAAGCCCTCTGCCTTCTATCCACAATCACTCTGAACTTCCTTGTATATTTTCTGCATTCTTTTCTGAAAAAGTTTATACCATTCGCTCCAAACTGGATCAGACTCCTTTCCAGCCTGTACTTCTGATCCCCAATTCTCTGGCACTCCTCTCCTTTTCTATCATCCGACAAGTGAGAAAGAAATCACGATAATTCTGAAAGAAATGACTATAAAATCATGTGATCTTGATCCCATACCTGCTTCTCTTTTCACACAGTGCCTACCACAACTTAAACCCACTATCACGAAAATAGTGAACTCATCTCTTGTTTCAGGAAATGTTCCATCAGCTCTCAAAACTGCTATAGTCACACCTCTACTCAAAAAGCATGACCTCGACTCTAACATTCTGAAGAATTATAGACCTGTTTCCAATATACCTTTTATGTCTAAAGTCCTTGAAAAAAATAGTTCTCAAACAGCTCAACAACCACCTTCTCTCCAACAATCTTCTTCCTGAGTTTCAGTCGGCCTACCGCGTCAACCACAGCACTGAAACCACCCTAGTACACACTTTAAATACGCTTCTACTAGCTTCTGACTCAGGGAAAATCTCCCTTCTCACTCTACTCGACTTATCGGCAGCCTTCGATACTATAGACCACTCAATTCTTCTCTCCCGTCTTCAAAAAACGTTCGGTGTTACTGGCACAGCCCTCACCTGGTTTAATTCATACCTCACTGACAGATTTCATACAGTTGCAGTAAACAAGATTCAATCAATACCTGTAAAACTGAAATGCGGAGTCCCACAGGGATCAGTTCTAGGCCCTGTTCTGTTCACTCTTTACACTGCCCCACTGTCACATATAATAAAACGTCATCAAATCAACCATCATTTTAACGCAGATGACTCTCAGATTCAAGCAGTGTTACTCTGAAATCTGCCTTCTCTCCTGGCAAATATGGCCCACTGCTTTGAAGATATTCAACATTGGATGACACAGAACAAATTACAGCTAAATGCAGATAAAACCGAAGCCATGCTTGTAGGGACCAAACACAAACTCTCTTCCATTACAAGAGCTTCAATAGAACTTGGCAATGCATCAGTCCCTCTATTCACTGCTGTGAAGTACCTAGGTGTTGTTATCGACAACACACTCTCTATGCAAAAATTCATCACCCAGACCTGTCAGTCGTGCTACTATCAGTTACGGCGTATTAGTGCAATTCGAAAGTACCTGTCCACTGATGCAACAGCCAAACTTGTCACTTCTCTTATTCTTTCACATCTGGACTATTGCAATTCTCTTTTGTCTGGTCTTCCAGCATCATCTATCCACTCCCTTCAACGTATAAAAAACTCCGCAGCTCGACTAGTTCTCAGAAAGAAAAAAATCGGAGCACATTACCCCCCTCTTGCGATCTCTCCCTGGCTGCCTGTGCCACAGAGAGTAGAATATAAGATCAGTACCCCCTGTTACAAATGTCTCCACAAAACTGCACCTCCTACCTCTGTGATGTCTTAACCTGTACACTCTTCACGTTCCCTCCGCTCTGCTGCAGATACCTTGTGCCTACGAATACCTAGATTCAACCAATCTACTGTTGGCCGCCGCTCTTTCTCTATTTCGGGTCCATCGACCTGGAATGAGCTCCCTCTCTCTCTTCGCCAGAAGCCTAGCTATGACACTTTTAAATCCAGCCTCAAGACATATTTATTTCAAACCTAAGATTTCCCCCCTCCTGTCTCATATCAGAACTATCCCACCCTTCACTTAACCATGTTCTATCACCCTGCTAAAGTATACGACCTGTGTGTGTGTGTGTGTGTGTGTGTGTGTGTGTGTGTGTGTGTGTGTGTGTGCTTTTGAAAAACATTTGACTATTGCAATTTTATTTCATAGATTTGGTCTGCAGCGTACCATGTTTGTAATATCTATTTGAACTATTGATTATTTGTCATTGGTTGTATGACTGTGTAAGGTTAGGTCGAATGCATGCGCTTTGATTTGTCTTTGCAAGATATAGCGCTATATAAGTTCCATTTATTATTATTATTAGTAGTAGTAGAAGTAGTAGTAGTAGTAGAAGTAGTAGTAGTATCATTATCATTAACTGATGCTCTATCAAAGTGGGAACAGATGAAGCCAAACAGAGAACACGGCTCATTATACTAACGGGCGAGAAAGCGTAGTTAGAACAGCAGCTCAAACTTGACCTACTGTCGACGCTGATTTGGCGTGCCGCTTTGTAATCTATCTACGATAGTCAAGGATAGACACTTGCAGCTGCAGATGAAAACCGAATCCAAAGTTGTCAACCTGGGGTTGTGCAGAAGACTTCTGAGAACAAGTATAACCAAGACACGGCCAAAGGAAAGCATACTGGATAAACTGAAGGAACTGTTAGGCCTGGTTAGCACTGGTAAAAACGTTCTTTTTTCTTTTTCCTTTTCCTCTTCTTCATCCTGGGATACAAATATAGCATTGTTGCATCATGTAATTAGCTGGTGTCAGGTAAAGAAGACATGCAACGAGCAGCCACAAAAAGATAAAAGTTTTCTCCATCTAATTTTAAACACAGAAAGGTCGAAACGGAAGCTGAGGTAACCCAGATGAGAATAAAAAAAGGAAATGTGCTGGATAGGGCACAGCATGTTTAGCTGTATAGCAGACCAAACCAAACCAAAACAAACAAACAAACAACAATAACTCCAACCCAAAACAACCAAAACAAACAAAACAAACAACAAACAACTCCAACCCAAAAACAACCAAAACAAAACAAACAACAGAAAACCCCAAAAACCAAAAACAAACCAAAAACCCCAGCAATAAGAAAACAAAATGACATGAAAAAAAGGTTCTTCCCTTTTCTGCCCCCTCTTATTCTGCAAACCCCCCTCTTTAAAACAACAACAAAACAAACCAAAACAACAAAAACAATCCAACCATCGACAAACAAAAACAAAAACGCCCCGAAGAGCCAAGCAAGAAGGATGAAAAACCCAAATGTAGAGAAACAAATTAAAAAAAAAACGCCCCCAAAAAAAAA
>CM054135.1:6808676-6833676 GCA_028751875.1 Rapana venosa
AAAAAACAGTACCGAGTACTTGTGTATGTTAGTTTGTGCAAACTGCAAGATTTGGGGGCAAATGTATGTGCATTAGGTGGGGGGGATGATAAGACAACACATTCTTCGATTAAAACGATTGTTCCAGTGCTTTCATTCAAATCAACATAAGCAAGTCCTACCAGCAGTCTAGGTTCTTTCATGCTTTAAATAAAGGAAGATGATGTGATCTGGCCTCCCATGTTCTTTACCAGTCAGACTTTCTTTTACATGCTCTCTCCTCCCCTCTCTCCTCTCCTCTCTTCTTCCCCCTCTTCCCCTTCTCTCTCCCCCTCTCTTCACCTCTCTCTCTCTCTCCCCTCTCTCATCCTCTCTCTCTCTCCCCTGCTCTGTGCCTGCAGCCACATCTGTGTGCTCCACATCACACTGTTTTTTGATGGTGACCCCGCTCCTGTAGGGCGACTTGTGGGCCGCATGGTTCTGATAGTGATGGCTGTTAAGGGCTGGGTGGTCCAGACCTTGTCTTATTTTGTGGTTCATTCTCTTGTTCTGTTGCTGATTCTGATCCATAGACTTTTTCTTTGTCAGATACTTGACCCGGCCTCCAACAATTTCTGTTTATCTTTATGCCTTTGTTTATCTGCTTTTCTTGCTGTTTCTTCTCCTTTAGCTCTTCTTTTTTCAACTTGGCCTTTTTCCTCGGAGTGGGATAGCCTGGTGGTTAGAGTGATGCCCATTGCTCTCGTGATCTGCTGACCCAGGTTCAAATCTTGTTCAAGAGGATTTTTTCCTCTGTAGTTAACATCAGTGCCGACTCCACTCTCCCCAAAAGTTCTTCGGATGAGTCTATAAACCGAGGTCCCGTGTGCGAACTCACGCAGAACAGTTTGTGCATACATTAAAACCCGTTCCGGTTTTCGCAAGAGTAGGCCATTGTGTGCCGGTGAACGGGTGACTAAATTGACAAAACTGCATACACACGGGGATTGGATGTAAAAAGAAAAAGCACATGAGTACTTATTCCATTATCCTCGAAATAAAAGAATGAATATAAAAAAATAGAAATAATGTCTGTCTGTCTGTCTGTCTGTCTGTCTGTCTGTCTGTCTCTCTCTCTCTCTCTCTCTCTCACTCACTCACTCACTCAATCTCATATAGTTGAGAGAGTGAGAGAGAGAGAGACAGACATACATTGTTTCTATGTATATTGATTTTTTTTGTTCCAGACATAAGGAAGGTACACTTAAATCAAGATAGTGAATTGTGTTTGATACGTATATATTTTTATGCATTTGTGCATTGTTTTCATTATTTCTTTCACTGAAACAGAGCTTGGTACTATGCATTTTATTCGGCTTTTTTGCCCACTCTGTGGCATTGTAAATTTCTCCTACGCCAACCATGTATTGTGGCCTAAGGCCGAGATACATTATATTTCTCAGTTCTGAGTTCTCTCACTCTCTGCTCTGTGCCTGCAGCCACATCTGTGTGCTCCCCATCACACTGTTCTTGATGGTGACCCCGCTCCTGTAGGGCGACCTGTGGGCCGCATGGTTCTGATAGTGATGGCTGTTAAGGGCTGGGTGGTCCAGACCTTGTCTTATTGTTGTGGTTCATTCTCTTGTTCTCTTTGCTGATTCTGATCCACAGACTTTTGCTATGTCAGATACTTGACCCGGCCTCCAGCATTTTAAAAAAGTCTGTATGTCTTTGTTTGATTGCTTTTCTTGCTGTTTTTTCTCCTTTACCTCTTCTTCTTTGAATTTGTCCTTTTTTCCCTCCCCAACACACGCAAAACATCTTGCGCACACGTTAAATCCTGTTCCGCTTTTCGTAAGAGTAGGCCATTGTGTGCCTGTGGGAACGGATGGCTAAAGTGACAAAACTGCATACACACAGGGACTGGATGTAAAAGAGCACATGAGGTCTTATTCCATTATCCTCGAAATAAAAGAAAAAATAAATTAATATATTAGAAACAATCTCTCTCTCTGCCCCCTCGTCTCTATTCTTTCTTTCTCTCTGTCTCTCTGTCTCTCTGTCTCTCTCTCTGTCTCTCTCTCCTCTCTCTCTCTCTCTCTCTCTCTCTCTCTCTCGCTCGCTCTGTGCCTGCAGCCACATCTGTGTGCTCCACATCACACTGTTCTTGATGGTGACCCCGCTCCTGTAGGGCGACTTGTGGGCCGCATGGTTCTGATAGTGATGGCTGTTAAGGGCTGAGTGGTCCAGACCTTGTCTTATGTTTGTGGTTCATTCTCTTGTTCTGTTGCTGATTCTGATCCATAGACTTTTTCTTTGTCAGATACTTGACCCAGCCTGTAGACGGTTTTTTAATATTTTTGTCTTTGTTTTTATGCTTTTTTGCTGTTTCTTCTCTTCTACCTTCTTTTTTTTCAACCGCCCTTTTTTCCTCTCTCTTTCTTCTTTTTTCCTTCCCCTCTTCTCTTCTACTTCAAACCCCTATTTTTCCCTTTTCCTTCTCTCTCTCCTCTCCTTTCTTTTTTTTGTTTTTTTCCTCCACTGACCATTTTCTTTTTTTTTAACTAAAGATATGTGTTTCTGTTGATTCAAGAGATACCTGCTTAGTCACATAATCACCAAACACCACTGAAGTGTAACATGCGCGCACGTATGCACACACTTATACTTACACACACAAAACACACACACATATATATGTAGATATATATACTTGTATATATACATGCATATATATTATTATATTTGTTATGTTGTATTAATTTTCGATAGTATAGTATAGATAGTATGTATAGTATAGTAAAGTATTATAGAATAGTATAGAAATAGTATAGTATAGTAAGTATAGTATTTATAGTATAGTATAGTATAGTATATAGTATAGTATAGTATAGTATGGTATAGTATAGTATAGTATAGTAAGGTGGCAGGATGGTTAAGACTTTTGCCTGCCAACAAGTAAACCGTGAGGTTCTGGGTTCGATTCCCAGCCTCGCCCTTTCTTCCCAGTTTGACAAAAAAAATCGAACTGAATGTCAAAGTCCTTCGGTTGAGACTATAAACCGAGGCCCCGTGTTCGAACGCATGCAGAACATCTTGCGCACACGTTAAATCCTGTTCCGCTTTTCGAAAGAGTAGGCCATTGTGTGCAGGTGGGAACAGAAGACAAAATTTACAAAACCGCATACACATGTGGACTGGATGAAAAAAAAATCACATGAGTGCGTATTCCATTATCCTCGATTTTAAAAAAAAAAAAGTCATTTGAGTGCTTTGATTTGTTGCTTTACAAGATTCAGCACTATATAAATTCCATACAGTAGTAGTAGTAGTAGTAGTAGTAGTAGTAGTAGTAGTAGTAGTAGTAGTAGTAGTAGTAGTAGTAGTAGTAGAAGTATCATTATTATTACTATTACTATTATTATTATTATTATTATTATTATATTAGAGTGGAGTAGAGTAGAGTAACTCTCTCTCTCTCTCACTCCCCTCTCCTCTCTTCTCTCTTTCTCTCTCTCCTCTCTCTCTCACTCTCTCTCCTCTTCTCTCTCTCTCTCCTCTCTCTCTCTCTCTCTTTTCCCCTCTCCTCTCCCTCTCTCTCTCCTCTCTCTTGTGAGTTGTCCAAAACTCACTGTTTTATGATTTGCCCTCCAGCCGCAGTTTTGCTAGTGTACATTAAATTTGTCCTATATTCAGTGTTCTCTATCTCTCATTCTCTCTCTCCCTCTCTCACCCCCCCCCCTCTCTCTCTCCCTCTCTCTCTCTCTCTCCAAAATTCCGACATGTCTCCTATATCAAAAGTGTCCCCTTTCTGTTGTGTTCAAGAACACCAAATTTCCGATAAACCATTGCAAGCAACAGGGCAGGGGTGTGTTTCCACATTTGTTTTTCAGAAAAGAAAGCATATTCCCAGGAGTCATCGGTCCATGTGTGTTTTTTAAAGCCTCAGTGTGTGTGTAGTTTGTGGTGTGGTGTTGTGTTGTGTGTGTGGTGTGTGTGTTTTTGTGGTGGTGTGAGTGGTGTGTGTTGTGTGTGTGTGTGTGTGTGTTGTGTGTACGTGTGTATGTTTTGTGTGTGTGTGTGTTGTCTGTGGTCTGTGTGTGTGCATGCATGTGTATTTTGGTTGGAAGTTAAATTCCCTTTGCATGAAATGCAGGTCGGGGGCATTGTGTGTGTATGTGTGTGTGTTGTGTGGTGTGTGTGTGTGTGTGTGTGTGTGTGTGTGTGTGTGTTTGGTCTGTCTGTGTCTGTGCTATGGTGGCATAATCCCGAATGTCCGTTTATGTTGTGAAACTGGTTGGCTATATACTATAATGTCGTTTTGTATGTAAACATGTTCAATATGTATTTTCCACATACTCAGAATATGCATGCTAGAAATTGTTAGGGAAAAGGTTTGTGTAACGAGTGTGTACATGACTATACAAATGTGTGCATGAATTATAACAATAGAAAATAAATTAAGAACATCGAAAACCCAAAAATAAAATTGAAAACAAAAAAACCTACGAAGATCTCCATCAGAGCAATAGAACAACAACAGCAACAACATCAGCAACAACAACACAACAACAACAACAGCAATAATAACACCAACACAGCAACAACAAAAACAAAACAACAGCAAGAAAACAGCAACAACAGAAAAAAACAAGACAAAAGCCTTCTAGGAAACAGACAAGAAGAAAGCAACAGATACTTCACAACAACACAACAACATTATACACAGCAAGCAACAATAATAACAACAAGAGGACAAAAACTATCTGAGGACACTAACAAGAAAAAAAAAGAAAAAAAAAGATCCCTTCATCAACAACAACACCAACAACAATTACACAACAGAACAACAACGAGACAAAACCTTTTCCCAGAGCAAAGAGAGAAAAAAGCCACAAAAACACCTTATCAACAACAACTACAGCAACAACAGCAACACAAAACCTAATCCGAGGACACAGACAAGAAACACCCCCAATAGGAACGTCATCATCAACACAACAACAACAACTTACCTACAGCAACAAATAACTACAACACCAACATCAACAACAACCAACAGACAAAGTATTATGAGGACACCTACAAGGAAAAAAAGCAAGAACATTTACTTCATCAATAACGAAACAACAACACACAAAATGACAAAAACTAATCTGACGACATACAAGACACAGTGTGCACTGAATTGAAAGCCTAGAGGACAAATCTTCCTCCCTCCTTTTTCTGCCCCCCCCCCTCACCACCACACACACACACAGCATGGTGACGACTACAGCAGCCAGTCATGGAGAATAGGTGAGAGGAGGAGGGAGGGATGAAGTGATGGGGCTGCAGGCATAAAAAGAGAGAGAGAGAGAGAGAGAGAGAGAGAGAGAGGAGAGAGAGAGAGAGAGGAGAGAGAGAGAGAGAGAGAGAGAAAAGAGAGACGCTTTGACGTTTTGGGACCAATTTATTGTCATTGCCCAAAGTGGCCTATTGACAAGGGGGTTATACACGACTTTCTTTTGTAAATACAAATAAATACAAGAAAAATCACATGATGCATTTAACGTAATGAAAAACCAAAAAAAACCAAAACATGAGCTCTTATGACGGATACGACTTTAACTCTACGTAAACTCAGTTTCAAAATGAACACAAAGAAATAACAAGGATGAACAAAAAACCAATAAGCAATAACTAAAATAATGAAAAAAAACATTCAAGAATGCTATTTTAAAGACCATCCATTGACATTGTATGTGAAATTTTCAAAAAAATATTCTTGCGGGAGACTACAGCGTAATTATAAATTTTTCTTTATGTGTTTTAAAACAAAATGCTGGATTTTAATAATATAAATGTTACATTTAGTTTAGTCACAAATGTTAAGCTAATTGGAACTTAGCTGAAAATTGTCTTAATTTCAGTGCTTCAGCAATAAATTTTGCAACCGATTTATCACAATATCATCATCGGACGATAAGATAGAAAAAATATCTTGCCTTCGGAAAGCTTCTAGATTGAGAACACCACAGTTTTCACGATGGAAACATATGATTGCAATGAAACAGGAAATGCACTTCATCATAAAGAATATGACCACACATAGGGCAAGGGAACTGTGTGGACGTCTCGGGTTTTGAAACCATCTTTTGTTGCATTGAAGCCGAGTGTTCTTAGTCGAAATCTTGCATAAATTAGTCGATGCCATTTGTCATGACTACTCGAAGATACTTTTCAGCTTGAAAGCACACTTAAACGAAAAAAAACAGCAGTATTTATCTTTACTTTCCATGTCCGAGTGCCAATTTTGTTTAAATGAACAAATGAGCCTGTCTTTCAATTCAAAAATAAACCCATGCTCGCTACATACTTCCTGAGACAACCACACGATTCCAAAACCATGTTCTGATAAAAACCTTTTTAACTTGGAACTTGACTTCCGCTCACCGTCGAAGCAAGACGTGTTTTGGCGAGCGCGCAAGAAAACGATTCAAACAGCTGTGTACAGCAGCAGCAGCGATGTGAGTTTTCTTTGCCTTCGGGTAGGTGGGCGCGGTGCTACAAATTTTCATCAAGAATGATAGACGGGAGCTAGCTTACATTACATCAATCACCGACACTCTTCATGGCAGAATTGTTTAAAAAAGAGATGAGCACCGCCATTTCAAAATACTTTGGGAAGAGGCGGCAGTGAGAAAAGAAAACCTTCATCAAAAAGCGATTCGTGTGCCAGCCCAGAAGACACGAAAAGAAGAAAAAGCAAAAAGCTGCGACAGGGCATGACAACTCAGAAGAAGAAATGCATGCAGAAAAGCATTTACGAACTGCAAGACTCGATAAAAAACCTCGCTACGAAAGAGGACTTAAAAATCATTCAGCAATTGAAAAGAAAAAGGTGGAGAGACTGAATGACTCCTTCACCCATCGAATAAAAACAAAGCTGGAGGCTAGTCTCTTCGACGTCGCCAGCGAAAATGACAAACTTTGAAAGAGGTGTCAAAGCTTCGGGAGGAGAATGGGGAAACCCTGAAGACCAGCTGACCCAAAACCTCCAAAGAGACCGGCAAGCTGCAGCAGGAGCTCAACGAAAACGAGCAACACGGGCGTCCTGGAATGTCCGAGTGTTCGGGGTTGCGAAGGTGAAGAGGCCAGGAAGAAACAGTGGAAGACTGTGCGAAGAAATGCGCTCATTTTTTCTCCGAAAGGCGGGATGTCCCGTGTCACCTTCTGACATAGACATCGCGAAACGGGCCGGGAGGGAAAGCTGCTGAGGGAGGGAGACCACGCCCCATCATCGTCAGGTTCCTGTCCCGCAGAAAGAGAGACGGGTGATGGGGGCCCGGCGCAAGCTCAAACAGACGGGACTGACTGTGGCGGAAGACCTGACCCAGGCCAACTACAGGTGCTCCGGGGGGTCAGCGCCCATTCTGCAGTGATGGCGCTTGGTCATCCAACGGCAAGATCCTTTGCAAACTAAAAAAATGGAAAGACAGTGAAAGTCGATACAGGTACGGATGTGGGCAAATTTTTTTAAGAAAATGACTTAATGACTTAATGATAGACATGGGCTGACAGATTGAGGGGGGGGTTGGGCACCGGGCGAGGGAGGGGGGAGGGGGCGGTGGGGGGGGGGGTCACTCCTAAGTTTTGCTAGTTTCTCATATCAAAGTGGGATGGTTCTGAATTAAAGGGACATTAAGTCTTTGATTGCTATAGATAGGGGAAAAAAAAGAATGCACTAATGTTTGAAAGTAAAACACATGGATCCTGTTTGAAATTAAAATAAATCAATACTTGCTAAAAAAGTATTAAAATATATATATAAAGAATGGGTCTTGAAAATAGATCAAATTTAGAATAGTAAAAGTATAGGGTGCCCACAGATAAATAAGCAATGGGCGAGCTAGCTGGGGTGGGCGTTTGTTTATCGGGCTGTATGGTGGTGGTCTGTATTCGTTTTTGTATTTGGTGCGGAATCAGTCAGGATTTTTGAAAGTTGTTTGTGCGAGTGTGTGTGTGTGCGCGTGCGCACGCGCTCGTGAGTATTTGTTCTAATGTAGCACGATGTACCAGCTCGTTCAGATTTCCACAGCAGGATGTTTTGGAGAACGGTATACTTGATGTCTCTTAAAAGTCAAAGGAAGGGGGGGGGTCAAGAGGGGGGGGGGAGGGGTTGCCTACGTTTTTTTTCGGCTGGTGTTTTAAAAGATCATTCATTAATGCATTCTGTATAGGAGGGTTCGGATGCTTCATGTTTTTCTCCTGTGGGAAAACCATAATGTACGAGTGCAATAGGCAAAGCAATAGGGGTCCGTTTGTCAGGGGTACTGATACTTTTTCTTTATAGTCTCTTTCTCTAAACCCCTCTCCTCCTCTCTCGCTCCGTCTCTCTCTCTCCTCTCCTCTCTCTCTCTCTCCCTCTCTCTCTCTCTCTCTCTCTCTCTCCTCTCTCCAAAGAAGGTGGATTTACTTCATGGGCTGCTAAGAGGGTATAATAAGTATAAGAAAATTGCTTTCTTGATACTTGGCATTTAAAGTTTGGTCTGCAATAGTGGTATTTATTGTCAGTGGCAGCAGCTGTAGTCATATGTTATGGGAGCAATAGTGGGGTTTGTTGTAAGGGTAGAGGAACAGAAGGGATGGGGGGGTAACACTAACAGTAGTAGTGGTTGGAATAGTAGTTGCAGTGTTGAGGTAGTAGTAAAAAAATCATTACACCTGAGAGATTTGGGATGACTGTAGCTTCCTGCTCAAGATGCTTTGTAATGATGCCGGAAGATCCATGGGTATACTAGGAGCCCCATCTCCCTTTCCGGTCCCCCTTTCCTTCTCTTGTATGTGTGCCCGTGGGGAGGAGCTGTGGGTGTTTTGGTTTTCGCCGCCCTTTCCCCCCCCCCCCCTTTTTTGAGAAACTGTGGATTTGCTGTTTTGGCACCCTGCCATTTTAGAATGTCTATACAGGCATAGGTGCAAAGTTGTGTAAATATTTTTTCCTATGTTTCTACTGCGAATGTTTTTTGTTTGCTTGCATATTTACTTTGGTGCATTACAAACACAGGTGCCATTTTCTTTTGTGTGTGTGTGTGGGTGTGATACAAGTTTATCTAAAGTGGATATGTGTCGGGGTTGTTGGTGGTTTAGTCTTCCAGACCTTTTTTTGAAGGGGTTGACTGCCATTTGTGGCTGTTTTTTCTTTTTTGTAGTTTGGTTTGTCCTTTGGGTATACCTGCTGCATGAGTTTTGAATTATTTCATTTCTGGTCAAGGTGGGCAGAGAATTTTCGTAATAGATTTGACCTGCTCCAACTTTGTGGTGTCAGTCTCATTGTGGCCCCTTTGGTCGCTGGGCTGTAAACCCCATCACTAATTATTTAGAAATTTTTTAGCAGAAAAGCTTACTTTTTTTGACTAAACAATGCACTTTTTTTAAAATGCGTCTCCTAACAACCCTGCTTGTGTGGGTACCAGTGTTATAAAGTGGAAGACAGCCATGTGGGTCCAATATGGTTTGGGTTTGAATTAAGCCCCTAATTAGAACATAGACCAGTGTTATGAAATACTGATTTTGAGCGCCAGGGCTCACCTGCGTTAGTTAAGTAACAAAAAGTTTTCTTATATTTTTTCTGGGTGTTTTTCAGATTCTGTTTTGTTTGTTTTTTCTTTCTTTATATTCTTCTCTTTTAAGGAAATATGATTTGCAGCATGTCATGCTATGTTTGTAACTTCAAAAGGTACCTTCTACCTTACATGGTATTTTGCTTCACTACCTTTGTGCCTCCTGGAAAGTATTCTATAGCGTGGCTACAGTCGGTTTGGCCATTTATGTTTCTTTTTAAGATATAAACTAACTCTGCAAAAAAATGGATAAAATCACAATTGCTTCATTAAATTGCCAAGGTCTGGGGATATGCATAAAAGAAAAAGATGTATTTCATTATCTTAAACAGAAAAAATACTCAATATATTGTCTTCAAGACACCCATTTTGACAAAAAACTAGAGAAATATGTGAACGCAGAATGGGGTATAAATGTGTTTCGCATCAAAATAAGACGAATTCAAGAGGGGTAGCCATTCTTTTGCAAATAAATTTTGAGGGTTTTAAAAACATAGCAGTACTACAGATCAAAACGGAACTTTATAATTTTAACATTTTTCAACAATGGAAAGGGACATGCTCCTTGTCAACGTATATGAACGAAATAAAGACGATCCTGACTTTTACCAATTCACTAAAAGATAAAAATCGAGAAATACAAAACAAACAACATTATAGCTGTAGGGGATTGGAACATTGCATTAGACCCACACCTAGATTGTTATCAATACACACACATCAATAATCCTAGAGCTAGAGAGGCGTTAGAAAGAGTAACTGAAGAGCTTGGTTTAGCAGACATTTGGAGAGAAAATAATCCTGAGAGAAGGCAGTATCATGGCGAAAAACCAAAACCACTTAAACAGAGTAGATTGGATTTCTTTTTGCTTTCAGACTCTTTGTACTGGTATTATAACAATACGGATATCCTGCCTGGAAAACCGTTCCCGACCACTCATTGGTAACATTTAAACCCTTTAAAATTTGGCAAAAATGAAAAAGGTAAGAATTTTTGGAAATTTAACTCTTCCTTGCTTAGAGATAAAAACTTCGTAGAAGAAATTCATTCAGAAATTTCAAATGTAACCAAAGAATATGTCAGGGTAAATATGATGGAGTTAACTTGGAAGATGTACCTAAACAAAAATTAGAATTTAAAAATTTTAGATAAACTCTTTCTAGACTTTCCTACTAAAGAAAATACAACCAAAACTAAAGTTACGCAAAATATGAAAAAACGAAAGATGCAGGAAAAAATGAAAATGCACTTGTAATAGAAAATACACTCTCTGGAAAAGATCGAAAATAAAAATGAAAACATAGTTTTTACAGATAAAGGAGAAAAAAAAGGAGCTCGAGACAATACGAACTAAAAGAATGGGAAAGGGGTATTGCTAAATCTAAAGCACGATGGATAGCAGATGGGGAAAAGATTTCAAAGTACTTCTGTAACTTAGAGAAAAGAAAAATTTTGTAAGTAAACAAATAACAAAGTTAGTCACTAAAGAGGGCATATTGTTGAAAGCCAGGCAATATTTAAAAAGAAGTAAGCTCGTTTTATGAAAACTTAATAAAAAAAAAAATACGGAAGAATGTGAAATTGATAACTTTGTAAGAGCAATACCCAAACTGTCAAAGGAAGAAAGTGAGTCATTAAACGGTAACATTACACTTGAGAAGCAAATCAACTTTAAAAAACATGAAAAACGGGAAAGTCCTGGCACAGATGGATTCACAGTCATTTCTTTAAAATTTTTTTTGGAAACCAATAGGACAATGTATAGTTAGATCATTAAAAAGAAAGCTACAAATATGGTGAATTGTCAACCACACAAAAAGAGGGACTGATTACTTTTCTTTCCCAAAGGGGACAAACCTAAAGAATATATAAAAAATTGGCGTCCCATTTCTCTCCTAAAAGTAGTCTTTTAAGATAGGGTCCTCCTGTATAGCCAATAGAATCAAAAGGGTACTTCCAAAGTTAGTCAGTGAGGACCAAACAGGCTTTATGAGCAGCAGGTACCTTGGGACAATATAAGGTAATTATGATTTGATCAATTATTTGAATATAAAAAATCAACCAGGGGTACTCATTAGTATAGAATTTGAAAAAGCCTTCGACTCTCTAAACTGGAATTTTATGTTAAAGTGTTAAAAGCGTTTGGGTTTGGAAATAGTTATGCACGGGTTGAAACATTCTATAAAAAATTAAAAAAACAACTGTTCTTGTAAATGGTAACACTATCGGATGGGTTTTAAAATTGAAAGGGGATGTAGGCAGGGTGATCCGTTTCACCTATTTGTTTATTCTTTTTGCAGAGATTTTGGCCTTAATGATAAAGGAGGACAAAGTAAAAAAAAGGAATCAATATTGGGAAAAGAAGAGCACAAAATTTCTCAAAATCTGATGACACCAGCTCTTAAATGCGGAGATGAGACCTCGTTTTAACGTTCCAATACATATAATCGAACAATTCGGGAGAGTTTCAGGACTACACATGAATAAGGAAAAAACCCAGATCAAATGGTTAGGAAGTAAGAAAAATTCCAGCAAAAATATTTTGCCCCTTTTGAAAATGATTTGGAACCCCTCAGATTTAAAATATTAGGTTCTGGTTTACCCAGACACTAAAAGACTGTGAAATGAAAAATTACAATAATAAATTTTCAGGGTTAAACTGCTTTTCAAAATATGGGGCAAAAGGGAAATATTACTCCATTAGGGGGAGAGTAGCTGTACTAAAGTCCTTTTTTCTTTCAAAGCTTATGCATTGTGGATATTCTACCAGACCCACAGGACATTTTTGAAACAGTTACAGAAACTTTTTTCAATTTGTTTGGAACAATAAAACAAAACAAGATAAGAAACAGACTGCAGTCAGACATAAACAGTGGAAAAATATACCTGATAAAACAATATTATATGCTTTGAAGCTTTTATGGGTAAGAAAGTTAGAAAATCTAATCACAAGTGGACCAGTATTGCAGAAATACCAAACCCAAATTTTTTAAGACTCTAGACTGTTATGGTCCATCAAAATGCACAGCACGTGAAGGCTAATCCTTTTTGGACCATTTTTTAAAGCTTATAAAATTTTTCTGTACTTGCATCACTCCCCAAAATTAAAATGAATTTCTTTCAAAACCTAAATTTTTTATATGACAACCCTTACTATTAGGAAAAAAAGGTTGTTGATAAAAATTTTGCAGAAAAAGGGATATTCTAATAAAACATTTGTCAAGGAAAAAATGGTGATTTATTAATAATGATTTTTTTTTAAAGCAAATAATTGTATTGACTTTGTAACTTTTCAAGGGCTAATTTCATCAATCAACACTTTGCAAAAAAGGCAGGAGTCAAAAAAGGTGACAATGTAAAATTTTTGTACAGACACAACGAAAGCAATACAAACAATAGATAGTGTGCACCGGGTTCAAAACTGTACTATGAAAAGTTGATGTCAAACAAGACAGAACCCAAATGCTGTAAAAAATGGACAACAGAAACTTAATGAAGAAATCACTGGAAAATGTATTTTAAAAATTGCACAAGATTAAAACATCAAATTACAATGGGTTACAGATAAAAATTGTGCACAGAATTGTCGTTACTAATGTTGTTCTGTGTCAAGGGGGTAACAAATACAACAAGTTGTCCCCTTTTGCACTAGCACAAAAGATTCAACCGAACATTCTTTTCGGGGCTGCAACCAAGCAAGAACTATTTGGACAAATTTAGAAAAAAAAGTATCAATGACCATTGTGAATATGCATCAATGTGAAAATTTCACGTAAAAATTGTACTTTTTGGAGTGGATGAATGCATGAAAACTGATGCTATTTTCGATTCATATCCTTTTTGCCCAAATGGTATATTTTCAGATGCAGAATTGAAAATCAAATTTACCAGTATGGACAGTTTTTCTTAAACAGTTGAAATACAGGTTTCAAATTGAAAAATATAACGCAACAATTGCAAACAACCTGAGTAAGTTCACTTTTGAATGGGGTAACTATAGACCATTGCTTGACTAAAAAGATTATATTAAATATAAGTGAGACATGGTCCCGGCCATGTGCTTTTGCTGAAAAGCAGTCCATGGGATAGCAGAAAAGATGGAACCTGTGCAGCATTTTTTTTTAACCCCTCCAAGGCCATGCGGTCATAAACTAGGTAATTAACTGACACTGGCACATTGCGATCTTCCTCATGAATGAAAGAGGGGCAATGGTATAGATTTACAGAATTGACAAGGCGTACAAATTGTTTTTCTCACGATAGCATGATAGCTATAGCTAAGATAGCGTTTTTCTCACGATAGCATGAAAAACCGTGTATGTAAAGTGTGTTTGTATATGAGTTTTTGTGTGTGTGTGTGTGTGTGTGTGTGTGGTGTTTTGGTTGATTAAGCACTTGAAAAGCAGTTGGTATTACTTGTTTATGAAAAAGAATTGTATTTGTATTTTCTTTAAGTTTATTTATTTATTTACTTTTTTAAAGAAACATTTTGTCTGTAATTCTTTGTAAATGCAAAACGAAAAATAAAAAAGTTTTAAAAAAAAAAAACCTTTTTAACTTGATATGCCCAATTCTTCTTACCCAGCTCCATTTGTATAACCATCATGTCATAAGACTGCCTACATAAACGTGACCCTGGAAGTTTCAGTAGTTTTAGCCAGTACTTAATACACTTAACAGACGTTCTGATGTTTAAAGGATATCTT
Source organism: Rapana venosa (assembly GCA_028751875.1). Classification (NCBI taxonomy): domain Eukaryota; kingdom Metazoa; phylum Mollusca; class Gastropoda; order Neogastropoda; family Muricidae; genus Rapana; species Rapana venosa. The sequence continues at coordinate 6,822,944 of CM054135.1, forward strand.
CCGTTTCTCCATATAGTACAGTATTTGACAAATTGGATTGGACATTTAAGAAACGTTTGATACATATGTATGTATTTTTCTATTTGGGATTAACAGTAAGTCCCCATATTTCGATGCAAATTTAAGTAAAGGTTTAATTTGAACATCAAAAATTTCCAAAATAAAAAAACAATCAAACTGAATTCAGCTTTCGTAACGTTTTTAAGATTTCGATTACACCTTTTTTTCCCTTTCCTGCAACATTCACGCCATGCAACATTCAAACTTTAGCTTCGTTAAAAAGGGTCATCCCTAGGTACTTATAAGAATTCACGACTTTCACTTCAGCATTTCCATAAAAACCATTTTCACGCACTGAAAATGTCCACCCATTCTAAAAATATATTGTTCGTTTTTCCATATTGATGATAAATCTAGGCGATCGCCTCTTCCTTTAATATATCTATTTGGGTTTTTGTAACCTAGTACCGTGTCAGACAAGAGAATCATATCACGGCAAATAGTATAAAAAATCCCTCCATCTCCCTGAGATAAACTGAATACCATGTTTTCCTTTTTTTTTAAATTCAACGGCTAATTAGTTTACAAAAAAGAAATAATTGTGGACTTAATATAACAGCCCTCTTTCACTCCTTTTGGACATTCGAAATATTCCGAATAACCCTATCCTGCGCGTACAAAAGCTAATCCCGATTTATATTACACTCCTTAGTGCCATATATAATTTACCGTTAATCCATTTTTACGCAGAACAGTCCATAAGATATTAGATTAACAGAATCGAACGCCTTACGAAAATCGACAAATGCAACAAATAGTTTTTTTATTTGATTGCAAGTATTTTTGAACAATAGAGTATAGGGTGAATATATGATCAGTAGTACTTTTAATTTGCTCGAAACCTGCTTGTTCTTCAAGCAGTTTTCATTCTCTTCACCCCATCTAGTTAACCTTTTATTCAAAATATAAGTATATTTTTGCTGACGATTGCTAGTGAGGGCTACTCCACGATAATTGTCTGTTTTAGTGCTGTCGCCTTTTTTGTAAATAGGAATAATTATAGACTTGGCCCACTCCAAAGGGAAAGAACCTCTTTCAAAAACATCGTTGAAGAGTTGAGTTAGGAGGAAATAACAATTGAGTTGGCATTTTTTAGCCAAATCAATTGAGAGAGAGAGAGAGAGAGAGAGAGAGAGGAAGAGAGAGAGAGAAGAGAGAGAGGGGAGAGAGAGAGAGAGAGAGAGAGAGAGAGTGACAGACAGTCAGAGAGGTAGGGAGAGAGAGAGGGGGGGGGATTGAGACTTCATTTTTTCATTTGTTTATTCTTTTATTTCGAGGATAATGGAATAAGCACTCATGTGCTTTTTTTCATCTAGACCCCGGCAGTATGCAGTTTTGTAAATCCGTTCCCACCAGCACACAATGACCTGCTCTTTTGTAAAGCGGAACGGGTTTTAAGGCGTGCGCAAGATGTTCTGCGTGTACGAACTACACGGAACCTCGGTTTATGTATAGTCTCATCCGAAGGATTTTTAAGGGAAGTGGAGTCGGCACTGAGTTAACTCCAGAGGGAAAAAATCATCTTGAACGGATCCGAACCCAAAGAGAGAGAGAGAGAGAGAGAGAGAGAGAGAGAGAGAGAGAGAGAGGAGAGAGAGAGAGAGAGAGAAAGAGAGAGAGAGAGAGAGAGAGAAAGAGAGGAGAGGGGAGAGGGAGACAGAGAGAGAGAGAGACAGACAGACAGACAGAGAGACAGAGATAGAAAGAGAGAGAGAGAAAGAAAGAGAGAGAAAGAGAGAGACCAGAAGAGAGACAGAGACAGAAAAAAGAGAGACAGAAAAGAGAGAAAGAGGGAGAAGAGAGAAAGAAAAGAGAGAGAAAGAAGGGGAAAAAGAGGGGGAGAGAGAGAGAGAGAGAGAGGGAGAGAGAAGAGAGAGAGAGAGAGAGAGAAGAGAGAGATTAAGAAAATGGATTGTGGGAGAAAAAAGACAAGTAGATTCCAGTTTCCTGTTCCTACTTCCCCTCCAAGGAAGATGTCAGATTGCCTTATGTTTTTTTCCTTCTTCTGTCCGTTAAATTACGTACATACATGCACTGTAGCACATGAATATCTGTGCACACACATAAATACGTGCGCATACACACACGCACACACTTACGCACGCATACACACCACACACACACACAACACACACATATTCTACTAATATCACTGATGGTGAAAAGACGTAAAATGTTTTTTATAAAACGAAAGAACATATTCTACGTTGCAAATTTAAAATTTCACTGCGCTACACTCCCTCCACCTCACCACACCACACTTTACCACACCACACCACACCACACTACACAACACCACACCACACTACACCACCACACACCACACTACACCACACTATACTACACAACACACCACACTACACCACACTACACCACACCACACTACACTACACTCCCCCACACTACACCACACCACACTACACAACACTACACCACCCCTACACCCCATCACACTACACCAGAGCAACCATTCCACACTACACGACACCAACCACACTACACCACACTACACCACACTACACCCACACCACATCACACTTCCACCACACCACACCACCAAACCCCACTTCACCAACCCACCACACTTCACCACACCACACCACACTTCACCACACCACACCACACCACACTCACCACACCACACCACCACTCACCACACTTCACCACACTACACCACACTTCACCACACCACACCACACTATACCACACTGGACCACACTACACCACACTTCACCACACCACACCACACTTCACCCAACCACACTACACCACACTACACCACACTTCACCACGCACAACCACACTTCACCACACCACACTAACCACACTAGACCACACCCACCACACTTCATCACACCACACCACACTACACCACAAACCCCACCACACTATACCACACTACACCACACCCATACCACAGTACAACCACACCACACTACAGTATACCACACTACACCACACTTCACCACACCCTCACCACACTTCACCACACCACACCCCAAATTCACCACACCACACCACATTCCAACCACACCACGCCACACTTCACCACACCACACCACACTTCACCCCACCAACACCACACTTCACCCACACCACACCACACTTCACCACACCACACTTCACCACAAACCCCATCAAAACTTCACCACACCAAAACTTCACCACACCACACTTCACCACACCACACTTCACCACACCACACCACACCCCCACTGCACCACACCACACTACACTTCACCACACACACCACACTACACCACACCACACCACACTTCACCACACCACACCACACCACACTACACTACACCACACTAAAACCACACTACACTTCCCCCTACACCACACCACACCACACTACACTACACCACACCACACTTCTCTACACCACAACACACTACATCACACTTCACCACACCACACCACACAACACTACACCACACCACATCACACTTCACCACACACCACACCACACTTCACCACACCACACCACACTTCACGGCACCACACCACACTTCACCACACTTCACCACACCACACCACAACTTCACCACAACCACACCACACTTCACCACACCTCACCACACTACACCACACCACACCACACCACACCACACTACACCACACCACACTACACCACACCACACTACACTACACCACATCCCACCACACCACACTTCACCACACTACACTACATTAACACACCACTACACCACACAACACTACACCACACCACACTTCACCACACCACACCCACAGCACACCACACTACACCACAGCACACCACACTTCACCACACCACATCACACCACACCACACCATACTAAGCCAGAAGCTCCCTTTCTGTAATGCCATACCATCCATATCTGTCATCCTGATCTTTTCTCCAAGAGCATACTGCAGATCTATAGGACTGTCCCGGCAGGTCAGCATGCATTGTCCGGCCCGGCAATCACAAAAGCCCTGCTGCGTGAGCAATTTGACCCTCATAGACCGGACACCAGCCTGTCACCCTGCTGTATGTGGCAAAGGACGATGTCTAGGAAATAAATCCTCTCAGGAAAAGCTTCTATTACTTTTATTGATCATGTTATTTTATTTCACGGGATAGCTCAGTGGTCAGAGCACTCGCTTTCCACCAAGCTAAAGGTTGAGCAGCATCGAGTGTGGTTACTGAGTGGGTAGGTAACCGTTTGCGCGGCTTGATTTCAGTACAGTTCCCCCTACAGTTCACCCAGCTTTAAATGGGTACTTTGCCCTCTTTAAGGGTCAGGGAAGGTAAAGCAGCGAGGGAGAGGAGATGGGCGCCACCCTCAATATGCTGGCCCCTGGAGAAGCTGAAGTCTCTGACACCTCGCTACCCTACGACAGCATAGGGTATGGGACACTTTTACATTTTACCCTTTATATAACTTAAAGTCACGGCAGACTTTTCTGCGTGGAATTCGGGCTGCTCTCCCCGTGGAAAGGGCGTCGCCACATAGCAGCGCCACACATTTTTTTTCCTTTTCCTGTCTGCCACTGTATTTGTTTCCCTATCAGAGTGACTTTTCTCTACAGAATTTTGCCAGGGGACACCTCCCTTGTTGCCGTGGGTTCTTTTACGTGCGCTTTATAAGTATGTGTAGCACACGAACCTAGGTTTATCGTATCATCCGAAAGACTAGTGCCCAGACCACCATTCACGGTCTGGTGGATTGGGGAAAAGTTTCGGGCTCAAACGGGGATTGAACCACCACACACATCCGACACGGACTATTCGCTTTCTAGGCAGGCGCGTTACCTCTAGACCACCGATCCACAGCCCTATGAACTGTGTGGGATGAAGAGATATGCATGTAAAAACATTAGAAACTACGTCTTGCCCTCACCCCCTACCTCATCCCTCCCAACAAAAAAAATTGCATTGATAAGATTGCTAGAGATTCAAAAAGACCTCACGGGTCGTCAGGAGGATTGAATCATGTCCTGCTTATCTGTGGGTGAAAGTACTGTATGTGTGTGTGAGTGTGTGTGTGTGTGTTAGTCTGTGGGTATGTATTATGCATGTATTATGTATGTATGTATTATGTATGGATGGATAGAGGGAGGGAGGGAGGGAGGATGGATGATGGATGATTGTATATATGTACGTAGTTCGTATTTCTATGTTACCTATGGATGGATGGATGGATTATGGGTTATGTTGATATTCGTATGTTTGTATATTCATATGTACCTATGTATGTATGTATGTATGTGTAGGTATGTATGTAGGTATGTATGTATGTATGTATTAGGTATGTGTGTATGTATGTATGTAGTAGTGGGTATGGTGTGATGTATGTATGTATGTATGTATTATGTATGTATGTATGTAATTGTATGTATGTATTTATGTATGTATGTGTATATGTGTGTGTGAGTGTGAGTGTGTGCTTGCTGTGCATGAGTGTAACTGCGAGTAATATGTGTGTACGCATGTGCACGTGTTTGAGTGCGAGCATGTATGCAATTTCCCTGTCACCAGCAAAAGAAGAAGCTACAGGCAGTCTGTCATCTTCCTCTGTCTGTCTGTCTGTCTGTCTGTCTGTCTGTCTGTCTGTCTGTCTCTCTGTCTGTTTGTTTTTCTGTTTGTCTGTCGTATGTCTGCCTGTCTGTCTGTCTGTCTGACTGTCTGTCTATCTGTCTGTCTGCCTGTCTGTCTGACTGTGTCTGTCTGTTTTTCTGTCTGTCTGTCTGTCTGTCTTCTCTCTCTCTCTCTCTTCTCTCTCTCTCTTCTCTCTCTCTCTCTCTCTCTCTCTCTCTCCTCTCTCTCTCTCTCTCCTCTCTCCTCTCTCTCTCTCTCTCTCTCTCTCTCTCCCATCTCCCTCTCTGCCTCTCTCTCTTTCTCTCTCTGTCTCCTCTCTCTCTCTCTGTCTCTGTCTCTGTCTGTCTGTCTGTCCTCTCTCTTCTCGCTCTCTCATCTCTCTCTCTCCTCTCTCCTCTCTCTCTCTCTCTCTCCCCTCTCCTCTCTGCCTCTCTCTCTTCTCTCTCTGTCTCCTCTCTCTGTCTCTGTCTCTGTCTGTCTGTCTGTCTCTCTCTTCTCTCTCTCTCCTCTCTCTCTCTCTCTCTCTCTCTCTCATCTCTCTCTCCTCTTCCCATGCTGCAGCCCAATCACTTCTTCCCCTCCCGTCCTCGTCCTCATCCCCTAACCCCCCCCCCCCCCCTCCCTGTCCTCCATGACCCTAGCTGCTGTGAAGGTCATCATGCTGCGTGTGAGGAGAGGAAGGGAGGAAGAGTTTTCCCCAAGACTCTCAGAGCACACTTTGTTTCTTTTTTTAAAATTCGTTTATATCGAGGATAATGGAATAAGCACTTCTTTTTACATCTAGTCTCCTTGTGTATGCGGTTTTGTCAATTTTTTCATCTGTTCCCACCGTCACAATGGCCTACTCTTACGAAAAGCGGAACAGGATTTAACGTGTGCGCAAGATGTTCTGCAAGATGTTCTTCACACTAAGTCCTTGTGTCTGCGCGTCCTCAGGTTTTGTTTTCGTCTTGTTGTTGTTGTTGTTGTTGTTGTTGTTTTCGTTGTTGTTTTTGCTGTTGTTGTTGATGAGATGGTCTTTGGGGGGGGGGGTCTAATCTTTTTTCTCTTTTTTCTTTTGGGGGGTGTCCTTTTTTCATGTTGTATGATTGTGTTCCCGTCGCCCTTTTTTTTTTAAACCGAACATGTTATATTTGCTACTCAAGATACACGTGTCCAATGCGTACATCGCAATAAAATAAAACTCTGCTATAACGCATCATAATTATGTGCATGGCACACACAAAACATACACATCACAGATGCACAGACAGACATGCTCTGCATGGGACAGACAGACGACAGAAGACTAACGCATACATACATACATACATATATGCTACATAACATACAAAATAAACATAAAAAAAGCGTCGTGCTACGTATTACACGCGAACAAACATCACGTATTTGCGTGCGTCACACACCCCGCGCGCACGCGCGCGCGCACGCACGCACACACGCACACCACAACCCCCCTCCAAACCCCACCCATTCCTTTTTCCCCTTTTTCAAATATTTGAATTCCTGCAGTTTCGCTTTTCCCCTGCAAAACAACAAAACCCACCAATCGTACAGTCAAAGATCTACAATATGTTCATACTCACATAAGGCACTCACTCATTCATTCACGCGTACACTTTTTCTCTTTTTTTCAATGTTTAATTTCGACAACAAGTACGGGACGTCTTTTCCATTTTTAAAGAGATTTTACGGGAAAAAAAAAAATGACCTTGGCGCTTCCCTCTCTTAAAGATGCGACGAACAAAAAGTGTTAAAGTGGTTGGGGGTTTTTATTTGTTTGTTTCGAATTTTTTTGTTGGGGGGTTTTGCTGTTGTTTCTGCGGGTTTATTTTTGGGGGAGTTGGGGATTTTAAAATTTTTTAATTCTTTTTTTTACATAAATGCAATATTAACAAAATGAATAAAAGAATCAAACATTACAACCCAAATACATAAAAAAATATTAAAACAAACATAACTTTTTTACTCACTCACGACGCACGCACGCGCGCAACACAAACACACACCACACACATAACACAAACATCCCTAGGGACTCACCCCCTTTTTACTATGAACCCGAATTAAACCCCCACTGACATATGAACAGCTGACAAGCAAAGAGGGTTTTAAGGGCGACAAATGCAGCAAAAGGCAACAACGCAGAAAGAGAAAAGAGAAAGAGAGAGAGAGAGAGAGAGAGAGAGAGAGAGAGAGAGAGAGAGAGAAAAGAGGGGAGAGAGAGAGAGAAAGGGGGAGAGAGAGAGGACTACTGATGAAACCCAAACCATCACAGGAAAGTCCCTACAACCTCTTCGGATCAAAACCACACAGAAAGGCCATGAAGTGACAAGCACCTGTGTTCTCTTAAAGGAGGGCAGGGCGGGGAGAGGGGAGGAAAGGGGGCGTACGGGAAACCCCTGCATGTGTATAGCATTGATTTTTCAAGATCAAAGTATGTAGCGGTTTTTTAAATGAGTTCTCATCACAAGCCCCCAAGGTTAAAAATCTGACAAGAAAAGTGAGGCAAGCCCCGTTTTTCCTGGGGAAAAATAATCTGTGACCCGGGTTGGTAAAAAAAAAAAACAAGATCCTTTTAAAATGGGGTATTTTGACACTTTTTGTCCCCAAAAAATACAACCTCACCCCCCTTACTACCTATCCCCTTTCCCCCACCCCCCCCTTCCCTCCTCCCCCTCAATACTCCCTTCCACAGTCCTCCTTATCCCCCCTTTTTAACTATCTTTCCCTCCCCCATCCCTTTTCCCCCCTCACCTATCTCCCCCCTATGCCCCCCCCTTTCCCCTCCCCTTCCCACATCCCCTTCTCAATAACCCTTTTTCTCCTCTCCCTTCAGTAAGTTCTTTAGACGCCTAAAGTCCTTAAACACACATGTTTGAATGGTTTAAGAGTCTCCTCAAAAAAAACCTTAACATTTCAGTACCTTCCCCACAAATTGGGAATAAAAGGGCAAGGCTGGAAAAGAACCCAAAAACCCCCCCGTTTTTCATGTTAGGCAGGTGAACGCTTAAAACCTCCTGCCCCCCTTTCTTCTTGTTTACTGAAAAAAATAAGGGCAACAGTTTAAAAAACCCTCCCGACACTGATTTTTTTTGTTAAATTAATTCCTCTCTTATTTTTTAAATCGGCTACCAGGGTGCAAAATTTGTTTTTATGGGTTTGGAAAGACGATTTGGGGAAATTTTTAACCAAAAACTGACCCACCACTACACCTGTTAAACAAACTGGTTATCTTTCCCCCCTCTACGAAAAGATTATTTAAAATTCTGTACTTTTTTTTCCCCACGGAAAATTTATTTTAAGGGTTTTTATGGGAAAAAGGGGAAGGGGGGGGTGAAGTGAGGTTTTTGTTTTGTGGGGGGGGGGAAATCCGGGGGGGACTGAGGTAACCATAATCAAGTTTGGGACGAAAAAAAAGTGAGAGGGTTGCACGCTTGAGTATAGTTTATGGATAAACATTACTGCGACACCCCCTGATGGAAGAGAAAATACTACAATACTGCATCATCAGTCAGTCATAATGCCTTAGATCTTCCGACCGCAGGGGACCATATAATAAGATAAAAATGAAGATAATAAAATAATAAAAATAATAAAAATAAAAAAAAAATGAAAAAATGAAAAATGATAATAATAATATGTTTTAATAATAATAAAATAAAATAAAATAATAAAAAAAAATAAAAATAATAAAAAATAATAAAAATAAAAAAAATAAAATAAAAATAAAAATAATAAAATAATAATAAAATAAAAAAGGTGTAGGAAAATTTATTTAGCGCTGAATTTTGAAAAGCAAAAAATCAAAGCGCTCAATGACTTCTTTTTTTTACAACATCCCCGTGTATGCAGTTTGAAAATTCGCATCTTTTTCCCACCACACCAAGGCCTACTCTTTCAAAAGCGGAACAGGATTTAACGTGTGCGCAAGAGTTCTGCTGCTTCGCACCGGGCCCGGTTTAAGTCCAACCGAAAAACTTATCTTCCCGAATTAAAATCAGGGGGGTCAGTTGTTTAAAAAACACACGAAACTAAAAATGCTAACACTGACAAATCTACCTCTTCTCGTCGCGTTTTCGCGAACCTAGACAGTAACTATCTTCTGCATGGTCAAAATCGTTGCGCTGCCGTTAAACGCCTTTAATTTAGGCCCTTCTATCAATTTGGCGTGGGGAGAATTGATGTTTTTAAGTCTTTTAAAAAAAAATAAAGAGGAGAAAGACCCAAAAAGTCAAAAAAAAGAAAGAAGAAGGGACAAAAGAAAGAAAAAAAGAAAGAATGAGAGAAAGAAAGAACAAAGGAAAAAGGAAAAAAAAAAAAAAGAAAAGAAAAAAAAAAACAAAAGAAAAAAAAAGCCAAAGAAACAAGAAAGAAAAAACAGGGAAGAAGGAAAAGAAGGAACGAACGAAAGAAAAAAAGAAAAACAGAAACAAGAAAAAAAAAACAAAAAAAAGACAGTACACAGACAGCCAAAAAACAGGAAAAGGCAGACAGGGAGACAGAAAAAAAGAAGCAAACAAAAAAAAAAAAAAAAAAGCAGGCAGATGGAGTGACTGAAAGAAAGACAACACAAAAAAAAAAGACAAAAAGAAAGAAAGAAAAAGCAGACAGACAGACAGACAGAAAAAAAACAGAGAAAAACGAAGACAAGTAAAAGGAGTTCGAACCCGATCGATGACCGACTAAGTCGCCTCCTACGCCAAACACACCAATAACTAAGGGGCTGTAAAGGTTGAATGTTACAGCGAATTTTGGGGTTTTTTTTTTAAACGGCATAGAGTATGGGGAAGAAAAGGGATACAGAATTTTTGAAACAATATCCAAATTCCCTTAAATTATTTGATACTTTGGTACAGCTTAGAGTAACAAATTTTTCAATACAGGGTTTTTTGTTTTGCGTCAAAAAAAAAAAGGGGCATTTCAGCTAAGTATTCTTAAAGTGTCGGTTTTTTTTTTAGTCATCAAATACACTCTCTCTCTCTCTCCTCTCTCTCTCTCCCCTCCTTCCTCTTTTCCTCTCCTCCTCTCATCCTTCTCTCTCCCCTCATCCTCTCTCTCTTCTTTCTTCTCTCTCTCTCTCTCTCACCTCTCTCTCTCTCCT
>CM054135.1:6835903-6852866 GCA_028751875.1 Rapana venosa
TCCATCTGTGTGTATATCTGTGACTGTGTGTGTCTATCTCTGTCTGTGTGTGCTGTGTATCTGTCTGTCTGTCTGTCTGACTCTGTGTGTGTGCTGTGTATCTGTCTGTCTGTCTGTCTGACTGTGTGTGTGCTGTGTATCTGTCTGTCTGTCTGACTGTGTGTGTGTGTGCAGTGTATCTGTCTGTCTGTCTGACTGTGTGTGTGTTGTGTATCTGTCTGTCTGTCTGACTGTGTGTGTGTGTTGTGTATGTGTGCTGTGTATCTGTCTGTCTGTCTGTCTGACTGTGTGTGTTGTGTATCTGTCTGTCTGTCTGTCTGTCTGTCTGACTGTCTGACTGTGTGCTGTGTGTCTGTCATCAGCTGTTCGCAGAGCGGGAGGCTGCACGGCGGCAGAGCAGCATGCTGCTGATGAACGTGGCCAGTGACCGCAGGCTGATGGAAGCCCTGATGGAGGTGGAGACCCTCACCACACAGCTCGAGCAGCACAAGGCCACCCACGCGGCACAGGTAGCGCCTGTAGCATGGTAGCCACACACGTGCATGCACGCACACATGCATGCATGCAAGTACACACAGATATATAGATATAGATATGTATATATATATAGAGAGAGAGAGAGACAATGACAATGACAATGACAAATTCTTTTATTTCGAGGATAATGAATAAGCACTCATGTGCTTTTTTACATCCAGTCCCCGCCCGAGAGAAGAGAGAGAGAGAGAGAGAGAGAGAGAGAGAGAGAGAGAGAGAGAGAGGAGAGAGAGAGAGAGAGAGAGAATGACACAAAAACAATGACAATTACAAATTCTTTTATTTCGAGGATAATGAATAAGCACCCATGTGCCTTTTTACATCCAGTCCCCGCCCTTAGGAATACATTATGTGATGATAAAATAAAATAAACCCAATACCAATACACTGAGAGAGATATTTTGATATAGATAGATAGATAAATAGACAGACAGACAGACAGATATGTATCTGTGAGCACGTATGTGTGCGCGCACATGTGCGTTGATGTGCGCTGCTGTGTGACTGTGCAGGTGCAGGAGCTGCAGGAGGAGGTCCGGGGACTGAGGGAGAGGGACGAGGTGGAGAAGCTGGAGGAGGAGAACAGACAACTGATGGAACAGCTCACCTCCCACCAGACACAATTGACGGAACAGCACGGCCACTACCAGACCCTTCTGAAGCAGTGTAAGGCCCCTATACTTGCTGACTGACTGACTGGCTGGCTGGCTGGCTGGCTGACTGACTGACTGACTGGCTGACTGTCTGGCTAGCTGACTGATTGACTGACTGACTGACTGAGATGGATATACACACTGAGATAACCAGAAGAGAGGAGGGACAGAGGGAACAGGGGTGACAAAGCTAGGAGAGAGAGAGAGACGCTTTGACCAATTTATTGTCATTGCCCAAAGTGGCCTATTGACAAGGGGGGTTATACACGACTTTCTTTTGTAAATACAAATAAATACAAGAAAAATCACATGATGCATTTAACGTAACGAAAACCAAAAAACCAAAAATGAGCTCTTATGAACGGATACGACTTTAAGCTGTGACGTAACTCAGTTTCAAAATGAACACAAAGTAATAACAAGGATGAACAATAAGAACCAATAAGCAATAACTAAAATAATGAAAAGAACATTCTAGAATGCTATATTAGACCATCCATTGACATTGTATGTGAAATTTTCAAAAAATATTCTTGCTGGAGACTACAGCGTAATTATAAATGTTTCTTTATGTGTTTCACAAAATGCTGGAGTTTACATAATATAAATGTTACTTTAGTTTAGTCACAAATGTTAAGCTAATTGGAATTTTGCTGTAATTGTCTTAATTTCAGTGCTTCAGCAAAAAATTTTTGCAAACCGATTTGATCACAAAATCATATCGGACGATAAGATAAAAAAAAAATATTTTTTGCCTTGGGAAGCTTCTAGATTGGGAGAACACCACGGGTTTTCACGTAGGGAAAAAATTTTGGATTGCCCAATGAAACGGGAAAATTGCAATTTTTTTTCATCAAGAATATGAACCCACTTTAGGGCATGGGAATTGTTGGTGGACGTCTGGGTTGGGAAACCATCTTTTGTTTGCTTTTAAAGGGCCGAGGGTTCTTTTTTCGAAATTTTCTTGATAAATTAGTCGATGCCATTTGTCGTGACTATTCGGGAAAATACTTTTCAGCTTGAAAAGCACACTTTAAAAAAAAAAAAAAAAAACAGCAAAAAAAATATTTTTCCCTTTTCTTTCCATGTTCCCCAGTGCCAATTTTTTTTTTTTTAAATGAACAAATGGTTGTCTTTCAATTCAGAATTAAAAACCCTTTCTCGCTACCTTTCTTCCGAGGGCAACCACACGATTCCCAAAAACCCTTTTTCTGATAAAAACTTTTTAACTTGAATGCCCAATTCCCTTTTTACCCAGCTCCATTTTTTATAAACCCTTATGTCTTAAAACGCCTACATAAAAAGGGAACCCGGAAATTTTGTAGTTTTAGCCGTTTTAATACACTTAACGACGTTCTGATGTTTAAAAAGGTTTCTTCCCCGTTTCCCCATATAGTAAATATTTGACGAAAAGGTTGGGGGCATTTAAAAAACGTTTTTTATAGCATATGATGTAAATTTTTTTATTTTTTGGATTAACAGTAAGTCCCCATATTTTAGATGCATATGTAAGTAAAGGGGTTTATTTTAACATCAAAACAATTTTTCCCAAAAAAAAGGAAAAATCAAATGGGAAATTTAACTTTCGTAAAAATTTTTAAGATTTCGATTTTCACCTTTTTTCCCTTTCCTTTCAACATTTAGCCAAAGCAACATTCAAACTTGCTTCGTTGAAAAATTTTCATCCCTTGGGGACTTATAAGAATTCCCGACCCTTTTACTTCAGCATTTTCCCTTAAAAAACCTTTTTCCGACTGATAAATTTTCCACCCATTCTAAAAATCATGATGTTCGTTTTTTTTCCCTATTTTAATGATAAATCTAGGCGATCTGCCTCCCTTTCCCTTTAAAAAATATTTTGCTGGTTTTGTAAAACCTTGGGAAACCGTGTCAGACAAGAGAATCATATCATCGGCAAATAGTAGTAAAAATACCTCCATTGCTCCTGAGATAAACTGAATACCATGTTTTCCTTTTTTGTTAATTCAACGGCTAATTCGTTTACAAAAAAAGAAAATAATTGTGGACTTAATATACAGCCCTGCTTCACATCCTTTTGGACATTCGAAATATTCCGAATAATCATATCCTGCGCGTACACATGCTAATACTGATTTATATACACTCCTTAGTGCCATATATAATTTACCGTTTATTCCATTTTTACGCAAACAGTCCTAAGATATTACGATTAACAGAATCGAACGCCTTACGAAAATCGACAAATGCAACAAATAGTTTTTTATTTGATTGCAAGTATTTTTGAACAATAGAGTATAGGGTGAATATATGATCAGTAGTACTATAATTTGCTCGAAACCTGCTTGTTCTTCAAGCAGTTTTTCATTCTCTTCAGCCCATCTAGTTAACCTTTTATTCAAAATATAAGTATATTTTTTTGCTGACGATGCTAGTGAGGGCTACTCCACGATAATTGTCTGTTTTAGTGCTGTCGCCTTTTTTGTAAATAGGAATAATTATAGACTTGGCCCACTCCAAAGGGAAAGCACCTCTTTCAAAAACATCGTTGAAGAGTTGAGTTAGGAAGGAAATAACAATTGAGTTGGCATTTTTTAGCATTTCGCCTATTTTTTTTGTCTGGACCAGCACTTTTTCTTGTTTTTAAATGCTGGATACCGGCAATAACTTCATTTTCTTTGATAGGATCATTAAACAATGGTTCAAAATCATCATCTTCTTCCGTTACATATATATCCATTGTGGTTACACTATCATCCGAGCTGTTAAAAACGTATAAGAAGTGATATACCATTCTTGAATAGATATGTTATTATATACAAGAGCCTTTCGATTCACAGACCTAATTATAGACCAAAATGTTTTGGCGTCGTTAAGAGAATTTTTCAGTTTATCCAATATATTCAGTTCAAATTCCTGTTCTTTAGTTTTCCTTAATTTGACATATTCTTTTCGCGCTGTAGTGTATAACTCCCTTTTCTCTAACTTATCATGATTTGTCTGACATCGCTGAAATCTTTTTAGTAACCTCTTTACTTCTTGCTTCTTTTGTTTGCATTCAGTATCAACCAGTCATTACATTTCCTTTTCCCTCCACCAACTTTTCGGACCATGCATGCAGGCTGCCCCACATAAGGCATTTACAAAATATTCTACACTTTCATTTATATCAGTCGGCAATGAGTTAAAAGCTTTCTGTATACTTTCGAGAAATTCAACAGTGTTCAGCTCATTTTTTGTATGTCTCAGCATTAATGTCAGACCATATGATTTTCTCTTCACCTCTTTGCTCTGTATCCTGTGTTTCAGTACAATCGTAGGATCTTTCCATGTTGTTTAACTGGAAGATGCACGAATCAACACAGTCTCCAATGCACAAATCGAAACTTGAGAGAGAGAGAGGAGAGAGAGAGAGAAGAGAGAGAGGGAGAGAGAGAGAGAGAGAGGGAAGAGAGAGAAAAGAGAGAGAGAAACTCGAACTCGAACTCGAACTCGAAAGATTTATTCACAAAAAAGGCCATTGGCCCATACATGAAGGGGGGTGCCAAACTGCTTAGTATTTTACTATTTTAGTGAGAAAAATAACACACACAAAACCAAAATGTTATTGTATAACCCACAACCAGCACATAAAAATCAGTTCCACAAAATATGACTTAAGAAACTGAGATATCTCTTATTCTAAAGGATTTACACAAATATAAAGCAGATTTCGCACAATCTCAGGTGACTAGATGCCACGAGTAGACAGAATCTAAATAATTAGGCTGTCTACTATACTTTAAACCGAATGTAATTCTGTCTTACATCTTCTAATACTGGACAGCACAGCACAAAATGAACTTCATCCTCTACTGTTTGCTTACATAATGGGCATAGCAACCTGAGGTCATCAACATCATGTTCTATATATCTACATTTATGAACATTTATGTCGATACACCAAGTCCTAAACACACAAAAGAGAGAGAGAGAGAGAAGAGAGAGTAGAGTAGAGAGAAGAGAGAAGAGAGAGAGAGATGAGAGAGAGGAGAGAGAGAGAGAGAGAGAAAGGAATGAATTTTTTTTTGAATGAATAAATCTTTGTTTTTCAAGGGTAACAGAATAAGCTTAGGCATAATATTTTTCATCCGGCCCTTGCCCTGATTAGGGACTATCAACAATACAAGGGGAAAAACCCTATAGCCTACTACATCAACGACAACAGATTTTAAAAAGATAAGTGTATATTAAGCAATACATAATCCGTAACTGACCCGAACATTAATGTCAAGAATACATAGATTATAATTTTTTTGAGAAAAGAGATATGCGTTAATTAACACATAATTCTCAAATGAATTGAACAATAACATAAAAAATGATACACTGATAATAATTAAGTAATATGGATAAAGTAAAAGAGCGAGCGAGCGAGAGAGAGAGAGAAGAGAGAGAGAGAAGAGGAGAGGGGAGAGAGAGAGAGAGGGCATTTCAGGTTACATCAACATACAAAAAACCAGATATCAGATTATGACAAGGCACCCTCACTAAAACCTTTTTAATTTTTTACAAATAAAAATATTTATGAATAAAAATATCAAGTTAAGTTGCAAAATGCCAAAGAGCCTGATATAAAACAGTTTTAACAGTCCCGCCAAAAAACAGCATCAATACAACAATGGAAGAGGAACATCAGTTTAAACTCAATACATTTCCAAGAGGCATGGTAAATTTATTGAGAAGCGAATAATATTGTATGCATTTTGGACGACTATAAAATAAAGCCCCTATACAATGTATAAAACCAAACATTTATATAAAATAATTCATTTCAATACATAAGAGGAATGAATACCGAAAGGGGAGAGAGAGAGAGAGAGAGAGAGAGAGAGAGAAAAGAGAGAGAGAGAGGGGAGAGAGAGAGAGTACATCTCCAGGTTGTATGATCATCTAGATAAATGGTATGTAACAAAACACCCCCACAAACCCTCTCACCTTAAGATACAGTTATTAATCATAAACAAATCAAGATAAGTCTGCAAAGAACATCGCATACAAAAAATATGTCAAGCAATTAAGTGAAAAAAATTTTTAAAAATTTCCAAATTGTGTAGAATTTCATTACATACATACATACATACATACAAGAGGGGAAGAGAGAAGAGAGAGAGAGTAGAGAGAGAGAGAGAGAGGAGAGAGAGAGAGAGAGAGAGAGAACTCGAACTCGAACTCGAAAATCGAACGATTTATTCACAAAAAGGCCATTGGCCCATACATGAAGGGGGTTGCCGAACTGCTTAGTATTTTAGTTTTAACACACACACACACCACACACACACACACCACACACAACACACACACACACGCAGCACACACACACACACACACACACACACACACACACACACCACACACACACACAGACCAAACATGTTACTGTATAACACAAATGTCAGCTACAAAAATATCACTTAGGATAACATTATCTCTCTTATTCTGAAGGCTTTACACAAATATAAAGTGAGGCTGCGCACAACCCAGGAAAGACTTGATGCCAGGAGTAAACAGAGTCTAAAATAAATTAGGCTGTCTACTATATTTAACAGGGATGTAGTTCTGCCTAACATCCTCAAATACTGGACAGCACAAGACAAAGTGTACTTCATCCTCCGGAGCTTGCTTACATAATGGGCATAACAGCCTGACGTCGTCAATATCATGTTCTCTGTATCTGAATTTATGAACATTTATATCTGATACACCCAAATCTAAACTTAGACATTATTCTTTTCAAATGTAATCCATATCAAGTTTTAGATAAGGTTTGACATCATGCGAACTTATAAATTGTCTGTACATTTTTAAATCTTTCACTGTTTTGTATATGAAATTTCTCCATTGCTGCCATCGGCAGTCAATCAATCTTTGCCTAAAGCGTTAATAAACTCTCTACAATTTCCGACTCCTTTATTGAGCCAAAAAAATTCCAACCCGAGTTCACACAAACGGGACGTATTTGTGTTCCCCCAATTTTTTTTCCCCCTTTACATCAAATCATAAAGCATCTTGTAGGATTTAAAAGGGTAGCCGCCTCATTCATATGCAAATTTTAATCCAATATCAATGCTCTTACAGCAGCTTTAAAACAGGAGAGGGATCTATTAGTTTCACTTAAACAAATCTTTAGGTGACGCTATCTAAGCCAAAAAAACTGCTTTAAAGCAAAAAGGTGTACTGTTTCACAATGGTTACAGCTGCCCCAAAGGGCCCCATATTTTGCACCATAAAACAGTGGGTTTATTTGTGCATCAAATATCTTAATGAACAAATCAAAAGATTTTATTATTCAATTTCGTATTTTTTTCAACAAAAAAACAAGTTTCGTTTTACCACGATTTTTCCAAAATTTTACATCAGTGGAAAACTAAGTTTTGTAAAAAAACGATTCCAAAATTTATATACAAAATCACAGGCAGATATTTCCATTGTAAACCTTTTTTCATGGCGCTAAAACCCCCTTTTCTAATACAACAATATTACTCTTACCAGATTAACCTTAAGATCCTGCGTGAAGCACTGTTTAACTGTTTAAATGCTTTTGTAAACCAAAACGACTGTTTAAAAAGAAGATAACTCTCAGAAAGCAAAAAGATAAACAACTTGAAAAATCGGGGGGAAAAGGGGGCCCCATTTTACCATTTTTGATGATGTCTCGGGTTAATCATTGAAAAAAAACTAAAAACAAAAAGGGGGCACATACATCACCCTTTTTAACACCATGGTACAGTATATTATTCAGTCATTTTAGTTCCACACTTTTCTGTTTTGACTTTGATACTGGCTCTCAAACTCGTAAATAGTTTACCCTTTCACACCTTTTTTTTGGAGAATGGGCCACAAAAATTTTTCCTGTTAACAGAATCAAAGCTTTTTCAAAGCATAAATCTAAAAGAGCTTAGGTTATGAGAAAAACTGTTTCGACAAACCAAGCAAGTAAAATTGACTATAGGGGGAAAAAACTCCTTAAAAACAGCTTGGTTCACCTGTAATTTTATTTTTATAACCCTTCTTTTAACCATTGTTAAAATAGACTTAAACTTCTACTTATGTCAGAAAAAATTTCCCCCGTATTATTAGGGTTATCAAACACCCTTTTTATACAATTTTAGATTTAATTCAGCCCAGTTATCTGGAAAAAACCACATAAAAAATTTGTTGAATATTTTTGGGAAGGGAAAAGCACAATATTTTCCCTCCATATTTTAGCAATTCACCAATGATTTGATCGGGACCAGCTGTTTTCTCACTCTTTTTTTTTCTAATGCCCCTAATACTCATTTTTAGATATGGGACGATAAAAATCGTCCTCATTCCATCACTGTCAACATCATAATCAGGGAGTTGGTAATGATTTTTCTCCAACAGGGTTTTGAAATTTTGAAACCATTGGGGGAAAACGTAACTATTTTTTGGGGCTGACTTTTTCTAAATACGCCTTCTTAACACTTTTCCAGAACTGGTTTTGAAAGGGAATAGTGACATCATATCTGCAAGTAAGGTTTTATTAAACGTTTCTTTTTCGTAAAAGCATGCATTTATTTTTCCCTTTTTGAGACACGTACACTTTTTGTCCTCATTTCTTAATGTTTTTGGGAAAAGTCTTCAGAAGTTTTCTGCCCTTTATATTTTCATACTTTACATTCTTAAAAAACCCAATATCATTTGAGGGCCTTTATTGATAGAAACCTTTTCTTCTACATTAGCACGGTTTTATGAAACCTTTAAAACAAATCTAAGCTTCTTAAGTTCCACAACATCTAAAAGGCTTTAAAAAAAATTTCACACATTTCACATCCGGGAGATTTTTCTTTAAAAACTGAGAGTTTGTTTTCACCCATACAAACTTTTCCATAACGGCTTAAATTTTCCACACCTGTTTTTATTACTGGTTAATAAAAATTCAACAGGAAGGTGATCGAGTCAAACCTCCCAACAAACAACGACATGAGTCAAAAATCTGAGAAAAAAATCACGACACAAAAAATAATCATTTAAACACATCCCCGTCAGAATTAGTAAAAAGCTCCTTGTTGGGCACCATTAATACGCCATTTAAATTTGAAAAATAAGAGCAGTGCAATACAATAGTAATTACCATAATTGTTGATAACCAATCTTCAGAATTACGACGCGCTGAGAACATACTTTTCTTTTGGGCATCTGAACTAAATCATTTTTCTACATGCTGACAAGAAAAATTTTAGGTCCTGTGTTTAAGTCTCCACATAGTATTATATCTACTTCATCCATGTCACCACACAATGGGCTAAAAATTTTTCCAACATAGCAATTCCATTATCATTTCAAACAGTTATAAAAAGGAACCTTGGGGGGATATACACCAGAAAAAGCAAAACATTTTTTTCTGTACCAAAAAGAGATTTTTCACAGAAAAAGTGCAAAATTAGGATATGGAATTTAAACAATTCACAAAGGATTAACTATGCCTTTTAAACAACTAAACCACTAAACGCCTCCCTTGATGGCTAACTTTAATTGCCGACTTTCGAAGGCCTTATACCCATAAAAAAAATCGGGTGGGCATTTTCCAGGGAAAGTTTCGTCAAAAATATAAAAACAAAACTACGACATAAAAACAAAAACTTATCAACAGTTTTGACAACAATCCATTTACTTCCAAGACAAAAATGAAAAAGTTTTTTTGTTTTTTCTGTATTTCCAAATTCAATTGTCCACACCCTCAAAAAACTGACACTTTTTACCCTTACATTGACATGAAAAAACACAGCATTTTGCTTTCAGCAGAGGGAAAGAAGGGCCTTTAAAGGAAGAGCCCACAAAAACATGGCAGTGGTGTTAGACCTAGGCCAAAGCAGACCCGTCTTTGCTACCCCTTTACATAAATTTTACTCCCCCACTTCACCCAAAAAAGCCTCACTTGGTAAGCCTTTACTCAGGTCAACTGAGGGTATGACCGGGGTCTGTTTACTTTTCCTACCCCCCCGTAAATTGAGACTATGCAGGATAATGTAGGCCGGCCAACAAGCTATTTCCCCCCTTTTAAGTCTTAAGGGTATCCTTTCGCCATTAAAGATCAAATGATCAAAAACCTTTCACTTTTTTCCCCGCCCTACACTCTTTTAAGTATGGGGGCCCGATTAGCCCAATACTTAACAGTTTTGGAAAATCGTCGTCACAAAAATCCTTTAACCTTTCAAACGAGTTTTAGCCTTCAATATTTTTAAACTTTTTGTAAAAAAAAACACCTGGCAAAATGGGGAGTTGGGTTTAGAAAAATCCCGGGGACACTATCAAAATTAACATCTGCTACATCCTTTTTTTTTTTAAAGAGATTTTTCACGAAAAATTTCACAATCACTCAGCCATTTCTTTTCTTTTCCGCCAGAATAATGATATTGTTCCTCTTGACCGGCTTCTTGAACGTCTCATTCTTTTTTAGTTTTTCCACTCGTCCTCATTCTGTACGATTGCTTTAACCAAATTTTCATCCTAAATTGTTCATGTCTTTTTCTAAATCACACATTTCCTCTTTCAAGGATCAAAATGTTTGTCAACATTTGTATTTGACCCTCATAGTCTCTTTTTTTGTCTTTACAAATTCTCCACTTTCTCCACTTGGCCCTCATCGTGGGGAAGTTTTCCCCAGGGGCTACTGAGGAGAGGACCCGTCTACTGTTACAGTTTGTAGGTGTTTGGGGGCCATTCGCACTTACTTTGGTTTTTCCCCGCAGCTTTTCCTGTGATAGTGCACGACCACCACAAACCCCTCGGGGGCGGTTGCCTCACTTCCTCCTTGACCAGGGCCAGGGTTTGTTTCCCCCATCACCACACCAAGCAAAAAGGGCCCCCCCAAAAGATGGTAGGGTCGACCTAACAAGACCCGTTCGCCCACTTTTACGTCAGGGTGGACGCTCCATGGCCGATTTGAATTTGCCCGTTTCGAAAGCAGGAATACGCCGAAAAGTCCCACAGACAGCCCTGTAAAAATGCAGCGAATTCCCACCCCCTTATAAACGTATCTAACAATGAAAAACTAAGGCCCCTTAAAAAATGCTATAATACAAAAAAATACTAGAGCAATTTTTCCCACGCTTCACCTTGCATTACGTGATCGGGCCCCCCCCGGAGAGGAAGAGAGAGAGAGAGAGAGAGAGAGAGGGAAGAGAGAAGAGAAGAGGGGAAAAGGAAAAGAGAAGAGAGGAGAAGAGAACTAACGTTTGGGCCCCCAGAACCAAACCACCAACACACAGGCAGCCAAGCCAATCCACCGTTATTTTCTCAAAAACAAGAAGTTCGTGTAAAAAAAGAAAAATCCAACACACAGCAACCAAGCAACCCCAACAAAACAAACAACCAACACTACAACAAAAAAGGGAACAAACCCAAAACTTTAACAAACAGCATTTTTGAACTGCTGTGCTGCCCCCCTATTTAGTGATTCAATAAAAGGCTATCATCATTAAATTTTTTTTTAATCATTCAGCCCCCTTTCTCAAGAGTTCCACGGGGGGGAAAATTTTCCCCTCCCCGCCACATCACGCACGTGCTGAATGCAGGAAAGCAGGGACAAAAGGGGGAAAGGCACTCCACCCCACTGTCATGTTTTGGCCCGCTGACTAAGTGAAAAATACGGAAGATACAGGACGCCACGAAGCCCTGGAAAAAATGTGGACATGAAGGCCCAGGACCCTCCCTAAAAGCCTCCCTGAAGAAAAGCCTCAGTGCAGCCCCTATCCTCACAGAGGGAAGGCCCAATCCTCACTGGGGAGGGTTACCACTGTGGATGGGTGACACACTGTGGATGGTGCACACTGTGGATGGGTGACACACTGGGGATGGGTTACACATGGGGTGGGTTGCACACTGGGGAGGGGTTACCACTTTTGGGGGTGACACACTGTGGATGGGTTATTATAATAAGGAATTTTATTCGCGGAATTTGTAAAACAAACAAATCAACGCTTGCACTCAATCATTACACGCTGAAAAACTTCCCAAAAAACAAAAAAATTTTTAAAGTTAATGTGCACCCCAAACAACACCCACACACACACACACACCCACACACACACAACCCCTTAGGTGGCGTAAAAGAGTGAAGGATGCTTTTTGAAAAAGGAACGAAGGGGGAAAGTGTCGGGTGGAAAAAATTGCGTTTGAGGCTGGATTTAAAGGTTAAGTGACGGCTTTGGCGAAAAAAAAGAGGAAGTTCTTCCGGGTGGATGGACCAAAACAGAAAAAGAGCGACGTGGTTTGTTTAAATCGGGGTTCAAAGCAAAATCGCGCTGGCGGGGAACGGGGGAGTAAAAGGTAACACAGTTACAGAGATAAGAGGTGCAGATTTGCAAGACATTTGAAACAAGGGATTTGGTCTTATACTACAGTTTTTGTGAGACGGCCCGTAAAAGGATCGCAGAAGAGGAGTATGTTTTCAATTTTGTATGCATTGTGGATGGGTTATTTCCATAGACGGGAACTGCACAAAAACCCAAAAAAACAAAATACTTTATAAACCTTGAAAGAGAAAAAAATGCTTGAAAAATAGACGAACATAAAAAAAAAGGAGAAAAACATAACAAAAAAGAGCCGATACAGACGCCATTCTCTGTTCCAAGGGCTGTGCACAAGAGTGATCCCGCTTTTCTGACGTTAAATTGCAAGAAACTCTGGAGATAAACGGGAAAAGGGCCTTCGACCCCCCCACCCCCCCCCCCTCCCCCACCCCAGCCCCAAACAAAAAAACTCAGCAGGGGAGTGCTGTCCCTTGAGTCAATGATTTTGATATGTCGTCTCGTGATGGGGGGGGGGATGTCTGACTGCCTTCCATTTTACCTGCCTGTCTTTTTATTCCCTGTCGTCTTTTACTTCTTTGTCTTTTTGGCCGTCAGTCAGTCAGTCATCAGCACTTTTTGCTGTCTTCTGCTATCTTCGGCCCTGTCTTCTGTCGTCGCTTCAGTTTAAACATCATTGTCTTTGGAGCCTTTTTGGGGGGTGTGGGGGTTTTGGGTTTTTTCCCTTCGGAATTTCTTTTCGTTTTTTCGTTTTTTTCGGCTAAGTACGAGATTTACCAAGGCGTGATTTTTTGGTATGCAAAGGGGTTTTTCCCCCTTTTAAAGGGTTTGCCGCATTCCCCCCTTTGGGGACTACAAAATTTTGAACCTGCCAGTGTTTGCCAGGACAGCAGCAGGAGCTCCTTCCTACTCTTTCTATTTTAAATTGTGCGGGGTTTCTTTGACATGTAAGCTCTGTATGACACGTTTGCTTTTTTCTTCTGTTGTCTGTGGTTTTTCACCCTTTTGGGCTGAAAACCGACATAATTGCGCTGTCTTTGGGGGAATAAAGGCGATTGTATTCGTTAAAAAAAAAGACTAAGCAAAAGGCCCGGGGGTTTTAGATCTCCTCCGAAAATTTTGACAAGCTTTTCATTTGTTTGCTTTACAAGATTCACGCTATACAAATTCCAACATTCTTATTGCATAAATCACCACCGCAGCAGCACGATCATTATTAGTTTAATATATTCCATCAAAATTTTGATTTTCCCGCCAATAAGAAAAAAAGGAAAAGGCTTGGAAGGGAAACCCCAGAACCTCACGATTTCCTTGTTGGGCAGGTGAACGTCAAAAGCGTCTTGCCACTTTCCTTTTTCATTTACTGTAAAATATTGCAAGCCTTTTTTAGAGACCCGAAGAACCTACACTTGTTATAATTTGCCAGTTACATTGCATTATTTTGCCTTTTTGTGTATCATTAAACGATATTATTGATTGTATTGTTCGTATTGTATTGAATGGGGTTTGTACGGGTTTTTGTTGTTTGTTCGCGTGCTTTCGTCCATTTTGTTTTCGTTTTCTATCAACTACGTATATATTCGTTTTGTTATGTTGTTTTGCTTTGTGATATGTTGTATTTTTTTGTGTTATTTGTATTGCGTTATTTATTGGTATTGTTTTGTGTTGATTGTCTTTTTTTCAATGAGTAAGCCACTGCTCAATGCCGCCTGAATTAACTGGGGTGTCTGTCTTCTGCTGTCGTCGTCTGTCGGTCCTTTGTCTTTTTTAGGGGGTTTGGGGGGAAGAAGTCGAAGAAGGAAATCCTCAAACAAAAAAGGTCGGTGACCCTTTTGCCAGGGGGGTGGCTGTGTGATGGCCGCCATCTTGTTCAGTCATTCAGGCCCTGGTTTGGCCTAGCTTTTTTGTCGAAATTTAGGGTGTGGTTGGGGCCTACTTTTTCTGCATCTTAGGCTGGGCTTTTTGCCTGCTTGTCTGTCAGTCATTCAGGCTGTGGCTTTGTGCCTACTTGCTGCAGTCCAGTTTTTGCCCTCTGTCGGCTTCTTTCTCTTCTTCTTTTCCATCATCATCATCTCTCACATCACCATAATCGTCATCTTTTTGTCCTTTTATTCTTTTTTTCTTTTTTATTTTTTCTTCTTCTTTTCATTCTTCTACTTCTTCTTTCCTTTTCATTATGCCATTTCATCACATCATTATCATCACCATAATCACTTCTTTTTTTTTTCTTTGCATTATTCTTTTTTTGCGTTTTCTTTTTTGCTTCTCTTCTTTTTTTTTATCATCGTCTCTTATCACTCAATCTCCTTCGTTATCGTTACCCTCATACATCGCACTTATCATCACCATCATCAAAATTTTTATCACACTTCTTCTTCTTCTTCTTTATCATTATCCTCATATCATCGTCATCATTTCATCACCATCACCATATCTTCTTTTCTCCCCCTCCTCTTCTTCTTTATAATTTTTCTTCATTATCATCGCCATCATTATCATCACCTTCATCGTTATTATCGTCATCACCATCATTACTTCTTTACTTTGCATTTTCTTTGTTCTCGTCTTCGTTTCTTCTTCTTATTCGTCTTTTTCTTTTCATTTTCTTCTTTTTTTTCTTTTTTGCATTCTTCTTCTTCTTCTTTTCATTCTTCTTTTCTTTGCATTCTCTTCTTTTTCTTTTTCTTCTTCTTTTCATTCTTTCCCCCTTTTTTTGCATTTTTCTTTTTCTTTGCATTCTTCCCATCTTTGTTTTTTCTTTTCTTCTTTTCATTCTTTTTTGCATTCTTTTTCTTCTCGCATTCTTCTTTGCTTCTTCTTCTTCTCCCCCCTCCTTCCAGTACAAAACCCACATGCGGATACATACACAGACTGCACAAAGGGCACCAGGGACGGGCCGCAGCTGAAACAGCATGCAGCGCTACATGCTTGGCGCGCACACACCACAACAAAACACACAACACACACACACACACAACACAAAACACACACACACACAAACAACGGGTAAAGTCTTGCAAAAAAAACCCTCATTTCCAAAAAAACGTTGTGTCGTGGGGTGCGGCGTGTGTGTGTCGCGCGTGCGTTGTGTGTTGGTGTGTGGGGTGGTTGTGAGGTGTGGTGTTGTTGGTGTGGGGGTGGTGTGTGTGTGGTGTTGGGGGTGTGTGTGTGGTTGGGGTGTGTGGGTGTTGTCGTGTGTTGAGTGTGTGGTGAGGTGGGTGTGTGTGGGGTGGTGTGTGTGGGTGGGGGTTTTGGGGTGGTGTGGGTGTGTGTGTCTGTGTTGTGATGTTGGTGTGAGGTGTGGTGGTGTGTGGTGTGTGTGTGGGGTGATGGGGTTTTGGGGGGTGGTGGGTTTTTTGGGGGTGTGGTGTGTGGTGTGGTGTGTTGTGTGGGTGTGTGGGGTGTGTGTTCTGTGGGTAGTTGTGGTGGGTGGTGTGTGTGGTATGTGTGTGGTGTGTGTGTGGTGTGAGTGTGTTCTGTGTGTCGTGGTGTGTGGGTGTTGTGTGAGGTTGCTTTTTTGTGTGTGGGGTGTGTCTGTGTATGTGTGTCGGTGTGATGTGTGTGTGGTGTGTGTGTGGTGTGTGGTGGTGTGTGTGTGGTGTTGTGAGTGTGTGTTGTGTGTGGGGTTGGTTGAGTGCAGTGGAGCCCAAGGGGTCAAAGATACTCAGGGGGACTCACAGGCTCTGGGGAGATGATGAAGAGAATCAAGACGGCGCCCCTCGAGCTGCCACCAAAAGGCCCCCCAGACAGGTAACACTCCCCCACCCCCAACCCCCCCCCATCCATCCTCATTACTGCCACCTCTGCTCTTTTATCCATCCACTCCACAAAAAAAAAACCCACCGTACAAACAAAAGCCATAATTTTGGTCCAAAAGCAGCCTGCACAATACAAATGACATAACCTCCCCTCCCCCCCCCCCCCCCCCCCCTGTCCTCTCCTAGGGGTGCCAGGGCCGTATGTCAACAGCATCCCCGCCTTTTGCACGTTCTTTTCGGGAGTTCTTTTTTATCCCTCCTTTTTTTCCTCCTTTTTCCTTTCCCTTCCCGTCACCCCCCTCTTGTCTGTTTTTTTTGCCTTCTTGGTCCCTTCCCGCCTTTTCCCCCGAAAAAAAAATTTAAAAAAACAATTCTTCCCACGCCGTGGAGCTCGGCCTGACTTTCAGGCGCTTTAGGGAGCGTGACGCATTTTGCTCAATGGGAACAAGGTGTTGCTGTCTGAGCGTTCGACGACAAAAAAAAGAAAAAACTGTGGGGAAAAACAACAACAGACAGAAGACAGACAACAACAACAAACAACGACAGAAAGACCAGACAGACGGGGCGACAGACAGACGGACGGACGGCGGGAAACGGACGGACGGAGGGCGACAGACGACAGACAGACACGAAAAAGGGAAGGAGGGAAAAAGTGGGAAGCAGGTTTTCATCAGGACCCCCCCCCCCCCCCCCCCCCCCCCCCCCCCCCCCCCCCCCCCCC
>CM054135.1:6853366-6860866 GCA_028751875.1 Rapana venosa
TCGTCAGCATGCCCCTTTTCCTAACTTTTTTCCCCGGGTTAACGTCAGCCTGACCCCTCCTAACTCTTTCCCCTGGAGTAACGTCAGCACTGACCCCCTAACTCTTTGCCCCTGGAGTTAACATCAGCACTGACCCCCTAACTTTTTCCCTGGAGGTTAACATCAGCACTGACCCCTCCCTAACTCTTTGCCCCTAGAGTTAACATCAGCACTGACCCCCCTAACTCTTTGCCCCTGGAGTTAACGTCAGCACTGACCCCCCTAACTCTTTGCCCCTGGAGTTAACGCCAGCACTGACCCCCCCCCTAACTCTTTGCCCTGGAGTTAACGTCAGCACTGACCCCCCCTAACTCTTTGCCCCTGGAGTTAACGTCAGCACTTAGCCCCCCCCCCCCTCCCCCCCCCTCCTAACTCTCCTGCAAGTCCTTCGGATGAGACTAAAAACCGAGGTGCTGTGCGTGAACACACACACACACACAACACACACACACACACACACACACACACACACACATACATATACACACACACACACACACAACGCCACACACAAACACACACACACCACACACCACACAACACACACACAACGAACTCACCGCACACTTTACTCTCGTATCTGTCGCCGAAGAGCAGGCATTGCCACTGGTAGAAACGAATTCGTGAAACAACAACGAAACAGCACAAAACACAACAACACAACAACAACAACAACAACAACAACAACGTCCTGATGCATGTTACACACACCTCGAGTCGAAATACGTCTCCTTCATGTGGTGGGTAGGAGGGGGGGGGGTAATTTGTTTGTCTTATTCTTTTTTTTTTTGTTTAGCTTTTATGTCGAGATAATGGAATAAGCATCTGTGCTTTTTTACACCAGACCCCGTGTGTAAGCGGTTTTTTAAAATTTTGTCACTGTTCCACCGACACACAATGGCCTACTCTTCCGAAAAGCGGAACAGGATTTAACGTGTGCGCAAGATGTTCTGCATGCGTTCGAACACGGGGCCTCGGTTTATAGTCTCATCCGAAGGAATGATCGCATATGCAGAAAATCTCACCTTTGGTGACACCTCGGAGCTCTAGCCGAGGAACAAAAATCTTTTTTTTAGAAAAAAAACCCAAAGTAAGAGGCAGTGGCTAAAAGCCAATGATAACTCCAAAAACAATCCTTCTCAAAAAAAATCATGGCAAGGATTCGAACCCAAGCTCTCAGAATGATAAAGGTCAAAATACGAGGTGTGTGTGTGTGTGTGTGTGTGTTGTGTGTGTGTGTGTGTGGTGTGTGTGTGTTGGTGGTGTGTGTGTGTGTGGTGCGTGCGTGCGTGCGTGCTGTGTGTTGTGTGTGTGTCTGTGTGTGGTGGTGTGGTGTGTGACCCTGTTCAAGCCAACCAGCCTTAAATCACACTGTTCAGACTGTAATAAAAAATAAATAAATAAATAAAAAGTTCCCAAGTTGCAAGACGCATGAGGCAGCCAAGGCGCAGTGAAGCTGTGTTGACTGGACACTTGCAGCCTTTTATGGTAAAAGGTAAAGGTGTCCCATAACCTCTGTAGTCGTAGGGGAGCGAGGCGTCAGAGACCTCAACTTCTCTAGGGGCCAGCATATTGAGAACGGCGCCCATCTCCTCTCCCTCGCTGCTTTACCTTCCCTGACCCTAAAAGAGGGCAGGTACCCATTTTTCAGCTGGGTGAACTGGGGGAACTGTACTGAAGCCAAGACGCGCAAACTGGTCACCCATCCAAGGGGTAACCACGCTCGACGCTGCTTAACCTTAGCTGGGGGGAAGCGAGCGAGTGCTCTGACCACTGAGCTATCGCGTCTATTATGAGGAGAGCAATACTTCGTTATGAGGCTGTAATGTGTCGACACTGTCTGGGCAATGTTTGCTGAAGGGTGTGGAATGAAGGAAGAAAGGAAGGAAGGAAGAAGGTGTGTGTGTGGGGGGGGGGGGGGGGGGGGGGGGCGGGGATGTGTGTGGTTGGTGGGTGGTTGGGGGTGGGAGATTGTGTGGGGGTGGGGTGTGGGCGTGGGAGAGAGGGTAGGTGGGGAGAGAGAGAGAAATAAGAGAGAGAGAGAGAGAGAGAGAGGGGAGAGAGAGAGAGAGAGGAGTGTGTGTTGTGTGTGTGTGTGTGAGTGTGTGTGTGTGTGTGTGTGTGTGTGTTGTGTGTGGTGTGTGTGTGTGTGTGTTGGGTGGGTGGGACGGTGAGTAAGTGGGGGTGGGCGGTGGGAGTGTGCGAGTGTGTGTGTGTGTGTGTGTATGTGTGGGGTTGGGGGGAGCAGGGGGGGGGGGGTAAGTGTGTGTGTGTGTGTGCGGCGCGCGCGCGTGTGGTCGAGCGCGCGTGCGTGGTGTGTGTGTGTGTGTGTAGTATGTGTCTGTGTGTGTGTGTGTGTGTATGTGTTTGTATGTGTCTGTCTGTGTGTCTGTGTGTCTGGTATCCGTTGTTTCTGCCTGCCTCTGTCTACATGTTGCCATGGATACGTCAGTCTGTGCGCATATCCCTGTATATAGTCTGTCTACAGCATGTTTGCAGATGTGTCCATGTGCAAGTGTACGTGTGCTTGCGCGTCCATTCACATAGCACACACACACACGACAACCGACACACACAGAGGCATGCAATAATGCGTACAACCCCCCACCCCCACCCATTTCCCCATACACACATACACACACACACAAACACACACACACACATACACACACACACACACACACACACACACACACACACACACACACACACACACACTCACACGTCTGATATCACTATTTAGTGGAAGAACGTTAAACTGAAGAACTAACTATGTAATAATGCGTACCTTGTTGGGCTATGGTCTCAACAACACACAAAAACGGAAAAAAAACAAGTTCATGAACAAGTTTCTCCAGTTTCCATGGCTGTGTAAAAAAAAAAAAAAAATTTATTTTAAAACATCCAGACTTGGTGGTGGACGGGCGCACAGCAAACTATGATTATTATGACTAGTATTATTATTATCATTATCAGTATTTCACCTACCACCCCACCCCCCCCCCCCCCCCCCCCCCCCCCCCCCACACAAACAAACACAACACACCTCCCTCCTCTCCATGATCCAAGCCTGCCCTGAAGATCCCTCACAGACAGACAGACGCTTTAGCAGACACACCAGTGCATGGTTGTCAACTCTTACAGCGTCCTTGACCCCCCGTTATGACGTAACCAGATAGTGTCTAACACTGCGTCATGGCTGTAAAATGACGTCATGTTGTTTACTGTTGCGACAAATGGGACAGAATGTTAAGTAGACACCTCCATCCCCCATCCTCCACCTCCACCCTCCTCCACCCCAGTAAAGTACATTCCCCCCCTCCTCCCCCCCCCCTCCCCTCATACTTTTTATTGGCTACAACAAAACGGGGTTGTTTTTTTTAAGGAATCCTTTGCTATATTATAGGGTGAGGAGGGGTGGGTGTTGATGTTTGTCATGTAGATATAGGTTTTTGTGATTTTTTTGTTCTTTGGCTAGAGCTCCGAGGTTCACCAATGGTGAGATTTTTATTTATTTATTTGTTTAGTCTTTTATATCGAGGATAATGGAATAAGCACTTATTTGCTTTTTTTACATCCAGTCCCCGTGTGTATGCGGTTTTGTAAATTCTGTCATCTGTTCTGATTTTGCGTGTGCCACCGTTTTTTTGCCCACCAGCATGAAGGTTGCCGCATTCCGAATTCGGGATGCATACATAATATGTATGTGTTTCCTTAACCCTACACCGAACGCTAACGGGACGGGGATAGCCTAGTGGTTAGAACATTGTGCTCGCAATCTGACAACCCGGGTTCGATTCCCGTTCAAGGGGATATTTTCCTCTGGAGTTAACATCAGTGCAGACTCCACTCTCCCTAAAATGTCCTTCGGATGAGACTATAAACCGAGGTCCCGTTGTGCAAACGCAAGCAGAACATCTTGCGCACCACTTAAAATCCTGTTCCGCTTTTTTGTACAGTAGGCCGGTGGTAACAGATACAAATTTGCAAAACCGCATATACACGGGGACTGGAGTAAAAAAAAAAAGCACAATGAGTGCTTATTTCCATTATCCTCGATATAAAAGAATATTTTTTTAAAAATAAGAACTAAAACATGAATGATGGAAATTTTAAACGTGCAGATTTGAGCTTCTGCATGTGTATATACATGAGACTTTCCCCCCACATATCTGTCCCTAATTTTCAACAGCATTTTTCACCTTCTAAGTGTTGTTCCGTGTGTGTGTGTGTGTGGTGTGTGTGTGTGTGTGTGTGTGTGTGTGTGTGTGTGTGTGTGTGTGTGGTGTGTGTGTGTGTGTGTGTGTTGTGTGTGTGTGTGTGTGCGTGCGTGGTGTGCGTGCGTCCCCGCGCGCATGGATTTGAAATCTGTTGTTCATTATGTTTAAGAAGAGTTGCATGTCTGTAAATGATTGAGTGCAAGCGCTTCGATTTGTTTGTTGTTTTTTTTTACAAGATTCAGCGCTATATAAATTCCATATATTATTATTATTATATATATACTCGAAGGGAATTAAGGCACTGGCAGGTCTGCGCTTAAAGTTGACCTGGGAGATCGTAAAAAAAAAATCCCCCACCCTAAATTCCCCTGACGCCTCCAAAAATGCAATCCTTTGCTCACCATGAAGGTACCCGCTTTCCGACTTCGGGGCTGGTGTCTAAACACGATATCATCAGTGTGAACGCAGTGTCTGTTTTGTTGTTTTTTAATTGTGTCATCGTTATGGGGACGGGATAGCTCAGTGGTCGGAGCACTCGCTTTCCCCCAGCCAAGTTAAGCAGCGTCGAGCGTGGTTACCAGTTGGATGGGTGACCGTTTGCGCGCCTTGGCTTCAGTACAGTTCCCCCAGTTCACCCAGCTGTAAATGGGTACCTGCCCTCTTTAGGGTCAGGGAAGGTAAAGCAGCGAGGGAGAGGAGATGGGCGCCGCCCTCAATATGCTGGCCCTAGAGAAGTGAGGTCTCTGACGCCTCGCTCCCCTACGACCTTATAGGTTATGGGACTCCTTTACCTTTACCTTTACCATCGTTACTTACCGGGCACGCAATGACCTACTCTTCACAAAAGGCGGAGCGGGTTTTAACGCGTGCGCGAGATGTCTTTCGTGCATTTCGCACACGCAACCTTGGTTTCTTCATTTTTTTTTTTTTTTGTTCTTTTATGTTATGCTTTTATATCGAGGATAATGGAATAAGCACTTATGTGCTTCTTTACATGTGTATGCGGTTTTGTCAATTTTGTCATCCGTTCCCACCACTGGCACACAATGGCCTACTCTTCCGAAAAGCGGAACAGGATTTAACGTGTGCGCAAGATGTTCTGCGTGCGTTAGCACACGGGGCCTCGATTTATATAGTCTCATCCGAAGGACGTTTTGGGGAGAGTGGAGTCTGCACTGATGTTAACTCCTGGGGAAAATATCCCCTTGAACGGGATTCAAAACCCGGGTCGTCAGATTGCGAGCGCAATGTTCTAACCACTAGGCTATCCCGTCCTCATCTGAAGGACTTTTTTTGGGAGTGGGGGGGGGGGGGGGGGGGGGGGGGGGGGGGGGTTGAAAGTGAAGTCGGTATTTGTGTTAATTCCATGAAGGAAAACAAAATCTCCCTCGAACGGGCGTCTCAGAGGGACGGGATAGCCTGGTGGTTAGAGTGATGCGCTCGTGATCTGCTTGACCCGGGTTCGATTCCCGTTCAAGAGGACTTTTCCTCTGGAGTTCACATCAGTGCCGACTCCACTCTCCCCAAAAGTCCTTCAAAGGATGAGACTATAAACCGAGGTCACCGTGTGCGAACGCACGCAGAACATCTTCGCGCACACGTTAAAATCCTGTTCCGCTTTTCGGAAGAGTAGGGCATTGTGTGCCGGTGGGAACGGATGACAAACTTGACCAAACTGCATACACACAGGGACTAGGTGAGGGGGAAAAAAAAAAGCGCAAGAGTGCTTATTCCATTATCCTCGATATAAAAAGACTAAATAAATAAATAAATAAATAAATAGATAAATAAATAAATAAATAAACACACATCTCGCTAGTGGTTGGAACCCACGCCTTCAGATCATGAGCTCAACGCTCTAACCCACTAAGGCTGTCCAGCCCCCCCCCACCCCCCCCACCCCCCAGCCCCCCCCCACCCCCTCACACCCCCACCACTCCCCCCCCCCCCCCCCCCCCCCTTTAACCTGTATGGCTTGACACTGAGTGTGCATCAATAACGGACGACGCTTTCAGCCCGGGCCATTTTATATCTAGTTCATGACGGTCATAACAACCGCCATAGCAATCGTCATTGGTATTGTCGTATTTGTTATTGCCTCCCTTCTCCCCCCTCCCACCCCCCCACCCCCACCCCGCCACAACCACCACCACCCCCACCCATCAAACACTACCACCATCACCGCTGCCACCATAACCACCACCGTTACTGCCGCCACCATCGTTATCATCATCGCTGTCATTGTCATCTTCGTTGTCATCGTTACCATTACCATCGCCATCATCATTCATCGTCGTGGTTATTACCGTTATCAACGTCATGTGGTTTCATCGCCATCGTTATCAAATATACATGCAGACAGGATAGGAGAAGAAAAGAAAAGGAAAGAAAAATAAATGGGTGGCGCTGTTCTTGTGGCGACGCGCTCTTCCCAGGGAGAGCAGCCCGAATTTCGACGTACAAATACCAGTCATTGTCCTCATTTCCAAAGCTGTCATTATCATCACCATCACCGTCATCATCATTATCAATCAACATGTCGTTTTCATCGATGTGATCGTCTGTTATCATCATCATCATTGTCGTCGTCGTCGTTATCGTCATCACCATCAGCAGCAGCAAAATTGTCGTCGTCATCGATGCATTGATTGTATTATATCGTATTGTATTGTATTGTATCGTATTGTATTGTATCGTATTGTACTGTATCGTATTGTATTGTATTGTATTGTATTGTATCGTATTGTATTGTATCGTATTGTATTGTATTGTACTGTATTCTATTGTATTGTATTGTAATGTATTGTACTGTATCGTATTGCATTGTATTGTATTGTATTGTATCGTATTGTATTGTATCGTATTGTATTGTATTGTACTGTATCGTATTGTATTGTACTGTATTGTATTGTATTGTATCGTATTGTATTGTACTGTATTGTATTGTATTGTATTGTATCGTATTGTATTGTATTGTATTGTATTGTATTGTATACCACACTCAGTTCCAGCACGTTTCGCTGCGAAAAATCCTGGGCAGAGCGTGTCGCCACAAGAGCA
The DNA here is from genome assembly GCA_028751875.1 of Rapana venosa. NCBI lineage: Eukaryota > Metazoa > Mollusca > Gastropoda > Neogastropoda > Muricidae > Rapana > Rapana venosa. The sequence continues at coordinate 6,860,686 of CM054135.1, forward strand.
GCGCCACTCTTTCTCTTTTTGTTGGCAAATTTTATCGGTTTCACTATCAGAGTGGCTTTTTTCTATTTAAAAAAATTGCCAGAGACAAACATCTTGTTGTCGTGTGTTATTTTACATGCGCTATGTGATGCATATTCCACACGGAGCTTACTTACCGTCTCATCCGAAAGACTAGCACCAA
>CM054135.1:6865866-6873366 GCA_028751875.1 Rapana venosa
ACTTTAACAGTAGAATTTTTTAAAGCATGCAAAACAGATTTAGAATCAACACACAAAAGTATGTTGAACATGTCTTTAGGGAAGTCAAGTACATAATACAGTGCCAACACTATAGCAGTTAGCTCAGCTGTAAATATAGATTTATTTTTTCCCAGGTTGACAGCTCGTTCTACTTTTAATGATGGAATAACGAAAGCCGCACCAGCCTCATTAGAATTTAGAACGGACCCATCAGTATAGATTTTGAGATGATCAGGATAAGTAGTTTGAATATGTTCTTTTACTAGCGATGTAAGAATGTTAACATTTCAGCTTTTCTTACAGAAGAATGATTAATGTCAAAATGAGCTTTTAAAAGTTCCCAAGGTGGGTAGGGAGCTGACTGTACTGATTTTGCTAATTCATTTGGATTAAGTTCTGAATGTTTAAAAAGGGGAGAAGTGTAAGTATTAATTGTAGTAAGCGAGTAAATAGTTCTTCTCTTTTCGGAAAGTGAATGTCAGACTTAATCTGGACTTCATTTTCAACATTGCTGTCATTTGTAGTACTTCTTAGAACATATTTTGCCACAGCAAGTTGTCGATATTCATTTAAAGTAGCTCCTATTTCTTAATGTGCCTAATTGAGCGTGACTGGTACACCTAAGCAAGTCGAAATGTTTTACAATCAAGATCTGATTTATTAAGCAAATAATTTGGGAGCACGTGAAAATACTCTTGTCCATAAGAAGGCTTCATCGCAAAGGGACAAAGACAAATGCTTTAATACAGTAATATCTTGTCCCATGGTTTTTACTGGTAACTTTAAGAAGTTAAGAACTTTCTTAGCTTTAGTTGCCAAAAGGGTGAAAGGGTGGCGCAGCGCTAAGTGGCGACGCGTTCTCCCGCTCTCCCCGGGGAGAGCAGCCCGAATTCAAATCTGAGCGCTTTGATTTGTTGCTTTACAAGATTCAGCGCTATATAAATTCCATACATTATTATTATTATTATTATTATATATTCAATATGTTGATTCCACGTTAACTTAGAAGTGAGGAATACTCCTAAGAATTTCACTGCTTGTTTGTATTCTAGAGCTTTTCCATTTATTCGAAAATTAGGTAGAACTTGTGGGTCAACACCATTATTAAAGAGGACAAGGTTGTTGTTTTTCAGGGGAAAGTGAAAAACCATTCTCAAAAAGATAACCACTAAGTTTGTCAATTTCTTTTTGATATACTTTTTGATAAAAATTTAACTGCCTTTTGGGTGTTTTCTTTTTCATCGTAACATCCATCCACATACTTATATCGTCAGCATATTGTACAATAACAACATTACTTGATAAAAGTTTAGGAAGATCATAAAGTAAAATGTTGAATAGATAAGGTGATATTACTGAACCTTGCGGGATACCCATGTCTGGTGACCTTGACGTAGAATAACAATTCCCAACTTTAGCTTGAATAATTCTTTCTGACAGAAAGCTTTTAATATAGAAGTAAATACTGCCACAAAGACCAATAGATTTCAGTTTGTAAAGCAATCTCTCATGCCACACATGATCATATGCCTTATGTACGTCAAAAAATGTGGCAAGTACATTCTTCCTTCGAGCAAACTGATATTTAACTCGAGTGGTTAGTTTAACTAAATGATCAACTGTGGATCTACCCTTACGAAAACCTGCCTGATTTACGGGTATAATTTTATTTTTATCACAAAAATATTGCAGTCTGTTTAAGATTATTTTTTTCCATCACCTTCCCTGTATGTAAAGTTAATGCAATTGGTCTATAGTTATTCTTATCGCTGGTGATTTTTACTTGCTTTAATACTGGTATCAAAATAGAATGTTTCCACAATCGAGGCATGACTCCATGAATCCAGCAGCGTTGAAAAAGATCTAACAACAGAAGTAGCCAATTATTAGGCAGATGCCTTAGTAGTTCATTTGATATTGAATCTTTACCCACTGATGTTTTTTCAGTAGGAAGAGAGAAGATTACATCTCTTACTTCTTGCAAGTAATGGGGGCATTCACATAGTGTGTATTAACGCATTCTGGATCTAAATATTCGTCTTTCTGTACCTCATTTTTTCTAAACGTTTTAGATTTATCTGAAAGGTTCTGAGTACTCATAGAATCAGAAAACATATTTACGAAAATTTCAGCTTTTTCTGAATCAGAAAGAACTTCTTTTTCATGTATTTCGATCGGACAATTCTGTAAACAAACCCCATTTTTCATGTCATTGAATTTTTTCCACACCTTTTTAAGATCTGTATAGTTGAAAACGTCTTTTGTACAGAAACTACTCCAAAACTGGCGTTTAGCTTGTGCTATAACCCTGTTGCATGCAGAGTTTGCTCTTTTCATCAAGAGATGATTTTTTTCATTGCGCTCTTTTATATAGTTTTTATATTTTTCTTTTTTTTCATTAACAGCTTTCTGACAAGAATCATTCTACCATATATTACCTGAATGTTTGTTGGATTTTAAAGATGAAAATTTTGGAATTGAACCAGCAGCAGCTTGTAAAATATGTCTGTAAATTGTATGTAAAAAATGTCGACATCATCATCTTTAATGCGTTCTGTATTTACTGCTGTTAAAATAGTATTAAATTTATTCCAGTCGGCAAGATCATAATTAAATTTTGGGATAGCGTCTTTATCATTACTATTTCCACAAGAGTGGTCATTAAGAGTAATTATAATTGGTAAGTGATCACTCCCTAAAGTGTTGGTGTGTGTTTCCCATTTACAATTTGGAGCAAGCACAGGAGAAATGAAAGACAAGTCAATGGCACTTGCCCTATGACTAGCAATATCTGGGATTCTGGTTACATTACCATCATTTAATAAATAAAGGCAAGAATCTACTATATTTTCAACAAATCTCTTGCTAGTTACTAATGTGCTGCCCTTATCCCAAAAAGGCGAGTGAGCATTAAAGTCGCCAACGACTATCCACTTTTTATTTGAATCTTGCAATGTGCGAAACCATTCAGTATTTTCTTCATTTAGACCTTTAGGGAGATATACAGAAACAACATTTATGATGAGATGATTATTGACTTTTACATTTGCTGCACAGGAATATAGATTCAATATAGAAGATGGTGCTGGTGATTTACATGAACTATACTCCAATTTTTCACGGATATATATGGCGGTTTTTATCTTTCCTGTATCACTCATAACGTTTCATGAATTGGTGGATAATAAAAGTTTGCTAGTCTAAGCAAATTGCTTTGACTGACATTCAATGACTGTAAAACTAATATTTGGTAACTGACTGTGGAAAGGTGGTGAATAAGATAGTGTAGGTTAGTCATCACCGATCTGCAGTTCCACTGCAATATTTTTACTTGACATTGTTGTACCATTTTGATAATGAAAGAAGAATAAGAAAGAACTTAAGTAAGTTAATAAATTAATAGATTAATAAATAAAGAAAACAATTCAAGATAGCTGAGCTACAACTATTACCAATAGACTAGATCTATGCAATAGAAGAGACGATCAGAAAGTGAAAGCCAGAATTGATCACAGATCTACATGGATGACTCTAATTAAATCTCTAAACAGTTTGTCAATCAGTTCATAAACGTTCAGAACCATTCTCCTAAATACCCATACATGTTCCACCAGGGGCCCCTGTCTCCAACTGGAGGCAAGACTCTGGAGAATGCTGGAAAGTTCCTGCTGTGTGATTGCACAGTTGTGTGTCTCTTGGTCTTCCTCGGAGTCTGCCAGAAAAGCTGTCGGACGTGTCTGCCCACGTTGACTGCCAGCATACTGGATCCTCTCCGTGACGGGTGCAGACCATCCTTTAAAGCCCTGGTGTTAGTGGGAAGGTTGGAGTGGTGAACTAGAGAAACATTAGCAACAGCATGAAATTCGTCACTGATCAATGCATTAAAAAGTTCCCTCTGCACATTAAGGTTAGGGTCTCGAACAGGGGCAATCTTGCTGGCAACGATCTTTGTTCTAGGGTGGTCAGCAACTAATCTATTTATACAGTCGATGTATTTCTTGCTACTACTTCTTGGGTCAGAGGTCTTGATGTCATTAATACCACAGTGGACGACAATAGCATCCACAAGTTTGTCAGAGTTGGAAATTGCTGTGTCCAGAGTAGGTTGTAACTCTTCTATTTTGAGGGCTTTACAGGACACCATGTTAAATCCATAGGAAAGCCCTAGTCTGTCAGCATTGACCCCCTGCATGACAGAGTCGTGAATAAACACCACTTGTGGCATGTCTTGATGTTCTTCTGTCTTTTTGGAACTAGATATTTTTCTTGTAGGCCTAAGAAATGGTGGTTTGACGTCAGTCACAATCTTGACGTCATTTGCGGCCTGATCTGCTTTTATTAAAGGACTGCCCTTTGAATTGGATTTTCCTTTGTTTGCTGCACCAGCCCTGCATCTGTCTTTTTCGCAGGTGCTTTTTTACCAGGAACTGGTGCAGCTGACCTAGCAACCTGAGCATAGGTAAGTTTGGCAGTACTGTCTGTCTGTGTCTCCTTGTCGACATAACGTTTCTCTGACTGGGAGTTGCAGCGATCATGTTGATCTTGCTGGCTTATACGCTTTTCCAAAGAGTTTATTTTCTCACACAGTGAGGCAACAAGTATTTTAAGCTCTTGTATCTCACTCACTGTGTCTCTGGAAATGTCGGTTGTTTTTCCGTGGCCCGGTTCTTGGTTTCCAGAGGTGGAGGCAGGCTGGAGCTCGGAGTCCTGTGGCGTGGACTGGTCAGTTGCTGGTGGTGGCGTTGTGCCCTTCTGCTGTCGGCTGTCTTTGGTGTCGCTGGCAGGCTTGTGATGTAAATAGCCGCCCAGGCTTCTGGATCTGGTCAGCCTTGTCATCCTTCTTGTAGAAAGGCGATCACCCAGCAGAGCGTTGCTTTAGCCTCTGAACGCTTCCGCCATCTTGTATGTGTGTGTGTGTGTGTGTGTGTGTGTGAGCGTGTGTGTGTGTGCGCAATACAGAGCTTAGGGAAATGATGACAATAACCAGTATAGGAATGATCATTAGATAGTAGACAAATGCAACAGAGACAATACAAAATAAACACATAACTTTCCAACTAATTCTGTGTGTTTGTGGGAGTGGGGAGGCTGGTGTGTATATGTGTGTGTGTGTGTGTTGTGTGTGTTGTGTGTGTGTGTGTTTGTAGTACTTGTGTTTGTTTGTGTCTGTGTGTTTGCGTTTTGTAGTGAATTGCTTTTTCTATTTGAGTCTACATCTATTTTTCTAATTAGTTGTCACAAAAAACTTATAAATTCATATTATTGATGTTATTTGTGTTCCTAAATAGATGGCTTGATGAAAAATAACTAAAGCAAATGTAGTGCTTACTCAATGTACCATCTGGAATTTTTTTATGTGATTTACCTTTGACTTTGAGAGCAGCTCTTCAATAATAGGTAATGGTGGCAAAGTGAGGGTGTGGATGAGGAAAACAACAACTTCAAGACAACAATGGTCACCACCGTCCCCATCATCATCATCATCATCATCATCACTCATCAACATCATCATCACTATCATCGCCATCATCATCATCATTATCGTCATCATCGTCATAATCATTATCATCATCATCACTACATCCTCTTCATCATGACCTTTGGCATTTTCAAGAACATCATCATCACCACAACCATCATCATAATCATCACCATCACCACATCAGCATCACGCATCTCATCATCATCATCATCAATCATCTTCATCATCACATCACCCCTTCATCATCATCACCTCACCCATCATCATCACCAGATCATAACCATCACCATCATCCCATCATCATCATTCAGCATCATCACAACAACAACAATAACACAAAAACACAAGAATTAAATGAAATTAAACCAACAATCATCCTCTCTCTCTCTTCTCTCTCTCTCTCTCTCTCCTCTCTCTCTCTCTCTCTTTCTCTCTCTCTCTCTCATACACACACACATCAGAGCTTCCTGTGCGTATATTATAGACATCTAAGTACCACCTTCACACTACCTATCTATCTGTCTATCTATCTATATTATCCATCTATCTATCTAAATCACACACACACACACACACACACCTTCCTGTGTGTATATTACAGACACCTAAGTAACCAACTTGACCATACTCCACATTAAAAAATAATGGACTTCCGGCACAAATAATTTATCAACCGTTCTCCGACATTCATCCGCACCGTAAATAACGACACTGTAGGGAATACCGAACAGGGCAGGAAAATGGACACTGATGAACTGCAGTTTAATACCCCAGCGTCCATAATAAGGCAATCAATCAATCAACCAACCAACCATCCTTCCTGCCTGCCTGCCTGCCTTTCTTCATGACAGGGGCTGTCATTACGTAAATGGACAGGCAACTGACAGGCAGACCCCCACAGGGGGACAAAAACAAAAGAGAGAGAAGATCACAAATCATCGCATCAACAACAAAAAGAAAAATGGAGCAGTATTGTTGAACCCTAGGCTACAGTAACAAGTAGTAGTAGTAGCAGTAGTAGTCTTGCAGGAAATTCCAGTAGTAGCGGTAGTAGGAGTAGTACAGCAGTAGCAGTAGTAGTAGTATAGTCTAGCTGGAAACTCGGTAGGGAGTAGTAGTAGTTGATAGTAGTAATAGATAGTAGTAGCAGTAGAAGTATGTAGTCAGTTTAGTAGAGTGATAGTAGTAGAAGTAGCAGCAGCAGCGCAGCAGCCCTGCAGCAGCAGCAGCATAGCAGTAGCACAGCAGCAGCAGCAGAGCAGTAGTAGTAGTAGTAGTAGCAGCAGCAGTAGTAGTAGTAGTAGTAGTAGTAGTATCACAGCGGTCCAGTTGGAAATTCCAGATCCAGTTTCAGGATTGAAGTTTTGCGCAAACAAACAACCAGTCTGCCCCTTGCAATGTCCTATTGTACTGCTTCGGCATATTTTTTTTCTTTTTGGTTTTGTTTTCTTGTTTATACAATCATGCCACGTTATTTCATAAAATAAAATCAATCTCCGAAGTCGAAGTGCGGCTACCTCCATGGTGAGTACAAACTGTCGCATACGCAAAATCTTTTTTTTTCCTTTCATTTCGAGGATAATGGAATAAGCACTCATATGCTTTTTTTACATGTAGTCCCCGTGTGTATGTGGCTTTGTTAATTTTGTCATCCGTTCCCACCGGCACACAATGGCCTACTCTTCCGAAAAGCGGAACAGGTTTTAATGTGTGCGCAAGATGTTCTGCGTGCCGTTCGCACACAGGACCTCGGTTTATAGTCTCACCCTAAGGACTTTTGGGGGGGGAGAGTGGAGTCGGCACTGATGTTAACTGCAGAGGAAAAATCCTCTTGAACGAGAATCGAACCGGGGTCAGCAGATCACGAATACATCACTCTAACCACCAGACTATCCCGTCCCCGTCTCCCACCACCCCCAACCCCCCTCCCACCATGAGTGAACCTCAGAGTTCTAGAGGAGGGATGAGACAAACATTCATTTAAAAAATAATAAATA
>CM054135.1:6880866-6890866 GCA_028751875.1 Rapana venosa
GGTAGGGTGAGGGGGGGGGTGTTGGGGGGAGGTGTGGGGGGGTTGTGGGGGGTTGGGGTGGGGGGGGGGTGTGGGGGGGGCTGGGGGGGTAAGGTGGGGGTGGGTGTTGGTGGGTGGGGGTTGTGTGGAGGTTGGGGGTATGGGGGTGGGGGGGGGGGGGGTGTGGGGGGGTGGTGGGGGGGATGGGATGGGGGGGTGTGGGGGGGGTTGGGGGGGTGGGGGAGGTTGGGGGGTAGGTGGGGGGGGGGGGTTGGGGGGGTGTGGGGTGGATGGTGGGATTGGGGGGGAGGTGGGGTTGGGGTGGGTGGGGGGGGTGGGGTGGTTGGGGGTGGGTGTGTGGGATTGGGGGTGAGGGGGAGGTGGGGTTGTGGGGTGGATGTGTGGGGTTAGGGGTGGATGTGTGGGGTTGGGGGTGGATGTGTGGGATTGTGGGGTGGATGTGTGGGGTTGGGTGTGGGGGGGGGGGGGGGGTAGGTGGGGTTGGGGGTAAATGTGTGGGAATGGGGGGTGGATGTGTGGGATTGTGGGGTGGATGTGTGGGAGTGGGGGTGAAGGGTTGTGGGGTGGATGTGTGGGATTGTGGGGTGGATGTGTGGGGTTGGGGTTGGGCTGTGAGGGGTTGGTGGGGGATGTGTGGGGGATTGGGGGTGGATGTGTGGGGGATTGGGGGTGGATGTGTGGGATTGTGGGGGTGGATGTGTGGGATTGTGGGGTGGATGTGTGGGTTGGATGTGGATGTGTGGGATTGGTGGTGGATGTGTGGGATTGTGGGTGTGGATGTGTGCGATTGGGGGTGGATGATAAGAAGAAGAAGAAGAAGAAGAAGAAGAAGAAGAAGAAGAAGAATGTATGGAATTTATATAGCGCTGAATCTTATAAAGCAACAAATCAAAGCGCTCAGATGACATTTTTTTATATCGAGGATAATTGAATAAGCACGTATGTGCTTTTTTTACATCCAGTCCCCGTGCGTTTGCGGTTTTGTAAATTCTGTCATCTGTTCCCACCGGCACACAATGGCCTTCTCTTACGAAAAGCGGAACAGGATTTAACGTGTGCGCAAGATGTTCCGCGTGCGTTCGCACACGGGGCTTCGGTTTATAGTCTCATCCGAAGGACTTTTGGGGAGAGTGAAGTCTGCACTGATGTTAACTCCAAGGGGAAATATCCCCTTGAACGGGAATCGAACCCAAAGAGGATTGGAGGGTGGAGGCGAGAGCTGGTGTGTGGTGGGGGCCGATGTTGGGTAGGTGGGGGTGGGTGATGGGGTTGGTGTTGTGTGTGGAGATGGGGGTGGTGGTGTTTGATATAGATAGATAGATAGATAGATAGATAGATAGATAGATAGATAGATAGATAGATAGATAGATAGATAGATAGATAGATAGATAGGTAGGTAGATAGATAGTTAGATAGATAGATAGAGACAGACAGACAGACAGACAGATAGATACATACATACATACATACATACATACATACATACATACATACATACATACATACATACATACATACATAGATGGATAGATAGATAGATAGATAGATAGATAGATAGATAGATAGATAGATAGATAGATAGATAGATAGATAGATAGATAGATAGATAGATAGATAGATAGATAGATAGATAGATGTGTGTGTGTGTATGTGTGTGGAGATATGAGTTTGGAATATATTTCAGACACACAACCATATTATTATTTTCATCAGGTAAGAGCATCTTACGCACATGAGTCTCCAATAATATTGCATTTATCTCATGGATATCAATCTTAAAGCTACTTTGTCTCATTGTCCCTTGTTTTGTCAGTTTACATGTAATTTTGTTCCCAAAAATACCGGAGTGAGAAGGAACCCATCAAAAAGCCATCCCCTCATCTTTGGTTACTATAATCATGAATCAAAACTGTTATTTCAAAAAGTAAGTCTTTTCTCACTTCCAGTCCTAGTCTGGTAAGCTGTGTAGTACAGAGTTTGAATGTACACAAAATACTATATCAAAGAGAGCACGGTTGGTTACTTAATGATTGAAGATTTAACTATATCATTTAGTATAAAAGGTAATTTTCAAAAACGGTAAGGGTGTTCCCATAACCTATGTGGTCGTAGGGGAGCGAGGCGTCAGAGACCTCAGCTTCTCCAGAAGCTACCATATTGAGGGCGACGCCCATCTCCTCTCCCTCGCTGCTTCACCTTCCCTAACCCTAAAGAGGCAGGTACCCATTTACAGCTGGGTGAACTGGGAGACTGTACTGAAACCAACGCGCGAAAAAACAGTCACCCATTCACTTGGTAACCACGCATGATGCTGCTTAACCTTTGGGAAAGCGAGTGCTCTGACCACTGAGCTATCCCGGCCCCTTATAATTATTATCATATCATATTATATCATTACTTGATGAATGGTTGTGGGCCTGTGCCACAAGGACTAAGTTTATCTTTGTTGTTATTTTCCTTTGACACGCTTAAAGCCATCCGCACTACCCCCGTGGGGATGCCGGGGGCCTGTCAGTATAAATAGCATCTCCACTGTCTGGAAATTCTGTGCTATTAATTCCCTCTTTTCTATCCCTCTCCTTCTTTCCGCCTTGTTCCTTTTCTTCTTGTCACCTCCGTCTTGTCTCATTTTCTGCCTTCTTGGTCCATTCTTCTGCCTTTTTTTGTTCCCAGAAATACTTATATAAAATAAAAATTATCTCCCATGCCGAATTCGGATGCGCTGGGTCTGACTTGTCAGGCGCTTGATATGACAGCGCGACGCATTTTCGCTTCTGTGACAGACAACAGTAGTAGCTGTCGAAGTGTTCGACGAATGATAATAATAATAATAATAATAATCATAATAATAATAATAATTTTAAAAAATAATGCATTTTATATAGCGCTATATCTTGTAAAAAGAAATCAAAGCGCTTGCATTCAACGCACTCCTGCACATGCAGCCAACAATGATTAATAATTTTAACAAATTCAAATACACACACACACACACACACACACACACACACACACACACACACACACCAGAGGGGTTATACACTTCGGCAGGGTGATGAGAATTTTGGCCATTGAAGGCAAGCACAGATAATGACGAGATGAAACAATAGGGGATAGTCTTAGATAAGAAATAGGCATGTCTTGAGACTGGATTTAAAAGGGAGAGAGGGAGGTCATTCCAGATTGACGGATCAGAAAAGAGAAAGAGCGACGTGGACGAAGGATATGGTTGAATCTAGGTATTCGTAAACACAGTATATCTGCAGCAGAGCGGAGGGAACGAGAAGGAGTATACAAGTGAAGACATTTTTTGTTATTTTACTCTTTTATTCCGAGGATAATGGAATAAGCACTCATGTGCTTTTTGTCATCCAATCCCCGTGTGTATTCACTGTTCACTGGTCCCGTAACCCGCCAGGGTCGTAGGGGCGCTGCATGGTGGACGAACGGTGGACCAGCTGGCTCCACTTAGCGCGGTCGTGGGCGAGTGCCTGGGTGACACTGAAGTCCTCCCCTGTCCAATCACGGATGTCGTCGGCCCACTTTCTCCTCTGTCTGCCCCGTCTTCTCTTCCCCTGGACTGTTCCTTGCAGGATGGTCTTTGCAAGTCCTTCTGAGCGTGTTACGTGCCCATACCATCTGAGTTTCCTCTTTTTTGCCGTGGTCAGTAGGTCTTCATAGTCCCGCACTTGTTGAGTGATCTTTCTGCGGACTTCATTGTTGGTGACATGGTCCTTGTATGAGATGCCAAGGAGCCTTCTGAGGCATCTCATTTCTACTGCTTGGATCCTCCTTTGTAGGTCTGCGTTCAGTGTCCATGCCTCACATGCGTAAAGCATGATTGAGGTGACTAGCGCGTTTAGTAACTTTACCTTGGTTCCGAGAGGGACGTTTCTGTCTCTCCATATGGTCTTCAGTCTTGCCATTGCTGCTGCTGTTTGTGCCGCTCTTGCTAGGATTTCAGTCTTCGATCCCTCCTCACTTATGATGGCTCCAAGGTACTTGAAATGGTCAACTGTCTCCAGTTCTTTTCCGCTGAGAGTGATCTTGGTGGTGATTGGCTGGGCACTGTTTGACATGAGCTTGGTTTTCTCGGCGCTGATTTCCATGCCGTATCGTGAGGATATTTCGTCCAGTTGCTTCACTAGGTTGGCCAGTTCCTCTTCATTTCCTGCCAGACCGTCAATGTCATCGGCAAACCTGAGGTTGGTGATTGTTCGCCCTCCAATGCTGACTGTGCCTTTGTGGTCTTCCAAGGCGTCAGTCATGATGCGTTCGAGGAAAATGTTAAACAGTGTCGGCGACAGCAGACATCTCTGTCGGACCTCAACTGAGGTACGGAACCATTCCCCTACCGTGCCCTGTACGAGTACTGCACTGGTGGCCTTTGAGTAGAGTTCCTTGATGGTGTGGATCAGCTTCTGGCCCATGTTGAATTTGTTCATGGTGGCCCACAGAGCGTCATGCCATACTCTATCGAAGGCCTTCTTAAAATCAATGAAGACGTGGAAGATGTCTTGTTGATGCTCGCTGTATTTCTCACACAGAACCCTCAGGTTGAATATCTGTTCTGTGGTGTATACAGTTTTGTAAATGTTGTCATCCGTTCCCACCGGCACACAATGGCCTACTCTTCCGAAAAGCGGAACGAGTTTTAAAAGTTCACATAGATAGGAGGGTGCTGTTTCGTGGAGGCATTTATAACAGAGCCTACTGATCTTGTCCTTTACTCTCTCTACACACACACACACACACACATATATATATATATATATACAACACACACACACTTACACACACAACATCCACACAACATCCACACACACACGCGCACACAACGCACACACACACATCCACACACACACACACTTATACACACACACACACACACAATACACACACACACTTACACACACTTACACACACACACAAACTCAACACACACACACACACACACACACACACACATCCACACACACACATCACAACACACACTCTCACACACACACACACACACACACACACCACACACACACACACACACAACCACAACACACACACAAACACACACATCACACACACTTACAACACACACAACACACACACACACACACACCCACAAACTACAACCCACACACCCCACACACCACACACACCCCCACACACCTTTCGCGCGTGTATGTGTGTATGTGTGTGTCTCTCTCTCTCTCCCTCTCCGAAAGGTGAACGTGGTGGCAGTGGTCGCCATCTGGGGCGTGCCTTGCCTGACCTACGGTTTGATCCCCGCCACCGGGCTAGGCGGCTACGTCTACAAGTGCTGGCAGAGCATGTGCAACCTGGGCCCAGTGGACCCCAACTACCTCACCTTCCTGCTGCTCTTGCACGTCTCCGTCTTCTTGGCCACGTACCTGCTGAACGGACGCATCTTCTACGTGGCCCACAAGCACTGCGGCAGGCTGCAGGTGCTGAAGCAGCAGATGATGCACCAGACCGGCAAGCAGTTCCACCTGGCTGACAAGCTCAAGGCGGCTAGGTACGTAAGGTGGTGTGTAGGTGTGGGTGGTGAGGTGTGTGGGGGTGTGGGGGGGGAGGTGGGTGTGGGGTGGGGGAGGTGGGGGGAGGGAGGTGGGGGAGGGAGGTGGTGGGTGGCGTGGGGGGAGGGTGGGAGGTGGGGTGGAGGGGGAAGGAGGGGGGTGTGGGGGAGGGTGGGGTGGGGGTGGGGGGAGGGTGGGGGAGGGTGGGGGGAGGGGGAGTGGTGGAGGAGGGGAGGTGGTGGGGAGGGGTGTGGGGAGGTGGTGGGAGAGGGGGGGGAGGAGGTGTGGTGGGGGAGGAGGTGGGGGAGGGAGGATGGGGTGGGGGAGGGGGTGGGTGGAGAAGGGGGGAGGAGTGTGGGAAGGGGTGGGGAGGGGCTTTGGGAGGAGGTGGGGAAGGGGGAGGAGGGGGAGAGGAGGTGGGGGAGGAGGTGTGGGGAGGGAGTGGGTGGGGGACGGGGGAGGATGTGGGGTGGTGTGGGGGGAGGGGGGGGTGGGAGGGCGGGGGTGTGTGGTGGGTGTGGAGTGTGTGGGTGGGGGTGTAGTGGGGGGTGGGTGGTGTAGATGGTGTGGGGGTGGGGTGGATGAGTGGTGGGGGTGTGGGGGATGGGGGGGGGTGTAGTGTGTGTGAGGTAGTGGTGGTGGGTGGATGAGGGTATGGGGGTGTGTGTTCCTCTGTGTGGTGTGTGTGTTTGGGTGCGTGTGTGTCTGGGTGGGTGGGTGGGTGGGTGTGGTGTGGTGTGGTGTGGTGAGTGTGTTTGTTTTATCTATTTGTTTGTTATTTATTTATGTGTTCTTTTATTTCGAGGATAATGGAATAAGCGCCCATGTGCTTTTTTATAATCAGTCCCCGTGTGTAGGCAGTTTTGTCAATTTTGTTATCCGTACTCACCGGCACACAATAGCCTACTCTTCAGAAAAGGGGAAGAACGTGTGCGCAAGATGTTCTGCGTGCGTTCGCACACGGGGCCTCGGTTTATAGTCTCATCCGAAGGACTTTTGATGAGGTGTGGAGTCGGCACTGATGTTAACTCCAGGGGGGAAATATTCCCTTGAACGGGATTCGAACCCAGGTCAGCAGATCAGAAGCGCTATACGCAATACTCTAACCAACCAGGCTATCCCGTCACCCTGTATGTTTGTGGGCGGGGGTGGGGGGGGACTGAACATTTGTGTTATGTGGTTGGAGCGACATGGGCCCTTAAAAACGGCAGCGCACTGCATTTTCCTTCATAAGACAGACAGCAATAGTTGCTGAGTGAACTGGGGGACTGTACTGAAGCCAAGGCGTGCGAACGGCCACCCATCAAATTAGTAACCCACGCTCGATGCTTTTTAACATTGGAAGGGGGAAAGCGAGTCCTCTGACCACTGAGTTATCCCGTTCCGGTCCTTGGCTTCAGTACAGTCCCCCAGTTCACCCAGCTGTAAATGGATACCTGCCTCTTTAGGATCAGGGAAGGTAAAGCATCGAGGGAGAGGAGATGGGTCGCCCTCAATATGCTGGCCCCTGGAGAAACTGAGGTCTCTGACGCCTCGCTCCCCACACAGGTTATGGGACACTTGTCTTAGTGTTCGACGGTGACGAAAGGGGGACGGGGCCTAGTGGTTAGAACATTGCGCTCGCAATCTGACGACCCGGGTTCGATTCCCGTTCAAGGGGATATTTCCCCCTGGAGTTAACATCAGAGCAGACTCCACTGTCCCCAAAAGTCCTTCGGATGAGACTATAAACCGAGGCCCCGTGTGTATGAACGCACGCAGAACATCTTGCGCACACGTGAAATCTTGTTCCGCTTTTCGAAAGAGTAGGCCATTGTGTGACGGTGGGAACAGATGACAAAATTGACAAAACCGCATACACACGGGGAGAAGATGTTTTTAAAAAAAAAAGAACCACATTAGTGCTTACTCCATTGTCCTCGATATAAAAGAATTTTTAAAAAAAACCTTCAACATCAAACACACCGGACATTATCGTTTCTTTTCCTCTCTCTCTCTCTCTCTCTCTCTCTCTCTCTCTCTCTCTCTCTCTCTCTCTCTCTCTCTCTCTCTCTCTCTCTCTCTCTCTCTCTCTCTCTCTCTCGCTCTCTCTCATCTCTCTCTCTCCTCTCTCTCTCCTTCCCTCTCCCTCCCCTCTCTTTCATAAAGATTTAATGTTGGCATTGATGCATGGTGTGAGTGCGCGCGCGCGCTTGTGTGGGTACGCGCACGCGGGCGTGCGCGCGCGCGCGCGCGTGTGTGTGTGTGTACGTGTGCATGGGGATGCAAATTGCTTATACAATTTTTGCTTCATGTAGATTACTATTGCTGTTGCCTCCCATAAAAGCACAAAGAATTGTTGACGTTTCTTTCTGTTAGCCAAAATGAAACTATTTACGTACTTTGTTCTCCATTTTATGGAGGTTTTGCTTTGTTTTGTTCTGTTTTTGTTTGGGTTTGGGGTGTTGCTGCTTTTTTGAGGGGGACTATTCGGTTGTTCCCTCTCCCCTTGTTGTTGCCGTTTTTGTTTTGCTCTTGGTTCTTGCTATTTTTTCGGTTGTTTCTGTGTTTTCTGTTCTGCTTTCTTTCTTACTTGTTGCTACTTTTTTTCTTTCTTTCTTTTTTTCTCTCTCTCTCTCTCCGGTGATTTTTGTGGGGATTTTTGTGTAGACATTTTTTTCCGTAAAACTGTGTAAGTGTATTGCTATAGGCTTTCTTTATTTTATTATCATATATATCCTTAAGGCGGGACTGGATGTAAAAAAGCACATGTGTGCTTATTCATTATCCTCGAAATAAAAGAATTTGTCATGTCATTGTTCTCTCTCACCCTCCCTCCTCCCCTCTCCCTCTCTCTTCCCTCCCCCTCTCCTCTCTCTCCTCCTCCTCTCCCTCCCCCTCTCTCTCCTTCCCCCCCTACCTCTCTCTCTCTCTCTCCATCTCTCTATCTATCTTCCTTTCCTTTTCTCCAGATCTATCCTGACAGCCCTGAGTCTGTACACCTTGTGCTGGGGTCCTTACTACTCGGCTCTCTTCTGCTTCGTGCTGTTCCAAGCCGCCGTCACGCCCCTCACCGAGTTCAGCCTGCTCTGGCTGGCTGTCTCCAACAGCTTCATGAACTTCTTCGTGTTCCTGGCCACCTACAGGTCGTTCCGCATGCACTTCTACCGGATGATCGGTCTGAAGAACCGCGTAGAGATCGCCGACGTCACCTTCATCTCCACCAGTAACTGAAGGGGTGCGCGCCCTCCCCCCCCCCCCCCCCCCCCCCCCTCCCCCCCTCTCACGGCAACGTGTTTGAACAATGAACAAAGATTCAGCGCTATATAAATTCCATACATAATTATTTATTATAAAGAGGGTTGGATGTAAAAAAAAAAAATTTTTTAAGAGCTATTGTGAGGCTTATTCTATCACCCTCTTATCAATTAAATGTGTTCATTTGTTCAGTGTTGACTTTAAAAAAAAAAAAAAAAAATGGACGAGACTGCATGCGCATGGGGGACTGGATGTGTAAAATTTTTAAAAAAGGATCATAAATGGTTATTCATTATCCTCAAAATAAAAGAAATAGAATAAAAGGAGGAAAGACATACACGAGGGCACGCGCGCGTGCGCACGCATGCACGCGCACGCACGCACACACATACACGCAAACACGTACTCACGCACGCGCAGAGAGGGAGAGAGAGAGAAACAAACACACACATACATGCACGCACGCATGCGCGCACACACACACGCACATGCGCACACACACACGCACAACAGATGACAATATTTACAAAACCACATGCACACAAATACTGGATGCAACAAACAAACAAACAAAAGCTCATAAGTGCTTATTCCACTATCTTCAAAATAAAAGAAGAAAATTTTTTTTTAAAGGAAAACATAAACGAAGCAGCCAGTAGTAGTAGTGGTGGGGGGGGGGGGGGAAGGAGAGGATGGGGGGGGGTGGCGAGGGACTGGACATGTTCTGTGGGATGGGTGTTGCGGTTTTCTTTGACAGTGTATGGGGGGTGGTTGGGTGGGGGGGGTGGGGGGGGGTGCGTGGGGGGGGGGTGGTGGGGCGGGTGTTTAGGTTGGTGGTTGGTTGGGTTCAGAAATGGGGAAACGATTGTTTTTGTACAGATTTTGTGGAGGAATAATGATAGTTGTTAGAAGAAGTAGAAATAACACACCATGTGAAATTAATGATTTATGCTTCAAACTTTTTTTCATTAGATTTGATTTTTGTACAGATTTTGTGGAGGAATAAGACAGTGTTAGAAGAAGTACACATAAACACACGCGTGAAAATAATGACTTTATGCTTCAAACTTTTTTTTAAACCCACCCAATTATTGTGCAATACAGACAGATTTATTAAAGGTTAACCAACAAAAAAAACAGATATTCATCACTCTGTGCATAGAATACCAACATTCTTTTCAGAAAATGCAATATCGTCATCTTACTTCTCTGCTTTACTTCTTTTGTTA
>CM054135.1:6895866-6900866 GCA_028751875.1 Rapana venosa
ATTCCATCTATCATTATCATTATCATAAACCCGAGGTCTTGTGTGCGCAAATACTAAAACCTGTTCCGCCTTTCGGAAGAGTAGGCCATTGTGTGCTGGTGGGAACGGATGTCAAGAATTTACAAAACCGCGTACGTACTGGGGCTGGATGTGTTAAAAAAAAAAAAGCACTTGAGTACTTATTCCATTATACTCGATATAAAAGAATAAAATAAAATAAAAATCAATACAAATTCCATTATCCTCAAAATCAAGAAGAGAATAGATCAACTGCGAGGGATTAAATGTCACGTGCATGCCTGCATACAGAAACAGGCACACGCCTACGAAATACAGACACAAGCATGCTCAGCAGACTCGCACAGACGCACAGACATACACACACATGCACACGCGCGCGCAAACGCACACACACACACACACACACAAACACGGGTTTACTCCTCCCTCTACGTCATGTCTCTTACCTCAGACAAGTGGCCAAATAAAACATGGTCTACGAGTAGGCTACCTCAACATAAACAATGCAACCAATAAAAAAGATGACATTGCTAGCATACTATTTAATGATGGGAATGAGTTTCATTTATTTGGCTTTGCTGAATCCCGCCTT
This sequence comes from Rapana venosa, assembly GCA_028751875.1. NCBI lineage: Eukaryota > Metazoa > Mollusca > Gastropoda > Neogastropoda > Muricidae > Rapana > Rapana venosa. The sequence continues at coordinate 6,896,480 of CM054135.1, forward strand.
TCTTCAAATATAACTGATGCAGACATGCACATTCCAGGATACCAAATATTTCGCCAAGATCCCTACAAACCAAAAACTACAGGCTTATTAACATATTTCGCATCTTCATTATGCTGTCAAAGGCTATACAATTTTGATGTGTATGATATCGAATCGATTTGGGTAGAAATCAAATTAAAGCACAGTAGTCCACTTTTGATAGGATTCATATACAGAAATCCGTCAGAAACCACTAATTGGTTTGATAGATTCAATTCTCTAATGGATGAAGTTGCACTTTTAAACTGTGAAACTATTATTCTTGGAGATTTTAACATAGACTTACTCAAACCTAAACCGAAATGGAATCACAACTATATGATGCTTGGTCTGGAACAACTTATAGATAAACCCACACGTATAACAGATAACTCAGTAACTTTAATTGATCATATATACACTAACGCAAAACAGCACATAGCTGAAGTATGTGCTCGGTCATGTGGATGCAGCGATCATAATCCTGTCTGCTGTACTTGGTTTAAGCGTCGCATAAAAATTCCTAAAGTTGGGCATAAAACTATATATTACCGACGATTCAAACACTTCTGTGAGGATAATTTTCTTTCAGACCTGATGAACTCACCATTACACGATGCATACCAAATCAGAGACCCCGATAAAGCTGCTGAATTTTGGGTTAACATATTTATCTCAGTGTATGACAAACATGCTCCCTTTATAAAAAAAAAAAAAAGAGTTAAAGAAAAAACCAAACCTCTATGGATAACAAAAGACATAGAATCTGAGATAAACTTAAGAAACCACCTGAAAACCCATGGTACACATGAACAATTCAGGACACAAAGGAATAAAGAGAATTCCATTAAACGCAGATCAAAGCGTAATTACTTTCAACAGTTGTTAATTACCACTAGTGACTCTCGTCAGATTTGGAAAGCCATCAATACATTATGTAATAAACATGTTTCAAAAAGTCAACAGTTCATTAAAGACATATCAACTGATGAATTAAACAGCCATTTTTCAAATGTAGCAAATAAAGTTATAACATGTGACAAGTCAAGCGAAAATGATCTTCATTACCTACAACAATATATTAACTCAAAACATATTAACTTTCCATTTAATCTCCAGCCAGTGACAACCTTTGATGTATTAGAAAGCATAAAAATGCAAACGAATTCTAGCACACGTGATCTAGACAAGTTAGATGCTCCGATTAAAAAACTTGCTAGTCCGGTTATTGTTGAAACACTGACATATCTATACAACTTGTGTATTGAGAAAAGATGTTTTCCTCTCAAGTTTAAAAAGGCAAAAGTTATACCTGTCCATAAATCAGGTGACTGCTCTTCTCCTTCAAATTACAGGCCAATTTCAATTCTCTCTGTACTATCTAAACCCATTGAAAAACACATACAAACATCCCTAAATTCAAATATAATACAGACAAGACAGAAGTTATGGCAGTTGGTTCACCATCTAGTCTTATGCGGGTGTCGGAGAGTTCTGTGGTCTTGGGTGGCTGTGACATAGCTTTTCAGAGTTCTGTGCGGTATCTGGGTGTTCAGCTAGATCCTACTCTCTCCATGAAAGACCACATTAGTAACGTCTGCAGAGCATGCTTTCTAGAGCTGCGCCGTATTGCACACATTAAGAAATTCTTGCCTCGAGATGCAGTGATCAAGCTTGTTTCAGCGACCGTCTTGTCGCGACTGGACTATTGCAATCCTGTTTTATCGGTATAAGTGATGAACAGTTTACAGCTGCAGCGAATTCAGAACTCTGCTGCCAGGCTCATCCTTGGAAAGAGCAAAAGGGACATGTGACTCCCATGCTTAGGGAGCTTCATTGGTTCCCTGTAAGGGCACGCTGTTCAGTACAAAGTGCCGGTCTTCGCATACCGTCCTCTGAAGGCTCGCTTGCTCCATCTCAGTCAGCTGCCTTGAAATCACGCACCACAACTAGAACCCTGCGGTTTTCGAATGATAACTTACTTGTTGTACCCCACTACAACCTCAAAACCGCAGGTCGTAGATCTTTTGGTGTTGCTGCGCCCACGATCTGGAACTCTCTGCCACCAGCCGTCAGACATGCCCCCACTTTATCCCAGTTTAAGTCTTATTGAAGACACATCTCTTTAATGTATTTTTTTAGCTAGTTAATTATATTGTGCTTGTCTTGACGGTCGCCGTTTGTCACAATGTAGGTACTTCAATGTGCATCCCTGGCTGTTGGTTATGTTTATTTTTTTTGGTTTTTTTTTGTTAGTTATGTTTTTGCTAGTGCCTTTTCTCTGAGTGTACTGTTATTCCCCTGCTAGTGTGTGCCCGGACGCAAGTGTTTTGCCTCTACGTGCGATAGGTATCTCTTGAAAATTTTTATTTGCGCTTTAAAAAATGCTCATTATCATTGTTGTTGTTGTTGTTGTTATTATGTGCTGTGTGTGCATGTGTATAAATGCGCATGGTATGAAAGCGCATTGAGTCATTGCTTTGAGAAATGTGCTATATAAATGCTATTCATTATTATTATTATTATTATTATTATTATTATTAAATTCTTACTTTATAAAAAAAAACCAATCTATTGCACGAGGATCAATCAGGGTTTCGTAAAAACTATTCCTGTCACACTGCTCTAACTCAGCTCACTGACAGTCTCCTACACAATATAAATGACAATAAGTTCACTGGCCTCCTTTTTGTTGACTTTGAAAAAGCATTTGATGTGATCAAACACTCTTTGTTATTGTGTAAGTTAGAATTGTACAAACTGCCACCTGAAGTTATCCAAAATACTAGAAAATTTTCTGCCTAATAGGCAGCCGCTTGTATCTGTAAAATAACCAAGCATCAGAACTACTACCCATTCGCATGGGGTACCACAAGGCTCAGTATTGGGACCACTCTTGTTTTCAGTCTAGGGTAAATGATTTACCCTGTTTTATTAAATGTAACTGTGAAATGTTTGCTGACGATTACCACTCTCTTTTGTAGTGATTCAGACTCCAGCAGATTAACTCGAAAAACTTAAATACAGTATTGACAGATTGATTATTTGGACTAAATTTAAACCCCAAATGTCCTTAAATGCACAAAAAACAAAGGTATGTACGTATCAGCAAGACAGAAAAGGCAAAAAAATGAATGATAGGTTTCAAACCTCTGTTGTTGGATAACGGAATAGTTGAAGAAGTTGACTCACATAAAATATTAGGTGTTACCATTGACAAAAATATGACTTGGAATGATCACTTTAATGTACTAGGTAAACGCCTAGCTCACAGGCTACTTAAATTTATCCAAAAAAAACACTTTCTAAATAATCATTCTCAAAAACTATTTTTTGCGGTCACATTCTACCAATCATTGACTATGCGTAAACTATTTGGGATACCTGCAGTGGAACGAACTTGAAATTCATTCATCGTTTATATAAAAGAGCAGTAAAATTGTATTGTTAAAAACAAGCACCCTGACAATTGAGGATTATAAGAAAATAAATGTCCTGACATTTCGAAACCGACTTTCATTCAATAAAGCTGTGTTTTTTGCAAAAAAAGTTGTTAATAAAAATGCACCTCCCAAGATTACCAAAGCTTTCAAAGTTAACCAAACATAGACACAAACCATTTGCTACATTTCCAAGACCCAAAATAACCTATATAAATCGAGCCTCTTTTATTCAGGCAGTGACTATGGAATAAACTCCCCCAAAATTTGAAATGTTAAAAGCAAAATCAGTATAAAACACATCTAAAAAGATATTTCTGAATAAAAGTACAGAACACGACTGTAACTTAAGAGAGTGATTTATAGTGTCACTGACGTTATTTCTTGTCATTTTAAAAATCAGATATGACCAAGTTTTCATATTCATATAGAGTAAAATGTGTAAACATTGTCTATATATGGGTTGATATGAAATTTAACCCAGCACGCTTTGAATCTGGTGGTGTGTGTGGTGGGTTTTTTGTGTGTTGTTGGGGTGTGTGTGTGTTGTGTGTGTGTGTGTGTGTGGTGTAAAGTGTGTGAGTGCGTGTGTGTTGTGTAATTGGGTTTGGTTTTGGTTTTTTACTTTCTTGCTGTTTTGGCCTTTTTATGTTTTTTTTGTATTACACATAAAAATGCTGATTTATTAGTTTTGTCGCTGTTAGTTTTCTGTTTCATTGTTTAGATGAGCTAAATTGTTTTGCTGACGTTAGTACTGCTGGGTGGTTTTTCATTTCCTGGGAAATTTTTTTCTTTTATCGAAGGATTAACGTTGCTCTGCCTCAAACCAAAAAGCACATGTACATGTGTGTATATGACCGGGGAAAGGGAGGGAATGGATTTTCTTTGTTATACTTCTTTGCTCTGAATCCAATAGCTGTTGGTTATTC
>CM054135.1:6918366-6923366 GCA_028751875.1 Rapana venosa
GTGATTGGTGTAATTCCTTTTGTTTACCTTTCTTTTACACCTCTTCTAGGTCTCCTCGGGAGGACTTCTTAAAATATGAAGAAATGCGTCTGTGAACTATAAGCAAAAAATGCAGTTTTTCGCTACTAGAAATACAATACAGACGAGACTGCAGTATCATAACTCCCACATGAATTGTCATATCTCGAACTGAATGTCAAAGTCCTTCCGATGAGACTATAAACCGAGGCCCCGTGTGCGAACGCATGTAGAACATCTTGCACACGCGTTAAATCCTGTTCCGCTTGTCGAAAGAGTAGGCCATTGTGTGCCGGTGGGAACAGATGACAAAAATTTACAAAACCGCATACACACAGGGACTGGATGTAAAAAAAAAAGCACATGAGTGCTTATTCCATTATCCTCGATATAAAAGAATAAATAAATAAAATAAATATCTGAAATTCCTCCTGAGCGGCTCTATGGAATGGTATGATCAGCATATGTGTCAATGTCCATGTCTTTTGTTCAATATTATTGAAAATAGTCTACCTCAATTGAACAAAAATAAAGGAAATGAGAAATCTGCATTTTTCTTATTGACTTGATCAAACAGAAACACCGAGGCTAGGTTATAAAAACGATTTTGGGGGTAAAATATCAGATGATTTCTAGGTTTTCTGTAGTGAAAATTGATCCCCTACACATTCACATTGAGCGCTTGCTTTCCCACAGCTAATGCTAAGCAGCGTCGAGCGTGATTACCAATTGGATGGGTGACGGTTTGCGCGCCTTGGCTTCAGTACAGTTCCCCCAGTCCACCCAGCTGTAAATGAGTACCTGCCCTCTTTAGAGTCAGGGAAGGTAAAAGCAGCGAGGGAGAGGAGATGGGCGCAACCCTCAATATGCTGGCCCCTAGAGAAGCTGAGGTCTCTGACGTCTCGCTCCTCTACGACCGTATAAGTTATGGGAACACCTTTACCTTTTACATATTCAAGCTCACAAAAAATGCCAACAACTCAGTGTCAGCAAAAATCATGACAAATTGTATGTTGGGGTGCCAAACACCCAATGCCATTTCTCTTACATCCCTTGAAAGAAAGCTACAAATCAGGATCCTGTTTGTGAACGCATACAGACCATCCCACATATAAGTACTTCAATAAGTCTTCAAACAGCGTACGACGAAGTCCATTTTAAGAGCATTGACACTAATACGGTATAACTATGAGAGCATTGACACTAATACGGTATAACTATGAGAGCATTGACACTAATACGGTATAACTATGAGAGCATTGACACTAATACGGTATAACTATGAGAGCATTGACACTAATACGGTATAACTATGAGAGCATTGACACTAATACGGTATAGCTATGTTTCATCAACATTCTCTTTCGTATAGATAGTAGTCATTTATCAGTCTTCTTTAAAAGGCAAAGGTAAGAGGAAAGTAAGAGAGACAGTTTAGCCAACAAAATTTATCATTTACATTCAAATTTAGACCTACAACAACATCAGCAAAAACAGAGGGACAGTTTAGCCAGGAACACTTGTCAGTTTACTTCAAGTTGAGATCTACAACAACAACAACAACAACAACAACAGTAAAAACAAAAACAAAAAAATCACTAAACCAAAACACAAACTTCTCCCTACCACTACATTACATGTTTATCAAGCGTAGCAAAACCAAAGCCAACGCGCAGAGCAGACGACAGGAATCGCACACAGGGCCACTCCCGTTCAAAACCACCACTCCCGGGCGGGTGGTCTCGGCTGATGGAACAGCGGTGCTCGTTAATGCCGGAGTACCCCCACTTGAAGAAAGGGTAGGGGGCTTGGTGGATTTCGTCTTGGGGGGGAAGGTTGGTGCGGGGGTGATCTTGCTCTGAGGGTGGGCCCAGGTCACGGTGTCCGTCATGTTGACCATGACCCCGGGGACCTGCTGACCAATGGCCGTCACTATGGCGGAAAGCAGAGGGTAGCGTCCCTTGCTGCAGAAGGCGCCCCGGAAGTCGTCCATGTCTAGGGACCAGAGCATGACGCCGCCTAGCGAGTGTTGGATGGCGAAGTCCACCTGTTCATGATGAAAAAAAGCATACAAATGTTTATTTATTATTCTCAAGAATAAAAAAAAAATGAACAAAATTGCTGGGACTATAAAGCCTATACACTACATTACACTACACTAGACTGCACTACACTACACTGCACTGCACTACACTGGACTGCACTGCCCTACACTGCATTGCAAGGCACTAAACTACACTAAATTACACTACATTACACTACGTTACACTACATCACACTACATTGCGCTTGATGTAAAAAAAAAAAATTAAAGCACATCAATACTTATTCATTACCCTCGAAATAAAAGAATTTAATTTGAAAAAATACGTCTGTTGGCAAAGAGACAGAAGTTTAGTGTGGGGTTTGGGGAATTTTAAAAAAAATAGTTTTATCAAGCTGCCGCGTGTTGTTGTCTGCATGCAACGTAAACTTTATAAAACTGAAAACGAAAGCAAATTCCTAAATCATACGACTTTTCTGATGCCTCACTTGTTGCCCTCTTGGTTGAATGTCTGTTAACTACTAGGTATTTTAGAAAGCAAAGTTTTACAGCAAAAGTATTGATTAAAGGAGACGGGAGTATGCAGGGTCCTGGGAAAGACTATAGTAACCTTCCTTCCCACTGTTGAATGATATTAGATTGATGTTATGTATCGCGGAGAATCATATATTACACTTTTATTTATTGCATGACGATCGATGATAATATTTTATTTTTTAATTCTTTTATATTCTTTTATATTGAGGATAATGGAATAAGCACTTGTGTGCTTTTTTACATCCAATCCCCGTGTGTATGCAGTTTTTTTAATTTTGTCATCTGTTCCCACCGGCACACAATGGTCTACTCTTACGAAAGGCGGAACAGGATTTAACGTGTGCGCAAGATGTTCTGCGTGCGTACACGGGGCCTCGGTTTATAGTCTCATCCGTAATGATGCTGCTATGGAAGTGCATTGCTTCGAGACTACTTGACAGGATTGTAGCCTACTCTACGCTTACTATCATGATATATCCCGGCGTCAACCAAGCCTGAGAGATACAGACGCCTGCAGTGTTGGTCAGAAAATTTGAGCAACACTCTCAAACTCGCATCCATAAAGTGGATGAAGCTCGACTGCGTGGTCCCAGTCTTCCCACTGAGCCCACAGCACACTCACTCTGGGTAAGAACCGGCCGGGGTCCGAAAACTCCCTATGACTCATATGGGAATCGAACCCGCGACCTTCCAGTTCTTAACCCAAGGTGCTAACCACTGCGCCATGGCGGCTGGTTCATACTTTGAACATCCCCATAGCTTGATCTCGTATTAATTTCCCTTTTCTGTATACAATTCTGTAAGACTAGGACAATCAAAAGTAAATGATAGACTGTAAGAAAATGAGAACAGGAGCATGTCACATTTTTGGAATACTTTGTGTTCCAAGTATTTAACAGTAATTTATAAACAATTGTATCTATATGCCGATGCCTCGTACACGTACACAGGTGAGTGCACACGCGCGCGCGCGCGCGCGCACGCACACACCACACCACACACACACCACACACACACACACACACACACACACACATCCTACCTCTGCACCCGCCAGAACATACCTTATCCTTAATGCTTCGAGGATTATCGAAGCCCACCCACTGGTCACCCAGATACACGTAGGGAACTCTCTGAAGGTCGTCCCATACCTCCGTGCCTCCTGCTCTCACGTAGTCGCACACCTGTTCATATCCATGACACATATGGGATGGGTTAGTTTTTTGTTGGTGGTTTTTTTTTCGTTCCTCGGCTAGAGCTCCGAGGTTTACCAATGGTGAAATTCTGAATATGCCACCTATTTTACCCACCATGAAGGTAGCCACATTTGCATTTCGGGGATGTATGCTGGGTATGTTTGTATTTCCGTAACTCACCGAACGCTGACATGAATTACGGGATCTTTAACGTGCATATTTGATTTTCTGCAAATGTATAATCATATACGAACAGAATTAAAGCACTGGCAGGTCTGCACTTGAAGCTGACCTGGAAGATCGTTTAAAAAAAAAAAACATCCTTAAATCACCAGAGGCCACTGAGATTCAAACCCACGACTTCATGGATCCATGGCATTGAAGTCAAATTGTCTTAACCACTCGGCTATAGTGTCCGTTATACATATGTATGATCATGATCGTTGAGTGGTTGACAATTGATTAAGGTTCCTGTAAATAACGTATATTTCTCTGTCTCTTTTTCCACTATCAATACACACTATTCTAGCCCTTGGTGGAGGGGAGAGAGCTCTGATCACTGTATCTTACATAAAATGCAAATAGAAGACACAACATGTATATCAACCGCTGTGTATCTTTTTAATTCTGTCGTGACCTTGGTCTGTCTGTCTCAGTTGCCTGTCTGTCTCTTTTTCGTGTCTCCAGAATTCACACTCCTCCTCACCCTCTCTTTGTTCTGGTAATTTTTTTTTTTAATCTCACACATGTTTTCTCTGATCCCACTTTTGTCTTTTCTTTTTCATTCCTTTTTTTCTCTACCCCTCTGATACTAAGACCAGCCCATCCACCCCCCTCCCCTCCCCTTCTTTCTTTTTTTTCGGGGGATGGATTTTCTTTTGGTTTTGGTTTTTCTTGTTGTGTGTTGCCTTTTTTCCTGTTTTTGTTTTTTCTTCGGTTTGTGTTTTCATGTGTTTCTTTGATTACTTCTTTATCTACTTTGTTCGCCCTCTTTACGTAAAAGTCGTTCATTTTTGGAGTTAAATAACATATCAAACGATGAAACTAAATGAACAGTATTCGGGGGGAAAAAACGAAAACAAAATAAGTTAACCAGAATTGTACGAAGACTATGTACCTGCCACAAAAGCGAATACTTTGAGACAACATCAAAACAGTGTTCCAACATCAATCACCACCTCACCCTCACCACCTCACCCTCACCA
>CM054135.1:6928366-6930866 GCA_028751875.1 Rapana venosa
AAACAGACAAACAGACAAACAGACCAATTAAACCAAACAAACAGACTGACAGACAAACCAAACAAACAAACAAACTGACAGACCAAACAAACCAAGCAAACAGACTGACAGACCAAACAAACCAAACAAACAGACTGACAGACCAATTAAACCAAACAAACAGACTGACAGACCAATTAAACCAAACAAACAGACTGACAGACCAATTAAACCAAACAAACAGACTGACCAAACAAACCAAACAAACATACCGACAGACCAAACAAACAGACAGACCAGACAAACCAAACAAACAGACCGACAGACCAAACAAACCAAACAAACAGACAGACCAAACAAACCAAACAAACCGACAGACCAGACAAACCAAACAAACCGACAGACCAAACAAACAAACAAACAGACAGACCAAACAAACCAAACAAACATCCCAACAGACCAAACAAACCAAGCAAACAAACAGACAGACCAAACAAACAGACAGACAGACTGACAGACCAAACAAACCAAACAAACAGACCGACAGACCAAACAAACCAAACAAACAGACCGACAGACCAGACAACCAAACAAACAAACAGACTGACAGACCAGACAAACCAAACAAACAGACCGACAGACCAAACAAACCAAACAAACAGACCGACAGACCAGACAAACCAACAAAACAAACAGACTGACAGACCAAACAAACCAAACAAACAGACCGACAGACCAAACAAACCAAACAAACAGACCGACAGACCAGACAAACCAAACAAACAAACAGACTGACAGACCAAACAAACCAAACAAACAGACCGACAGACCAAACAAACAGACCGACAGACCAAACAAACCAAGCAAACAGACCGACAGACCAAACAAACCAAACAAACAAACAGACTGACAGACCAGACAAACCAAACAAACAGACCGACAGACCAAACAAACCAAGCAAACAGACAGACAGACCAAACAGACAGACAGACCAAACAGACAGACAGACCAAACAAACCAAACAAACACACAGACAGACCAAACAAACCAAACAAACAGACAGACAGACCAAACAAACCAAACAAACAAACAGACTGACAGACCAGACAAACCAAACAAACAGACTGACAGACCAAACAAACCAAACAAACAGACTGACAGACCAGACAGACCAAACAAACAGACTGACAGACCAAACAAACCAAACAAACAGACTGACAGACCAAACAAACCAAACAAACATACCAACAGACCAGACAAACCAAACAAACAGACTGACAGACCAGACAGACCAAACATACCGACTGACAGACCAAACATACCGACTGACAGACCAAACAAACCAACAAACATACCAACAGACCAGACAAACCAAACAGACAGACCAAACACATACACAGACACACAGACACACACACAGACAGACAAGACAGACAGACAGACAAGACAAGACAAGACAGAGACATACCACGCTCAGCTCGGGAGCGAACCTCAGGTCTCCCAATCTGGCGTACAGCGGACTGTTGAAGCTGGTCAGCGCGTTCCACGACCCGTGAAAGTCATAGGCCATCAGGTTGATGAAGTCCACCAGGCTGCCGTCAGGCCACACGTTAGAGCATACCCCCCCGGCATTGCTAGTATATGTATACGTCTGTGTGTGTTGTGTGTGTGTGTGTGTGTGTGTGTGTGTGTGTGTGTGTGTGTGTGGTGTGTGTGTGTGTGTGTGTGTGTGTGTGTGTGTGTGTGTGTGTGTGTGTGTCTGTGTGTGTGTGTGTGTGTGTGTAGGGGGAGGGGGGTTAATGTAGGGTGTGGGGGGAGGGGAAGGGGGTATCAGTGGATCGGTTGTAATAATAATAATAATAATAATAATAATAATAATAATAATAATAATAATAATAATAATAATAATAATAATAATAATAATAATAATAATGTATGGAATTTATATAGCGCTGAATCTTGTAAAGCAACAAATCAAAGCGCTCAGATGACTTTTTTTTTAAATATCGGGGATAATGGAATAAGCACTCATGTGCTTTTTTACATCCAGTCCCCGTGTGTATGCGGTTTTGTAAATTTTGTCATCTGTTCCCACCGGCACACAAGGGCCTACTCTTACGAAAAGAGGAACAGGATTTAACGTGTGCGCAAGATGTTCTGCATGCGCTCGCACATGGGGCCTCGGTTTATAGTCTCATCCGAAGGACTTGTGTGTGTGTGTGTGTGTGTGTGTGTGTGTGTGTGTGTGTGTGTGTGTGTGTGTGTGTGTGTGTGTGTGTGTGTGTGTGTGTGTGTGTGTGTGTGTGTGTGTGTCTGTGTGTGTGTCTCTGTGTGTGTGTGTGTGTGTGTGTGTGTGTGTGTGTGTGTGTGTGTGTGTGTAGGGGGAGGGGGGTTAATGTAGGGTGTGGGGGGAGGGGAGGGGAAGGGGGTATCAGTGGATCGGTGGTCTAGAGGTAACGCACCTTGTCTAGAAAGAGGAAAAGTCGGGGTCTGAAGTGTGCGGTGGTTCGAATCCCGTTAG
>CM054135.1:6953366-6956768 GCA_028751875.1 Rapana venosa
ATATGCAAGAATGGGCTGCAGCTGAAATAGATGCCATTATGGTTTCAACGTAATTCCATGAGTGATAAGTAAAACAGAGTTCACATTGTGGGATATCTATAGGGTGTTAAGCTGGAGAGTACCCAACTATCCAAAAACAATCCAGGAACTGAGTAAGAAATAATTTTACTGGTGCAGCTCCTCCTACCCAGAGTGAGTGTGCTGAGAGCTCAGTGGGAAGACCGGGACCATTGTCGAGCTTCATCCACTTTACTGATGCAATTTTGAGTGTTGCTCAAGTACCCTGACCAATACTGCAGTTGCCTGCATTTCTCAGACCAGGTTGATGCCAGGGTATATTATGATAGTTAGCATATGGTAAATCTCCATCATGTAGACTCAAAGCACATGCACTTCCTCAGCAGCACCATTACCTCATCCTCATCATCATTGATTTTTATACAATAAGAGAAAAATAACTTGATTTGGTGGCTTCAGTTGCTCTAGTCTCATGGCGACCTCAGTTTCAGTGTCCCCATACATTTCTGTGCCTTTGGTGAGTTTGTGTCAAAGTCTTCAGGGTTAAGGGTTCACACAAGAGTGTTTTAGAGTGACATTGCGGTAGTCACCACTCCAGGTCCATCTGGCTCCACAACTGGACTGTGATTGTCTTCAGTGTGGGATTCAGTAGGTGGTGTCCAGCGTATTTCAACACAGAGAAAGCACACTGAATACTGATAAAGTGATCCAGCAGCAGTGCAAGACCCTTTTGGCTGGTAATGCTATGGTGGCCTGATATTGATTGATGGGATTCCTGTAGACTTCTGACCCTGAAAATGTGTCTGTATAAACCTGGAAATGGCTAGCATGGATAGCTATATTAAACTGCATGTGGTGTGGGAACAGCAAGACAGGAACATTGTAGATGAGGCAGTAACAAATCAATCCTTGTCATGACTCTTTACCCACACTTGGAAGCAATTATTAAGTAGAACATTTCCTGTCACTCCATAATGAACTTGAAAACGTGTTCAAGTTTTGTGCTTAATGACTTCAAGATCTCAATACCTGTGAACAAAAATCATAACTCTTCTCTGACTTCTAAAAAAAAATTGAATCTGGGAAGGGGGTATAAAAAATGTTCAGGTAGGTAGATAGATAGATAGATAGATAGATAGATAGATAGATAGATAGATAGATAGATAGATAGATAGATAGATAGATAGATAGATAGATAGATAGATAGATAGATAGATAGAGAGAGAGAGAGATAGAGAGATAGAGAGAGATAGAGAGAGATAGAGAGATAATAGATAGATAGATAATAGATAGATAATAGATGGATGGATGGATGGATGGATGGATGGATGGATGGATGGATACATACATAGATACATAGATATGTCCCCCACATGGCCTATGTGGTTGGCAGAGCTATACAAACACAACAAGATCAGACTGGATTGGACTTACTGATATTTTTCAACATGGCAAAAATGTGTACTACAACAAAACCGAACTGGATTGGACTTATTAAAACTTTTGACAACAAAGTTGGAATTTTGTGGAAGAAGTTTTACCTGAGTTTTATATGGTGGGGAAAAAGGGAAAAAAGTTGAAATTGGTGTCACTGGTGTCTACTTTTAACCTCCCTGTTGTTGTTGTTGTTTTTTTGTTGTTTTTTTCAACAGCTGACTCACTGACTCAGAGAAAAGCCACTGGTGAGAGGGTTAATCCTTCAGGTGACAGGCAGATGTTGGCTGTGTGGGCCCTGTACTGTTTCCACTCTCCCTGTTTGCTGATCATTGCTGCCCCTGAGTTGTTGTGTTTGCTGTCCTGCAGCCAGATTGAAAATGCACCGACATGGGGGGGAGGGGGAAGGAGGGGAAGGAAGAGGAGGGGGAGGATGGAGTAGTGGGGGGGGGGGGGGGGATTTGGGGAAATGGGCACAGTACCAAGTCAGCCAGGAAGGAGGTGGGATGGGGAGGGGGGGAGGGGGGAGGGGGGGCAGGACAGTATGTCAACTTCCCCTGGCCTAAGTGTCCCTCCAAAGTCAACACTGCGAGACATTGTCACACACTGGGCTCGCCCTCTTTTCTCTCTCTTGCTCTCGCTCTCTCTTCTCTCTCTCTCTCTCCCTCTCTCTCTTCTCTCTCTCTCTCTCTCTGCTCCCTCTCTCTCTCTCTTTCTCTCTCTCTCTCTCTCTCTCTCTCTCTCTCTCTCTCTCTACTCTCTCTCTCTCTCTTTCTTTCTCTCTCTTGCTCTCTCTCTCTCTCTCTCTCTCTCTCTCTCTCTCTCTCTCTCTCTCTCTCTCTCTCTATCTCTCTCTTTCTCTCTCTTGCTCTCTCTCTCTCTCTCTCTCTCTCTCTCTCTCTCTCTCTCTCTCTCTCTCTCTCTCTCTCTCTCAACAGTACTTTCGCTTGCTTGACAAACAGATCAGTGACGAGGTGATTGAGGGAGAAATAACACATTTCTGGATGTTGTTTTGTCAATCAGGCAACTGGGATGCACCGTTTAATGTGTAAATAAGTGTTGGGGCTTTTTTCCTTGAGATTTCTTCCTAACTTCATACAATCGCTATGAGACAGTTGCATAAAACAGCCAGACTTTAACTTTGAAGGGGAAAAAAAGCTTGGCACACTGTCTCACCTGTGGAAAGGGAAATACAGGCTTAGCTAAGTTAAATCTACGAACTCTGTGGAAAGTGAACACAGTAAGAGAAGGTGTTGGGGTTTCAATGAAGATAAATAGATGCCAGTTTTGAATGTATGTATAGTTTATACTGACATGGGATAGATTCTTCTTCTTCATTGTTGTTGTCATCGTAGTGGTTGTCGTTGTTACGGTTGTAGTCAAACACTCAGACAGCAACTATTGTTGTCTGTCATAGAAGCAAAAACTGTGCTGCACTGCCCTTTAGTGCCTGACATGTCGAGCCCAGTGCATCTGACTTCAGACTGGGAGAGAACTGTTATCTGTTAAGTCTTTCTGGGAAAACAGACAGGAGAATTGGACCAGTTGTGTTTTGTGTTTATTGCTTTTTTTTATTTTGCTACCTGGAAAATGTCTTGGGAGAAAATTCAATAGTCTTCAGTTTATCACACAGTACCAGGTGTCCATTTGATATGGTAAAATCAATGCCATAAGCCTATTACTTGTTTGTGGAAAGTACAACCCACAGACATAACAGACCTCAAGTGTTATACTGACATGTGATAGATTCTTCTTCTTCTTCTTCGTCATCATCAATGTCGTCATTGTGGTTGTCCTTGTCATGGTTGTACTCAAACACTCAGAGACGCGACAGACAAGATGTGGGAACTGACTGGGGCACTTTGGAAGACAGTGCGCTCTGTCCTTAGGACTTGGACTAGTGATGTGAAAATGCCATGAATGCCAGAGATAAAAACCAAGATAAATTTA
>CM054135.1:6962268-6989141 GCA_028751875.1 Rapana venosa
TTAAAAGAGGGGCCAGACAGCGGGGGAAAAAGGTCAGCATGGTTATGACCACCTGGCATTAAAGGGGAAAACCCGGTTGTCCTGAAATGCAGATGACCAACTGAGAGAAAAAAAAATGGGAAACTTTTGGCCCCCCTGAAAAATCTCTGAACGTTATGTCCCGAAATGCAAATTTGCCCCAGAGTGTTTCTTCACCAGGGAACAAATTTATAGGGGGACCTTATGTGGGAGGTAGATGCTTGGGGCGTGACAACGCCCCAAACCCCCTGCCCCACCGTGTTTTAAATGGCGGGAAAATTTGCACGTGCGGGATGGGGGGTTGGGAAATGGGGGCCCAGGGCCGTGCAGTCAAACATGTTTAAAAAGAAAAAAGGGGGAAATTTCCGTGGAGAGTGATGCATCACAAAATAGAAGCAAAAAAATACTCTTTTTTTTTCCCAATTTTTTGAAAATGGTGAAAAAAAAGCAGGGGTAAAGGGAAGAGGGTTAAAATGTTGAAAAAACCACATGAGAAAGGTAGCGCGATAAATGTCTAAAAAAGAAATTTAGGGTTTTCCCAGTATAGAAACAACGGTTTAAATCAGGGCTGCATAAATTTCCCAAAAAAAGGGTTTGTCGTCCCGGGTAAAAAGATGTTTTGGTGGCGGGATTTGTATGTGGAGGATGAGGGAAAGGGGGTTGCAGAGAAAGAGACTGTGGAACCTGTAAAACAAGTGATGTGGCAGAAAAAGGGTGTTGAGAGGGTGAAAGGGGGAAAGGGGGTGGGGGGGAATTTAAATGAAAAACGGGGATTAAATGGAGAGCCATAGTGGTGTGTTTAATGAGAGTTTGGGTGATGGGATGGGCAGTCCACATGTTCGGGAAAAGACTGAAAAGCGATTAAATAAATTGTCGTTTCTTTATTGGAAAAATGGTGGTAAATGTTTAAAGGAATGATGAAAACTTTGTTTATTTTTATTTCCCCCTTTTATTTTTGTTTGCCTTTTGAGAATTTTTTTTGAAAATTTTTTAGTCAAAATATATTTTAAAGGGAAAATGAAAATTTTTTTAAAACCAGCCCCGAAACGAAAACAGCGGAAGGTGTTCAGGGGGGATTATTTGTCTTGTAAGAAAAGTTCTTGTTTTCCCTTTCATTCCCACATGGATGATTGGGGACCCGTTGTAAGTTCTTTGTTTCTTTATAAAGATTTTTTCCATTTTTCTAGGGGGATTTTTTTGCTTGTGGGGGTTTCCTAAACTTCCCCCCCGAAAATTCACCCTTTCTTTGCTCTTGTGATGTTTCTTAAAGGAATTTAGTTTTCTGGAAAAAAATATTGTAGATAAATTGTTTTGTGTGAAAGACATTTATTCATTGTGTGTGGGATTTTTTAACGCTAGGACTTTGACGGGTTTCCCCGATTGGTCAATGAAAAAGAATTTTCACGAGAATTACAGAAAAAAATTATGAAAAAACAAATTCAAAAAGGGGCATTTCCAAAAAATTCCACAATAAAATTCTTATTTTAGACAATTAAAAAAATATGTGCACCCGCAAAAGGGGTATTAATTTTAAAAAGGGAAAATTTCCTTAACGAAGGCGGTTGTTTCACATTATTTCTGACCAGGGAAGCAGTGGGGTTGATTATTTTCCCTTTCTTTTTACAAATTTTCCCTTTATTTTGCTCTGAGTTTTGACATGGGAAAATTTCTTTAAGGGAAAGGGGAAACGGTCATTTTCCTCGCTGCGTGTTTTTGATATACTTTTTAAAAATAACTTTTCCTAAAACTTTTATAATGCAGGTAAAGATAAATTTATTGTTAAAAATCTTTGGGGGGCTACCACCAAAACCCAAATTTTTATTGAGGGCAAGAAATTGAAAAAGTAAAAGAACATATAGACAAATTGGGAGCTGAGTTGATTGATATAATGTTAATCTAAACCTAAACAATTTAAAGAAATTTATTAAAAAAAACAGGGAGAGTACATGAAAAAATAAAATTTTGTTAAAAAGGAAGCCCCCGTAAGGAAATGGTTTTTAATTTTGAATTTAGGGAAAAAACAAAAGGGGCACAGTAAGGAGACTTTAAAAAAAGGTTTAAAGTTCATCGCAAAAAAAACGACAAATAGCTTTTTGTATAGCAAGAAGAAAGATAAAAACTTTATCATTTGAAAAAAAAAACAAAATGGGGAAACCTTTTAAATGAACAATTTGGTTCTGCTAAGAACCCGGGGAGCTTTTGGGGGAAAAAATAGGGAAGTTTTTAGTAAAAAGCCAAACCGAAAAAATTTTATATCCATTTAGCAATGGTTTCATCAAATTTTTAGGGTTTGCTAGAAAAAGAAGTAGATTTTTCCCAAATAAATAGATATAACAGATGGGAAACCCGAAAGAAAATTCTAGATGAAGCAATAAAAAAGGGAAGAGGTTTGAGGGCTATTTGGAAAATTGAAAAAAGGAAAATCCCTGGAGATGGTTTTATTGGGGGAATTTTTAAAAAATTTGGGAACCTTTTGGTTTTAAAATTTTTTAGTTAAGTTATTCAATCATTTGTTTGACAAAGGGACTTTTCCTGAAGAATGGTTTGGTGTCAATAATAATACCTTTGTTTAAGAAAAAGGGGATATAATAATCAAATAAATTTGGGGATATCATTATGCAATTTGCCAAATAAATTATATGTTTTGGGACTCAAAATAGGGTTTTCAGGAATGGATTGTACCAAAAAAACATCCAGGTGACATCAAACCGGATTTTTAAAAAAATTTTCTCTACCATTGATCACAAATTTACTTTGTTTGCTGCAGTTCAAAAACAGTTTTCTAAGGATCAAAAAATTTGGGATTTTGCATTTGTAGACTTTGAGGGAAACCTTCGATTCTGATAAGGGAAAAAAACTTTGGCCTGTGTTGTTTAAAAATGGAATTGGGGGGAAACTGCATAAAAAGCATTTAGAGTATGTACAGTCAAGTTAAACCCAGAATAAAAAATGGGGCAAAAAATCGGAATTTGTAAATTGCACCCAAGGGGGGTTAAAAGGTGGAATTTTTGTAGTCCCGTTTGTTTTATTATTTGTCAACGAAACTTTTCCAAAAGGAAATTATTTTCAAATGGAACAAGGGGGGGGCTCTTGATTTGATGAAATTTTTGTGTTACTTTTTGCTGACGATATTATCTTTTATCTATAACAGCAGTGGGTTTTTCAAAGACGTTTAATATTTTTTATGCAAACTGCAGAGGGAAAATTTGGGGTTTAAAAAATAAACATGAAAAAAGACAAGTATTATTGGGTTTTTTGGGAAGGGTGGTTACCTAGCTAGACATGAACATTGGAGCATGGTTTAAAAAGAAAATTTTCAGTAAAACAATACTATAAATACCTTTTGGGGTATTCTTTTTTAACAAGACTTAGCTTCCCCTTTTTCATGCCCGGAATTTTGTTTTAAAAGAGGCAAAAAGGGGCTGTGCTGGTTATTTTTTGTGTAATGTATAAGGGTTGATGTAGTTCGTTTAAAATTTTTTAAAAAATTAATTTTATTCCCCCGGTTTCAATTATATTTTTCAATATGGCGCGGAAAAATGGGCAATTTTAAAAAGACAGTCAAATTGAAAAGCCCTTTTATTTGTTTGCATTGAAAAAGTTTTTCCAGAATGTTTATTTTTCGAATCCCCAATGTTTTGTGTAAAGGAGAATTTGGGAGATTTCCCCAAAATTTTTTTAAATCTTATGTTAAAAAGTATTAGTTTTCTGGCTAAAGTAAATAGAATGAGTGATCACAGATTACCCCCCCAAAGCTTTCAAGATGGGTTTTATAATCTTGGGTTTAATGGAAAAAAAACTTGGGGGCCCAAAAATTCAAAATTTTTAAGCTTTTTATGGAATTTTCATTGTTGGGCGAATCAGGGTGGGGTTTAAAAAACTTTGAATTTCATCAAAAAGCTTTAAACCGAGAATTTTTTATTGTAAAAGGCAAAAATGGCAAACCAGTTGAGAACCCGTGACCCGAATTTTTAGAATTTTGATTGTTTTTAAAACAACGGCATTGTGGAAACCCCTATATTGACATTGCAATGAATAGATATTGAAAAAAAGCACTTACAAAAATTTAAAAATTTGGTGGTCAGCCATTTTCAAAGTCATTGAAAAATTATTAAACCCAAAGTTTATGATGAAAAAACATGCGTTTTTGTCATTGTCTGAAGAAAATAAAGGGTTTATTTCAAGCGAGTTTTTCTGTTTTTCATGAAAAAAAAGGCTAAGTAAATTTAACCCAAAATATTATAATAAGCATGTTTTTTTAGATTAAAAACAACTCATAGGCAGCAAGAAATGGGGAGCGTATTAAAGTAACCTTGCGAGGTTTTTCTACAAGCTTTTTAAAATTCCTTTTCCCCTGTTACAAAACCCCAGAGTGTAATGATTGCATGATACAAAAATGTGTTTTGTGAGCAATTTTTCCGAACCCATAATTATTTGTGGCGTTAAAATGTATTATTTACCCCTTCAGTAAAGGGGGGCCCTGGCCTAAATCGGGAAAAATTTTTTCGTATTCGTATTTGTATTTTTTCTTCTTTTCTCTCTCTTTTTGTTATTGTGAAATTGTTAAAATTTGTTTTTTGTTGGTGAATTTTTTTGGGTTTTTTTTCTTGTTAGTTTTTTGTTTTGGGTGTGTGTGTGTGTGTGTGTGGTGTGTGTGTGTGTGTGTGTGTGTGTGTGTTGAAGGGGGAATGGTGTGTTTTTTCTTTTTTTAATTTGCTTTTTTTTTTTGTTTATTTGTTTTTTTTTTTGGGGGTTAAATTTTTTTCTCATTGTTTGTTTGATGTTCTTGTTTTTTCTTTTTTTGTTTGTTTATTTGGAAGGTGTTTTTGTCTGCTTTTTTTTGTTGTTGTTGTTTTTTGGTTTGGTTTTTTTCTTTTTTCTTTTTTTTTTTCTTTTTTGGTTTTTTTTGTTTGTTTGGGTGTTGTTTTTTGGTTTTGTGGTTTTTTTGGGGGGGGGGGGGGGGGGGGGGGGGGTGGGGGGGGGGGGGGTGTTTGGGTATGTTTTGTTTTGCTCGTCTGGGTTGTTTGTTTGTTTGTTTGTTTGTTTGTTTTTTTCTTCTTCTCTCTTTTTCTTTAAAAAAAAGTTTTTTCCCTTTGCTTCTTCTGCTTGAAAGTATGAGTACTGAGTGCATTTTTAAATGTGACCCCATGGGCGGGGACTGGATGTAAAAAGAACATGAATACTTATTCATTATCCTGGTAAAAAAGAATTTGTTTCTATTACTTACAATGTGTAGATGTTCTTTTTATGACTTTATTGGCTTTTCCCCCTCTTTATTATGAGAGTGTATGGGTATTGCACTTATTTTATTACCATGACATTCAATTTGCATGAACATAATTAAAAAGTGTTTGTGTTGATCGTGTGCTATGTGAGTATTACATATTTAGTATTATCCCTGAAACACCCCCCCACCCCCACCCCCCTTCACACACACACACACTCAAACACACACACACACACACACACACACGGCGCGCGCGCGCGCGCGCGCGCTCAAACACACACACACACACACTACACACACACACACACACACACTCACTCACTCACCCACCCATATTCTCTCCCTAAACGACTGTATAGTTTTTAATTTCTTCTTGGTTTGTTTCTTGTTTTTATTGTGTGGATGTATGGGTATTAAATTTATTTCATTCATGACATATAATTTGAAACGAGTATAATCTAAAATGAGTGTTGATGGGATCGCATACTGTTTTGGGATTTATATATTGGATATTATCTCTGAAATACACACACACACACTCTCTGTCTCTGTCTCTGTCTCTCTCACCTTTTATCGTCCTGCTTATAGTCATAGTATATCCTGTTGAAGGATTCTTTTTTTTTTTTTTAATACTTTATTGGACTTGCCTCTGTACTTAAGTTTTAATGAGTGCCCTATTTCAATATCTTATAATTATGTGTAACAAGTATGTGTACCATTTGACAATGTGTAGATGTTTATCTTTATGACTTATTAAGTTTGGTTGTGTTATTTTTCTTGGCTTTGTTGTTGCTCTTGTTCTTGTTGTTGTTTGTCTGTTTTTTTCTCTTTTTTATCATCTTTTGTTGGTTTGGTTTTTCCTTCTCTTTTGTTTGTTTGTTTGTTTGGTTAGGGTTTTTTGGGGGGTCAGGGTAGGGGTGGGGTATTCTTAGGATTTATTTTCTTTTAATTGCTTTGCTTTGGGGGGGGGGGGGAGCTGTTTTGAAAAGGGTTATTTCCCCTTGTTTTTATTGCGAGACTGTATAAGTATTGGGTTATTATTATTAAGATGTACCCCAAAGGGGGGGAGGATGAAAACACATGTGTGCTTATTCATTATCCCGAAATAAAAAATTTTTTTTTGTCTTGTAATTGTCCCCCTTCTCCTCTCCCCCTTTCTCTCTTCCTCTCTCTCCCCTCTTTTTTTATAACCCCACACACACAAAAACCAACATATAAAAATTTTAAAATTTAATATATAAATATATAAAATAATAATAAAATATAAAAAATTCCCGCAACAAATTACAGTAAGGGGTCTTAAGGTAAAATATAGGGGCTTAGAAAATGATATTATGAATTGCTGGAGTCTTTAAAAAATTTTGCTAGTGGTAATTTTTTATGAATATCTAAACCCCTCCTTTTTTAAAATTTTCAAAACGAATTGGGCAATCAAAAAAAATAAATGGGGATTGAAAGGGGAATGAACAAAAATTTCATTTTTTTAAAAACTAGTATCAATGCATTTAATCTCAATTTAGATTTGAATTTTTAATTTTCGTGGGCAAGGAAAAAGGGCTGAAAAGTTGGGTTTTTAATTGATCTTTTGAATGCAGCATTTTATTAACTAGAATGAATTTTAAAAGCACAATGCGAGACTAGAACAAAAAAACTTCAGACTGAAGCCCTTTTTTTGCCAAAAAATAACCGTTCTTTCGAAAAAATTCCACAATGAGAGGGGATCCAGCAAAAAGGTATGCTGAGCCTCTGCTTGAACAAAGCATCAGGAAATTAATCTCAAATCACTAAACATTCCTTTTTTTACCATGCATGTCCTTTATGCATTATACTGCCCTTTTGTCAAAAGGGGGTTTGGGTACGTGGTTCCAAAAGATAGAAGGCCAAAAATTAAAAGTCCCTTTACAAAAAACCCACCCTTCTGTGAACTTTCTTTTATACGTGGGGTTGTTTGGGCAAGCAGAGCCATAAAACAAGGCACGGGATGCTCAGGGGTTCAGAGCACTCGCTTTCCCCCAGCTAAGGTCAAGCACATCGAGCGGGTTCCAATTTGGGAGGGGTTTGGACCCTTTTGCAAAGCTTTTGGCTTCAGTCTGCCCCCATTTTTCACCCAGCTGTAAAGGGGTACCTGTTTTTTTGGGGTGGGGAAAGGGAAAAGGCAGGAAGAGAGAGGAAATGGGCGCCGCCCTAAATTTTTCGGGCCCCCCTTGGGGAAGTTGGGGGTTCGGGGCCCTTTCGCCCCCCTACGACCCAAAGGAAAGGGCCCCAACCATCAACAAGGAAAAAACCTTTCTGCCACACACCACGTCCCCACGTAAATACAGGGTGGAAACCCCCACACACACACACACAACTTTTCCTCTTTTCCTCTCTCCCCTCTCTCATCTCTCCCCACACACAAACACACCACACACACACACACACACACAAAGCCCCAAAACCAATCCACACCCTTGCGGGGACGCAATTTCCCCCTCACTAAACAGAAAGCGGGTAGAGATCAAACCACATGTCCTTTCTAACTTCAGCCCCAAAAACAGCAAAACAAAACACACTCACCCCAAACTGGGGCAACGGGTTTTCTACCATCATTTTTTTCCGCCCCTCCCCAAAAAAAACCACTCGCTTCCCTCTTTTCCCTGTGCAAACAAACATGCCCAAAAACCCTCACAACGATGAAGCAAAAGATCCCACTCATTTGTCTTGAAACCCAAAAAAAACCAAAAAGCATTGGGTTCCCTCCCCAAAAACAAATCTCAAATTTGAAAAAAAGAAAACCATGACATGAAGTCAAACTTTTTGAAAATGAAACGCACACTATAAAAAAGCAAACACAAAACACACAAAATAAATCAACTTACACACCATTTTAGACAAAAACAGGGAAACTTTTTTTATCACCCTTTCCCTTCCCCCAACAAAATTCTCTTTCCCCCCCTTCCGGGGGACACAAAAAATTTTGAAATCATGAAAACAGGGCCCAAACCCAAAACCCCACCTGCCCTAAAACAATTTCCCTTAAAATCAGGGGAAAAATATTTTCCCAACATCAAAAAACCAAAACAACTCGGCAAAAAGCTTTCCGATTTACGAAAAAATCAACAACCAACCTCAACAACCGGGAAAACACTGTCAGTTTCAAAACCAAAAAGACTCGGCCAAAACAAAACCCGTAACAACACCGAGGAGAAAGCCCCAAAACCCAAAAATTTTTTTGGAAAACAGTCCCCAAAAAAAAAAATAAAAAAAAAACAAACAATCACACATTTCTAAAGGGCACCTCAAAATATTTCCCAAACAACACCCTCACAAAAACGCCAACAATTTAGCATACAAAGATTACACCCCGCACAACAATCTCCCCCGGGGGCCTCAGTGACACCACATCAAGCAGAAAATCTATTTTTCAAAGGAAAAAAATAAAAACATCAGCATTACTCTCCAGTTGATGCCCTTTTTCCCCATTGGTTTCAAAAATTTTTCCCCCCCAAAAAAGAAGTAAAAGCACCTAAATTTTTCATACGGAATTTAAACACAGGGAAAAAATACACCCAAATCACCACAATAAAAGGGACAAAATTTAAAATCCGAAATATAAATTATGTTTTCCCCCCCGCCAGGCTGCGGCACCGTCCATTTTTCCCCCCCAATCCCGGCACCCTCTAAAGAAGCCCCCGTTCACTTATCCAATTTGCCCCTTTCCAAAGTGTTTTTTCTGCAAAAACCCTAAACGTTTGCAGCCACACCCAAAATTTTCCAAACCGCCAGGGGGGGCCCCACGAAAGATTGTTTTTAACCCTTTCAACCCCGCCCCAAAACCCTTTCGGGACGGGTTTTGGTACCCTAAAAAACCTGCCCCCCCGACACCAACGACGCCCCCCACGACCCCAACCCAGGGCCCCCATTTGCCCGTACGGGGCCCAACCCCTTTTCCTCTGCTTCAAAAGGGGTATAAAACCAATTCCAGTGCCCCAGTATACCCTTTTTCATGCGGATGCAGGCCCGGCCAACCAAACCCCCAACCCCTGAATGGGCCGGTTCTTTTCAACAGAAAAACCCCCTCCCACATCTACGACATTTTACGCCCCTCCCCTCCCCCCCACCCCCCCCACCCCCGCACCCCCCCCTTTACCCCCCCCCAATTTTTGTCCCGGCCACCCCCTTACCCACTTGGGGTTTTTTTTGGGGAAAAAGGGGGCTTCAGGGGATATTTTTTTAAAATCCACTTTTGGGGTTTTTATGTGTGGGGGGTGGGGGGGGTTTTGGGTGGGGGGGTTATCATTCAAACCAATTTTTTGGCGAAAAATTTTTAAAAATTTATTTGTGTTTGTTAATTTGGGGTTGTGTTTTTGGGGGTTTAAAAATATTTTTTTGGGTTTCAAAGGGAAAGGGGCAGGGGAAGGTAAGGGGAAAAACTTCCTTTAACCAACAAATTTTTAAAAAAGGCGGGGCCAATAACTTCTTTTTTTTGGTTTTTTCCTTTTTGTTTTTTTTTCCCTTTTTTTTTTAAAATTTTTTCCTTATGGCGTTTAAAATTTTTAATTTTCCCTATTCTGGGGCAAAACCCGGGTGCGCATTTTTGGTGCCAAAATTTTTTTGGCCCAAAAGGGCTCCCCTTTTTCCCCGGGCCAAAGGTTTTGAAAAATGCGGTTGTCCCCTTTTTTTATTTTTTTTTTTTATTATTTTTGGGTTTTATTTTTTTTTTTTTTTTTAAAAATTATTTTTTTGGGAAATTTTTTGGGCGGTTGTTGGTTGTGTTTTTTTTTTTAATTTGATTTTTTATTTTTGTTTTTTTTTTTGTTTTTTGTTTGGCCCGATTTTTGAGGGGATTTTGGTTGCCCTATTGTTGTTGTTGTTGTTTTTTATCCCCCCTTTTCTTGGGTTTAACCCAACCCCGGGGGGCACCTGGGGAATTTTTTTTTTCCCCCTCAGACTATGTGGGACTGATTGGTTTAAAACCCCAAAAATTGGTGCAACAGAGGGTAATTGTTTTTACCCCCTTTCTTCACCCTTCCCCCCCAAAAACCCTTTTTCAAGTATTCACTCCCCCCCCCCCCCCCCCCCTATTATTATTTTCCCTTGTCTCTCTTTTTTTCCTTATTTTACCTTTTTTTGTACACATTAAAAACATTCCTCCCAAAACAATTTAAAAAAATGAAATTTCAAGACAAAAATTCAGGGGCCCCCCAAAGGATGGTTTAACAAAATTTGCCCCAATTAAAAAATAAACCATCATCAAAAAATCGAAAAATTAAACAAGACTCATCACAAACCAAGGCAAACCCTTTTTCCAAAACTAGGGCAACTGGGGTCAATATTTTCAAAACACATAACCAACATTGACATTTCCTTTTACGGGATAAAAAAAACGGCGAAAAAATCCGCAAAACCCAAAAAAACCCAGGAAACTTAATCTATTTTAGGGGACCCGGTAACTTTTCCAAAAGTTTTTTCCCCATCTTGGGGGTTATAAGTTAAATCCATCTGGTTAAAAAGTACTATAAAAGGGCGCACCTATTAAAAGGGGTTTCTGCTACAGAAACCCAACAGAAAAAAAAAATTTGGATAGAAATTTTTCCCTCCATGTTAATTTTGCCCCTTTTATTAAATTTTGGGGAATTTTATTTACAGGTTTTTTTTAATTTTGACCTAGCAAAAGTAAAAAACCCAAGGGAAACCCCAAGAAATTAACTCACCAATTTTCCCCAATTTAGTTACTTCACCCAAAAGGTAAACCTAAAATTTCAAAAACCAATTTTTATCACATCTATGTTTAAACCCCTTTAAAAAAAAATCATAAAAATTGGTTTTCCCTGTATATAACTGACGATCACTCCCTTTGTTGTACCACTGGTCCCAAAAAAGGAAAAAAAAATTTCCTAAACCGGGCCAATAAAACTAAAACCCAGGGTTTTTTTGAAATTTTTAAATTTGAGCAATTTTTTTAAACTATGTTAACTTTTCCATCTCTCCGGAAAAATTCAATTTTAAATAAATCCAGACCGGGCCATTGATTTTGGGATAAAATTTTTTTACTGAAACCCAAATAACAAACACCCCTTTTAAAAAACCAAAAGGGAAACATAAATTTCCCAAACCCCCTTGGTTTAAAAAGGAAAAATAAAAAGAAGCAGGGTTTCTTAGAATTTCTTAAAAAACCCAAAAATTTATGAGGGGGAAAAAAAAAATTAAAAAATGCCAAAAACCCCCAAAAAACGGCGAGAGAAAAGGAAAATTTTTCCAAGATTACTTTCACCCAAAAAAAAATTCAAAGACTGTGTGGAAGGCAAAAATCAAATTAAAAAAAAAATTAAATTTTGTTTTTCCAAATCAAACCCGAAATTTAAAAGATTTTTCTCCCCGGAAAAACTAAACAAAATTTTCTTTAAAAAATTCTTCTAAAAAAATTTAAGTAAAGCCCCGTGTCCAATGTTCCCAAAGAACAAAAAAAATACTGCCAAAAAAAGGTATTCCTCAAAAACTCCACATCCATTATATCTTTTTCTAAAGGTCTAAAATTTTCTGATAACCCAAACAATCAAGTACATGTGGCCCTTGATGGAATAGTTTCAGAATACTAAAACCCCAAAAGCTCCATTTAATTGCGACACCTGACCCCAAAACTATAACCTTTGTTTTCCCTTTAAAGAATTTAAATTTCCCCCAAAAACCCTTAAAAAAGGGCAAAGGGTTTGATTCCGAACCAAAAGCCCTGGAGACATTTCCGACCCCTAAAAATTATGGGGCCAATTTTTAAAATCTTACCTTACCCCCAAAAACCCTTTGGAAAAACATAGGGAAAAAAACCACTTTAAGCCCCCTCTATGATTTTTAAAAAAATTTAAACTGAAACCCCAATCAGCTGGTTTTTTAAAAAAAAACCCCTCATCCCATACGGCCCAATTGACTAGCCCCTTGTTTTAAAAGACAATAAATTTTTGAGTTTTATTTGTAAAATTTCCCAAAAAAGAAATTTGAACAATTGCCGCAGATTTCTTTTTAAAAGCTAGACTTATAAAATTCCTTCAAAAAAATTCCTCTAAAAACTTTTGCTTCTTATTTTAACAAACGGGCAACAATTTCTTCAATAACTAGTCCACATCCCAACTAAAACCCCTTCATTGGGGGTTTTCCACAGGGATCCTTTCTTGGGCCCCCAATTTCTCTTTTTTTTATACATAAATAAACCCTTCCTCTCCATACCCAACTCTAAATGCGAACTTTTGTGATGACAAAAACCCCCATTCTTTAAAAAACCATACGGGGACTTTAAACTCTTTGCAAAGCATTGAAAAAAAGACGTATCTTGTCAAAGGGGACTGAACAAAAACCACAGGGTTTTATAAAACCCCCCCAAAAAAAAAAAACCCCAGGGCCTTTTTCACTACCATGGCCCCCGCAAAAAATCTATCTCAAAAATTTTTTCCCCAAATTTCCATATTGAAAAGGAAAAAAATCGAACAACCCTCTCCCCACAAGTTCTAGGAGAAACAATTATGAAAATCTCAGGGGTCCCAAATCAAAATTTTTCCCATCTGTGCAAATACATGCCTCAAAGATATACCAAAAAAAAAAAAATCAAAATTTTTTTGACTTTCATTCAAAGAAACTTTTTTAAAGCTTATTTAAAATTTCAAGGGATTATACTTAAACCCCCTGGGGATTCTGTAGGAAAAACACTTTTAAACCCATTTTAATTTCTGTTTTTAACCGTCCCTTCTTAACCGGTTCTTCTGAAAAGACTCCCTTAAAAAGGGGGGAATTATACCCCAGTTAAATTTTTTTTCCCCAACCCCCAAAGGTTTTTAAAGTTTTTAAAAAAGGCCTCTTGATTTAAGATAATGACGGGAACTTTTCCCCTCCCTTTTAAAAACAAGTTCCCAAAAAAATCTTTCCAAAGGAAAAACTGAAAACCCGGTTTGGCCCCCAACCCCAAAATTTTTGTTTTGTTCAAATCTACCTTATTTTCTCGGGGCCCTGGCTGGGGGAACCCCTTCCCCGGGCTCTTTTAAGACAACCCCAAACTTTAACAACCCTTCAAAAGTCTTTATTTTCATCCACTTAAAGCATCAAAAAAAAAACCCACACAAAATCTGTTGGAAAAAAAAGGTAAATTTTGCCCCCCCTTACTTTATACCAAATTACCCTCTTCCCCTCTCTCTCTAAATCCCCCTTTTCTCCCTCTCTCTCTTCCCCCCCCCCCCCCTCCCCCCCCCCTCCCCCCCCCCCCCCCCCCCCCCCCCCCTTTCCACTCCCCCTTTTCCCTCTCACTTTTGTGTATAAGTGTAAAATTTTTTAACTTGTATATCGTTTTTGGGTTACTAAATAAATGACTTCAAAAATTGTTTTTTTTTCCACTATTTTTTAATTTTAATAATAATAAAATTTTTTTTTTTAATATTAAAAAAAATTAATTAATTTTTTTAAAACCCCGGTTTCTTGAAAAGCAACAAATCAAGCGCTCAATTTCTTTTCAAAACCATTTTAACACGGCAATTTTTCCCAAATTCGGGCTGCTCCCCCCGGGGAGAGGGGGGGAAGAGGGGTCGCCAAAACGCAGCGCCCCCCTTTTTTTTCCCTTTTCATGCCCGCAACTGTTTTTTTTTTCCTATCAGAGGGCTTTTTTCTAAAAATTTTTTCCGGGGACAACTCTCTTGTTGCCGGGGGTTCTTTTTTCGTGAGTTTAAATTTCTGTAGGGCCCCACAGGGGACCTCGGTTTTCGTCCATCCAAAGACTACCCCCCGACCCCAAACCTTTGGTTTTAATGGGGGGGTTAAATTTTTTCCGGGGTCCAAAGGGGGTAGAACCCCCCCCTAAACCATTCAAAACCCCACTTTTCGCTTTCAAGACAGGCGCGTTCCCTCTAGACCCCCCCTTTTTCCACCTTTTTTACTCTAACGTTTTAAACATTTTACGGGGTTTTTAAATTTTTTGGGGGTGCCCCAAGGTTGGGATGTGTTGATAAAAACAATATGCAATATCTATGGATTAAAAATTTTGGGCTCTCTCTTCTCTTCTCTCCCTTTTCTCTATCTCTCTCTCTTTTCTCCTATTCCCCTTCTCTCTCTCCCCGGCCTCTCCCCCTCTCTCACTCTTCCCCCTCCCCCTTTTTTTGGGTTGGGCCAATAGTTTAATTTTTGTTTTAAAAATTTTGTATCCCTTTGGGGAAGGCATATTCAGATTTAATTTTCCCAAATTTCTTTTGCTTAAAGTTGACTGTATTTGAATTAGTGAATTTTTTTTAATTTTGATATTTTGTTTTGAGCGAACCTTTAAATGAAACCAGCTAATTCCAAATTCAAGGGTCCTTTTCTTTTCCCTTTTAAAAATGATATTCATACAGTTTTGATTTTGGAACTTGTGAAAGGTTTGTATTTCGGGGACCCCAAAGCCATTTTTTTGTGTGTGTTTTGGGGTTGTTGTTTGTGTGTGATGTGTGTTGTGTGTGTGGTTGTTTTCCAGGGGGATGAAAAATTGCTTTAAAACAATATTTTCTTTAGTTTACTATTGCGGGCCCCTTCCCCCCAAAAAAATACAAAAAATTTGCTTTTTACAATTTTTTTTTCATTTTTTTTTTACTATTGCTTTGCCCTCCCCAAAAAAGTACAAAAAATTTTTTGACGTTTCTTTCTGTTAGCCAAAATGATACTATTACGGGTTTGTTCCCCCTTTTTTATATGGGGGGTTTTTGCTTTGTTTGGTTCTTTTGGGGGTTTTGGGGGTTTTGGGTTTGGGGGTTTTTTGGAGGGGGGGGGGGGGGGAATTTTTTCGGTTGTCCTCTCCCCCCTTTTGTTGTTGCTGCTTTTTGTTTTTGGCTTTTGGGTTTCCCTTGTTTTTGGGGTTTGGTTTTTTTTTGTTTTCTTTTTGGGCTTTCTTTTTTAAACCTTTTTTTGCTACTTTTTTTTCTCCCCTTTTTCGGTGTTTTAAATTAAACTTTTCCAAAAAAATAATTAAAAGATATCAAACCAACACCTCCAAATGGCTTCAAATTTCAAAATAAAACCATGCAGTCAATACAATGAAGATATAACAAGATCATCACAAACCAAGGCAAACCATTTCATATACTAGGTCTTTCCGAGTCAAGACTTACAGAACACATAACCAACACTGACATTTCATTCCAGGATATAAAATCGTCGAAAAGATCCGCAAAAGCCCAAAGAAACAGGTATCTTAATCTATATTAGTGAGTCGTAACGTTCAAACGTCTTTTCCATCTTGAACGTTATGAAGTAGAATCCATCTGGATCGAAGTAGCTATAAAAGGTGCAGCACCTATTATAATGGGGTTCTGCTACAGAAATCCAACAGAAAGAAAAATTGGATAGACAAGTTTGACTCCATGATGAACGTAGTCCTATTAGAATCTAGGGAAATTATCTTACTAGGTGATTTTAATATTGACCTAGCAAAAGTAAACAACCAATGGACCCAAGTTATTAACTCATTCAATCTTCACCAATTAGTTACTTCACCCACAAGAGTCACATCAAATTCGAACACAATTATTGATCACATCTATGTATCAGACCCTAAAAACATCATAGAAATGTGTGTCCCTGTATATAACTGTAGCGATCACTACCCAGTCTGTACCACATGGTCAAAAAAAGGAACAAAAATTCCCAAACCTGGCCATAAAACTATAACCTATCTTTCTTTTGCAAAATTTAATGAGCAGCTTTTCTTACTAGAATTAAGCAGTTCCATGCTCTCGGAAACATTCAATATTACTGATCCAGACCTGGCCATTGAGTTCTGGATAAAAGTTTTTACTGAAATCTATAACAAACATGCCCCATTAAAAACCATAAGGATCAAACATGTCCGCAAACCACCTTGGTTTACAAAGGAACTAGAAGAAGCATGTTATCTTAGAGATTTCTTAAAAGAACATAAATATTATGAGGAGGCAAAAAAATTAAGAAATGCCATAAACTCACAAAAACGGCGAGAGAAAAGGAAATATTTCCAAGATCTACTTTCATCCAAACAAAATTCAAAGACTGTATGGAAAGCAATCAATCAAATAACAAATAATCAATTGTCTTCCAAATCTAACGTAATTAAAGATATTTCTGCTGAAAAACTAAACAATCACTTCATTAATATTTCTTCTAACATAATTAACAATGATAACACGAAGTCCAATGATCTCAATGAACTAAAACAATACTGCCAAGAAAAGCGTATTCCATCAAAACTCCACATACCATTCATATCTGTTTCTGAGGTCTACAATTACCTGACTCACCTCAAACAATCAAGTACGCGTGGTCTTGATGGAATAGATGGCAGAATACGGAAACTCTCAGCTCCAGTTATTACAGACACTCTGACACATATCTATAACCTTTGTCTTCATAAGAACTATTTCCCCAACCCCTTTCAAAACTGCTAAGGTGATTCCGATCCACAAGTCTGGAGACACTTCCGATCCCTCAAATTATAGGCCAATCTCTATTTTATCTTACCTTTCAAAACCCTTGGAAAAACATATGAATAAACACATAGTCCATCATATAGATATTAACAACTTACTTCACCCAAATCAGTCTGGATTTAGAAAAAGTCACTCGTGCCATACGGCATTGACTAGTCTTGTAGACAATTGGCTGTCAAACATTAATGACAATAAATTTTGTGGAGTATTATTTGTAGATTTCAAAAAAGCATTTGATACAATTGACCGCCGACTTCTCATTAAAAAGCTAGACTTATATAATCTCTCTACAAATACTCTTGAACTTCTTGCTTCTTATCTTACAAACAGGCAACAGTGTGTTTCAATAACTACGTCCACATCCACACTAAAACCCATTCATTATGGAGTAACCACAGGGATCCATCTAGCCCAATTCTCTTTTCATTATACATAAATGACCTTCCTCACCATATCAAATCTAAATGCGAATTTTTGCTGATGACACAACCATACAAACAAACATACTGACATTAACTCTCTTGCAAAGACATGGCAAAATAGCACTGATGATCTTGTCAAATGGACTGCAACTAAACCACATGTCTATACACCCCCAAAAACAAAATGCAAGCTTATCACTACCAGACAAAAGCAACAAAAATCTATCTCATAAAACTTTCTCCAATCCATATTGTAAAGGAAACAATCGAACAAGCCTCTCATCCACAAAGTTTCTAGGAGTAACAATTGAATGAAACGTTCTCAGCTGGTACCATCACATATCCCATCGTGCAATACATGTCTCAAAAGAGTATACCAAAGGACTAAAATCAACATTTTCTTGACTTTCATCAAGAAAACTATTCTTTCAAGCTTATTAACAATCTTCAACGATTATATACTTTCAAACCCTGTGGGATTCTGCTAGTGGCAAACATCTATGAAACCATTATAATTCTGTATAACCGTGCGCTTAACTGTTCTTCTGAAGAAGACTACCTTACTAAAGTGGAATTATACTCAGTTAAATATTTTTCCCCTACGACCAAAGACTAATATTTTAACAAAGGCCTCATGAAGTTTAAAGATAATGAACAGGAACGTTTCCCTCATCCCCTTAAAAGACAATTCCCCAATGAATCATTCCAGAAATACTGAAAAGCCGAGTGTCCCAATCCCAAGAATAGATTTGTTCAAAATCTACCTTACGTTACTCAGGCCCTGTGCTGTGGAAACTCCCTTCCCTGCTCTTTTTAGACAACACCAATCATTAACAATCTTCAAAAGTCATTTTTTCACCCACTTGATGCACCAAAAATAAAAATCCACACATGATCTGTTGGAAACAAAGTAAATGTATCCTCCCTTACTTTATACCAAATTATCCTCCTCTCTTTTCTCTCTCTCTCTCTCTCTCTCTTTTTCTCTCTCCCTCCCCCCCCCCCCCCCCCCCCTCCCCCCCCCCCCCCCTCCCCCTCTTCTCCCTCCTCCTCTGTGTATAAGTGTGAATGTTTTACTTGTATATCGTTTTGTTACTGAAAATGATTTTCTAGAAATGATTTTTTTCCAAATTTTTATTTAAAATTAAAAATAATAATAATAATAAAAAATAATAATAATATAATAATAATAATGTATGGAATTTATATAGCGCTGAATCTTGTAAAGCAACAAATCAAAGCGCTCAGATTTCATTTCATACCACTTTTAAGTCACGGCAGATTTCTCTCCGTAAAATTCGGGCTGCCTCCCCGGGGAGAGCGGGAGAGCGCGTCGCCACAAGCGCAGCGCCCCCCATTTTTTTCTTTTTCATTGTCTGCAATGTATTTTGTTTCCCTATCAGAGTGGCTTTTTTCTAAGAATTTTGCCAGGGACACTCTCTTGTTGCCGTGGGTTCTTTTCGTGAGCTAAATTTAATTACGTGTAACACACGGACCTCGGTTTATCGTCTCATCCGAAAGACTAGCGCCCAGACCCACTCATGGTCTAATGGATGGGGGGAAAATTTTCCGGTCCAAACGGGGTACGAACCGCCGCACACTCAGACCCGACTTTTCGCTTTCTAGACAGGCGCGTTACCTCTAGACCACCGATCCACTATTATGACTTAGGACGATCTTAACATGTACAGGTTTAAATCGGTGCTCAGGTGATAGTGTTGATGAAAACTTTTATGCAATATCATATGGATTCAAAATGTACTGCTCCTTTTCTCTCTCTCTCTCTCTCTCTCTCTCTCTCTCTCTCCCCTCTCTCTCTCTCTCTCTGCTGTCTCTCTCTCTCTCACTCTTGTCCCCTCCATTTTTTGTTGCCTATAGATTTAATTGTTGTGTTTACAATTAGTATCCCGTTGAATGCTCTATTCAGATTTAATATTCCATTTCTATTGCATAAGTTGACTGTATTTGAGATTAGTGAATATTTTATTTTGATATCTTGTTTTGAGCGTACCAATAATGTACAGCTAATTCCAAAGTGCAGATGTCCTTTTCTGTGACTATACATGATATTCATACAGATTTGATTTTGGCACTGATGCATGGTGTGAGTGCGTGGACGCACGCGCATGTGTGTGTGTGGGGTGTGTGTGTGTGTGTGTTGTGTGTGTGTGTGTGTGTGTGTTGGGGTGTGTGTGTGTGTGCATGGGGATGCAAAATTTCTTATACAATATTTCTTTCATGTAGTTTACTATTGCTGCTGCCCCCATAAAAGTACAAAGAATTGCTTTTACAATATTTGTTTCATGTAGTTTACTATTGCTGTTGCCTCCCATAAAAGTACAAAGAATTTTTGACGTTTCTTTCTGTTAGCCAAATGATACTATTTACGTGGTTTGTTCTCCTTTATATTATGGAGGTTTTGCTTTGTTTGGTTCTGTTTGGGTTTGGGGTTGTTGTTGGGGTTTTTTGGAGGGGGGGGGGGGGGACTATTCGGTTGTCCTCTCTCCCCTTGTTGTTGTTGCTGCTTTTGTTTTGCTCTTGGTTTCTTGCTTTTTTCGGTTGTTTCTGTGTTTTCTGTTTAGCTTTCTTTATTACTTGTTGCTACTTTTTTTCTCTCTCTCTTCGGTGATTTTTGTGGGGATTTTTGTGTAGATATTTTTTTCGTATACTGTGTAAGTGTATTGCTATGGGCTTTACTTTATTTTATTATCATATATCCCTAAGGGCGGGTCGAGATGTAAAAAAGCACATGGGTGCTTATTCATTATCCTCGAAATAAAAAGAATTTGTCTATGTCATTGTCTCTCTCTCTCTCTTTATCTCTCGGGTGCTACACTATCTATGGGGTTTGATAAGGGCCAATGTTGTGAAAGATCTTAGTATTTATTTATTTATTTATTTATTTATACCACTTTAAGTCACGAGATTTCTCTGCGTGAAATTCGGGCTGCTCTCCCCGGGGAGAGCACGTCGCCACAAGAGCAGCGCCACCCCTTTTTTTTTTTTTCTTTTTTTTTTTTTTTTTGGTCTGCAACTGTATTTCTTTCTCTATCAGAGTGGCTTTTTTCTAAGAATTTTGCCAGGGACAACTCTCTTGTTGCCGTGGGTTCTTTTTCGTGCGCTGCATAATTTTCTGTAACACACGGGACCTCGGTTTATCGTCTCATCCGAAAGACTAGCGCCCAGACCACCACTCATGGTCTAATGGATGGGGGAAAAGTTTCGGACCCAGACGGGATACGAACCCGGACTTTTCGCTTTCTAGACAGGCGCGTTACCTCTAGACCACCGATCCAGTAGACACTAAGGGCTGTGGACATTATTAAAATAATGTCAGTTGAGAGCACTAAGGAAGGGATTTGCCTGATCAATTGCATAGGCTGTGATTGTTGCACTTACAATTGTAGACTCTCGTTTGGTTCCCTATCATTAACTGGCCATAAGACGAATGAAAGAGGTTTACTTTCTTGAATTTGGCTAGACAATTATATAACTATTTGCTGTGTCTGCCTTTCATGAATTACGTATCAGTTGGGGGTTTTTTTTCTTTGTTTCAGGTGTGTGTTGTTGGTAATAGAAACAATAAATGGTGTCACCAATAACACCCCTACGTGGCCTCACATCATTCCTTTCCAGTTGAGTGCCCCAGTCCTGAACATCTCCTTTCTCCCTAAACCACCTTCCAACATTGCCGTTATCATCTGCATACAATAACGAAAACATTTTCAGCAAAAAGATTCTCCTTTTCTCTTTCCCACCCTAGTTTCCTGGCTTCCTTTGTGCCATTGTTGATAAACCCTTTTTTTTCTCCACCTTCCAGCATTGTGTAAAGCAACAAATCAAAGCACTTACCTGTACACAATTTACGCGTATGCAACCGGTCCACAAATAAGACGAACAGATCCTGGCTCTCAAACCAGCAAACCACATCAATCATCAGCCTCAAGATAAAACGCAGGCTGAAGAAGAAGAAGAAGAAGAAGGAGGAGGAGGTGACTATTCCAAACACATGACTGAACTGGTCCTCCCGCGCTTTAGGGCAGACCTAACTCCTGCCCTGACATGCAGCCAGGCTAGAGGTACGACAAACAAACAGACAACAATATCGCGTGACGAGCTGTTTGTTCACCATTGCCCCACCACCACCACCACTCCCCTGCACAGGGCCAACAGGTCGACACAAAGGAGTAGCTCTGCCCTCCCCTCTCCTCCACCCGGCCAACATTGCCCTGAAAAGCACACCAGACGACTCTCAAGTCATTGTGTCCTCACCTGTTTATTTCAACAGGAGCATGTCATTGTGCCCCCGACCCCCTATGCCGCCGACCCGTTGTGACACCGACCCGTTGTTACTAGGTACTGGTGAAACACACATTTTATAATCTAGACTATCATGCACATATATAGCTGTTTTGATTTTCGCACTGTCGTCTACGTTTTCAGTCACAGGTGGATAGAAAAAATTCGACAGTTTGGGCAAATTGCATCTGGTCACATTCAGTGATTGAAGTATAAGCATCTGATAGCTGTTTGAGAAACTTTCCTTTAAAATTCGTTTCTAGCACACTGTTTTTTCTTTTTGTTATTGTTTTTGTTTCTCATTAAAAATATAGAAAATTAAACGTATCCCATTTGTCTTCAGTGTCGTTCAGTGTTTTCATCATAATAAACGTCATTGAAAACTTTTCACGGGCATGAAAAATAACCCCCAGAAACGGAATAGCAGCATATCGGGTCGGCGGCACAGCGGGTACCTCCCATTTAAACACACACGCCCGCGCGACTCTTCCCCCCCCCCCCCCCCCACACACACACACACACACACACAAAGGTTGTACACTCGGGCAGGCTGATGGGGGGAGGGGGGGGGGGGGATTGTTGGTTATTGAGGGCAGGGACAGAAATGAGATGAAACAAGAGGGGAGAATCTTAGATTTGAAATAAATGGTCTTTAGGCTTTAGGCATCATAAGTAGGCTTTTGACAAAGGGAGAGAGGGAGGTCGTTCCAGATCACAGGACCAGAAACAGAGAAAGAGCTACGGCCAACAGTGGACTGGTTGAATCTAGGTATTCTTAAGCACAAGGTATCTGCAGCTGAGGGGAGGGAACGAGAAGGAGTGTACAAGTAAAGACATTCACAGAGGTAGGAAGGTGCTGTTTTGTGGAGACTTTTGTAACAGAGGGTACAGATCTTATAGTTTACCCTCTGTGGCACAGGCAGCCAGTGGAGAGATCGCAAGAGAGGAGTAATGTGCTCTGATTTTTTCTTTCTGAGGACTAGTCGAGCTGCAAAGTTTTGTATACGTTGAAGAGGGTGGATAGATGATGCTGGCAGACCAGCCAGAAGAGAATTGCAATAGTCCAGACTGAGAGAATGAGAGATGTGACTAGTTTGGATGTTGCATCAGTGGACAGATACTTTCGAACTGCACTAATGGTCCGTAATTGATAGTAGCACGACTGGCAGGTTTGGGTGATTAATTTTTGCATGGAGAGCGTGTTATCGATAACTACCCCTAGATATTTCGCTACAGTGGATAGAGGGACAGACGTATTGCCGAATTCTATTGAAGCGTTGTTATGGAAGAGAGTTTATGTTTGGTCCCTATAAGCATGGCTTTAGTTTTATCTGCACTTAGCTGTAACTTGTTCTCTATCATCCAATTTTGGATATCTTGAAGGCAGCAGGACATTTTGTCAAGAGAGAAGGCAGATTTTCGGGAGTTTCACTGCTAAGAATCTGAGAGTCGTCTGCATAAAAATGATGGCTGATTTGATGACGGTTTATTATATGTGAAAGTGGAGCAGTGTAGAGAGTGAAAATAACAGGGTCGAAAACTGACCCCTGTGGGACTCCACATTCCAGTTTGGCAGGTGCTGATTGAATCTTATTTACTGTAACTGTGTGGAATAGGTCTGTAAGGTATGAACTAAACCAGATGAGGGCTGTGTCTTTAATACCAAACGTGTTTTGGAGACGGTAGAGAAAAATTAAGTGGTCTATAGTGTCAAAGGCTGCAGACAAGTCGAGGAGAGTGAGAAGGGATATTTTTCCTGAGTCAGAAGCGTGTAAAAGTGTGTTTAAGGTGTGGACTAGGGTGGTCTCGGTGCTGTGGTTGGCACGATAGGCAGACTGAAAAGGGGGAAGGAGATTGTTGGAATGAAGATGGCTATTGAGTTGTTTCAGAACAACTTTTTCAAGCACTTTAGAGATAAAAGGTAGGTTAGAAACAGGCCTGTAATTCTTCAGAATGTTAGGGTCGATGTTGTGCTTTTTGAGTAGAGGTGTAAATATAGCAGTTTTGAGAGCTGATGGAAAAATTCCTGAGAGAAGAGAGGAGTTTAGTATTTTCGTGATAGTGGGTATGAGCTGTGGAATGCACTGAGTGAGAAGAGAAGCAGGTATAGGATCGAGATCACATGATTTTATTGTCATTTCTTTCAGATTTGTCTTGATTTCATTCTCACTTGTTGGATGAAAGAAAAGGAGAGGAATGCCAGTGAATTGGGGATCAGGAGGTGCGGGTTGGAAAGAAGTCTGATCCAGTCTGGAGCGAATGTTGCGGACTTTGTCAGAGAAGAATAAAGAAAATATAGCAGGAAGTTCGGAAGGGCTGTGAACAGTGGGTAGAGGGGTTGCCTTTGCCGATCCCAGAAGAGTTGAGGTGAGGGAAAAGAGAGATTTCATGGACGTAGCGTCAAGAACTTGAGCAGAGTAATACTTTGTCTTTGCTGAATGGATTACGGTTTTGACTTTGTTGATTTGTTTTCGAAAGAGTTGTTTATTTATTTCAGTTTTTGATTTTCGCCATTGTCGTTCGAGTTGTCGGCGTTTGCATTTTGCGACCAGGATATCATGGGTGTACCATTGGGCGCAGGGCCTATCAGGAAGAATGAGGTCGGTGGGAGGCGCGTGCTCATCGAGCAGTTGGCCAAGAACAGTGTTGTAGTGTTTAGACGGGTCAGTGTGGTCAGGGATTAGTGATAGGCGTTCAGCAGCTTGGGTAGAGAAAGTTTGGATATCTATGGTATTGAGATTGCGACGGGTGATGCACTTTTTCTTTTTAATAGGCCTTGCAATGTTGAGAAAGAAAAGAATGGCAGAATGGTCAGAAAGCAGTTCATTAGTGACGGGTACAGACCTGATGAGATCTAGTGAAACATCAGTGATGAACCAATCTAAAATATGACCCGATCTGTGTGTAGCTTCATTTACCAGCTGGGACAGAGAGTGGTTAGACAAATAAAGAGAAAGACGCTTGACATCAGGAAAAGACTAGTTGTCAAAGTGGAAGTTAAAGTCGCCAAGAATGACAAGTTTCTTGGGAGAGAGACTGTAGTGATCAAGGAGAGATTGGAATTCTTGATGAAAAAGGGAAGATGTCAGTTTGTTTTACGGCTGGGAGGTGGAGGTAAAGGCAGCAGAAAGTGACAGAATGGCCGGGTAGGTTGAGGTTGAGTTCACAGACTTCGAAAGATTCCGGTGAGAAAGGGAGGGAGTGGCAGAAAGAAAGAGCCGGATGCAGCGTGTCCTTGTAAACGACAGCAGTGCCACCTCCACGGGAGACTCCGGGAGGAAAGAGTCTTATAGCCAGGTGGTGTTAGCTGTTTTATCATAGGTTCATGGCCTTGTTGTTTTAACCATGTTTCTGTGAGAAAAGTTATATCTAGGTTTTTTTCAGAGATAAAATCGGAAAGAAAATCAGCCTTTCCATCTGGGCAAACAGATTGTACATTGCGCAGACAGATGTGAAGAAGATTTGAAGGAGACGGAGAGGTTGAAGGAGAAAGTGGTGAGTTAGGACAAGGATCTGAGGAAGAAGATGAAGGTGATGGCAGATAAGTAGACAGTGGGAGAACAGACAAGAGTTTACGTGGTGAGTCAGGTGTGGAGGGTGGTCAAGGAACTGAGTCAGGCAGGGGATCTGAATCTTTGTACACAGCATGAAGCACATTACAATCAAGAAAAGTCTTTTCAGTTTCACACATAGATGAGAAATCAATAACAGGGGAAAGCATGTCACGGGGAGATGAGGCAGCGTGGTCAGTGGTTACGGAAGTGACGTCAGAGGTGAGGGGGGAGACACGTGGAGGCCGGGCACACTGCAGGCGATGACGTCTGCCTGCACGTGTTCCTCTTCTGGTTTTTCTGCGATGAATACCTAGGTTTGAAATATGTTGCTTTGTATCTTCATCAAGTCCGTTTTGTTTTTGGCCAATTTCACGTAAGAATAGTGTTCTGAGATTTACAGTGGTGTGTGTCATTGGGCTGGAGTGAGGAAAGCTGGATGTTGGCGGTGGTGGTGGATGAAGTTCGTGAAGCACGTGCAGTTTGTCACGCTGCAGCAGGGTCAGGGTAGAAAGGGTGGCAAAAGTTAGCACAGCAAGGTAAACACAAACCATCATGTTGCCATTTTTCAAACAAAAATATTTACAAGATAAAAAATTTAGAATTGAAATGTTTTACAAAATAGGCAATTTCAAGTAAAACTGGTCTGACCGTTGGAATCCAGAGAAAATCGCAAACACGGTGATATAAAATTGTCCTCATACGATAGCAGAAAACACACAAAAATCACACACTTTCACAGAGCCACACACCAATGCAGCAGCCACCAGGCGCAAAAGCAACTCAAGATCAAGGGATTTTTGTGGTTTTTTCTTCTTCTTCTTTTTTATTTTTTAGTTAGAGACATCCATGGCACCACCACAGTTACAGTAGAAGAGATCGGCCAACTGTCGCCCTGTTGCAATGACAATTATTTGTGACCCCCAAGGAGCAGCAGTGTAAGAGAGTGTGATAGTACACCCTACGGGCAGAAATACGGGGACGGGATAGCTCAGTGGTTAGAGCACTCGCTTTCCCCCAAGTTAAGTTAAGCAGCATCGAGCGTGGTTACCACATGGATGGGTGACCGTTTATGCGCCTTGGCTTCATTACAGTCCCCCAGCTGTAAATGGGTACCTGCCCTCTTTAGGGTCAGGGAAGGTAAAGCAGCGAGGGAGAGGAGATGGGCTCCGCCCTCAGTATGCTGGCCCCTTGAGAAGTTGAGGTCTCTGATGCCTCACTCCCCAACGACCTTAAAGGATACCTTGACCTTGACCTTCCTCGCTTCATGAAGCCATATCACATGGGGGGGGGGGGGGGGGGGGGCGGACGGACCAGATAGCAGTTAACACTGTCAGCCAAACTCGAGTATGGTGTCGTGTCATTGCTAATTTAACAGTTTGGTGGGAATACCTAAGAAGGTATCTTGGTCACAGTGTGGGGGTAATGAGAAATCCTTAAAACTGTTATTTAGGAATTAATGCGCTGTTAGGTCTGCCCTTGGAGGGATTTTTGTGTTTTTTTCTTCTTCTGTTTTTTAGTTTATGTTTCTTTCTTTGTTCCTTCCTTTCTTTCTTCTTTATTTCTTGCCTTTTTGGGGGGCTGCCTCATCTTCTGTGACGTCCCCAGTCCTGCTGTTCCCACGCCGCTCATTCCAATCTCCCCACCACAGCCATACCCAGATTTGTTATGTCTCATCCTCAGGGTCGGAAGTCCACGGGGAGCCTATCAATATCAGGCCGC
Source organism: Rapana venosa (assembly GCA_028751875.1). Classification (NCBI taxonomy): domain Eukaryota; kingdom Metazoa; phylum Mollusca; class Gastropoda; order Neogastropoda; family Muricidae; genus Rapana; species Rapana venosa. The sequence goes on from CM054135.1 coordinate 6,988,952, forward strand.
CGTGGGGCCACCAGCCAGAGGGGCCCTGTACTGCTGCTGGGTCACTTTGGTGGTGTTCAGTGGTGCCTGTTCTGAGCTAACATACGCAGGACAACACCTATTAAGCCCCCTACTAACGACAGTATTAGTTCAATCGGGAGGTGGGGGGGTGGGGGAACCCCCGGAAAAAACCCCGAAAAACCCCAAACTT
>CM054135.1:6989641-7039641 GCA_028751875.1 Rapana venosa
CTTAAACTTGGGGGGAAGCGAGTGCTCTAACCACTGACTATCCCGTCCCCGTTTTTTTCTGCCCGTAGGGTGTACTATCCACTTCTTCCCCTGCGCTCCTTTGGGGGGTCACAAATAATTTCATTGCAACGGGGGACATTTTGGCCGATCTCTTCACGAAATTTGGGGTGGGCCATGGATGTCTCTAATAAAAAAAAAAAGAAAAGAAAAAAAACCACAAAATCCTTGTCTTGAGTTTTTTTTGCGCCTGGTGGCTGCTGCTTGGTGGGGGGCTTGGGGAAAGGTGTATTTTTTTTGTTTTTCGCTATCGTAGAGGCAATTTTACCCCTTTTTTTGCTTTTCTCTGGTTCCCAAGGGGCAGACCAGTTTTATTTAAAATTTGCCTATTTTGTAAAAATTTCCCATTCTAAATTTTTTATTTGAAAAATTTTTTTGTTTGAAAAATGGAAACTGTGGTTTTGTTTACCTTGCTGTGCTAACTTTTGCCCCCCTTTCCCCCCTGCCCCCTGTGCAGCGTGCCCACTGCCGTGTTTCCCCGACTTACCCACCCCCACCCCCAAATCCATTCCCCCTCACTCACCCCAAGACAACACCATGAAAAATTCAAACCTTTTCCCTTATAAAATTTGGGCCCCAAAAAACAAACCGGACTTTGAAAAAAAAAAGAAAACATATTTAAAACCTGGTATTCATCGCAAAAAAACCGAAGAGGAACACGTGCAGGCAGAGTCATCGCCTGCCAGTCCCCGGCCCCCCGTGTCCCCCCCCCTCACCTCGACGTATTTCCGAAACCCATGACCGCTCCCTCTTTCCCCCCGGGAAAATGTTTCCCCCCTGTTATTGATTTCCCCACTATGTGTGAAACTGAAAAGATTTTTTTGATTGAATTTTTTATGCTGTGTACAAGATTCAGATCCCTCCCTGACTCAGTTCCTTACCCCCCTCCACACCAAACTCCCAGTAAAATTTTTCTGTTCTCCCATTCTTTACTGCCCCCCTTTATCTTCTTCCCAGTCCTTGTCCTAACCAAATTTTTCCTTCAACCTCCCCTTTCCCCTTCAAATCTTTTTCCATCTGTTGCGCAAGTACAATTTTTTGCCCGAGGAAAGGCTGATTTTCTTTCTTTTTTTCAAAAAAAAACCTAGAAAAATTTTTCTCACGAAACAGGTTAAAAACAAGGCCTGACCTTTAAAACAGAAACACCCCCGGCATAAGACTCTTTCCTCCGGAGTCCCCGGGAGGGGGCACGGTCGTTTACAAGGAACGCTGCACCCCGGGCTCTTTCTTTCTCCCCACTCCCCCCTTTCTCACCAAAATTTTCGAATCTGTAAATAAACCTAAAACCCCCGGGGCCTTCTGTCATTTTCGCTCCCTTTTCCCTCCACCCCCCACCCGTAAAACAAACTGACATCTTCCTTTTCATCAAGAATTCAATCTCTCCTTGACCTACATCTCTTCCCAAGAAACTTTCTTTTTTGGCGATTTTAAACTTCCCATTTTGACAATAGTCTTTCTGATGTAAAGCGTTTTTCTCTTTATTTTCAAAACCACTCTCTGCCCCGCGGTAAATAAAAGCTACACCGTGGGGCATATTTAGATTGGTTACCCACTGAGTTTCACAGTTTCCACGGTCTGTACCCGTCACTAAACCCCTGCTTTCGCCTTTTTGCCTTCTTTTTTTTCCCAACATTGCAGGCCTATTAAAAAAAAAGTGCTCACCCGTCGCAATTAAATCCTAGATACCAAACTTCTCCCCCAAGTGCTAAACCCTATCACTAACCCCTGCCAAAGCCCCCTTTAAAACCTACAACAGTTCTTGGCCCAAATGCTCGTGAGCCGCGCCTCCCACCCCCCTCATTCCCTGATAGGCCTGCGCCCCAAGGGTCCCCCCATGATATCCTGGTCGAATGCAAAACGCGACAACTGAAACAATGGCGAAAATAAAAACTAATAAATAACAACTTTTTCGAAAAACATCAAAAAAAGTCAAAAAACGTTCCTTCAGCAAAGACAAGATTACTTGCCCAATTTCTTGACGACGCCATGAAATCTCTCTTTTCCCTCACCCAACTCTTCGGGGATCGGAAAGGGGCCCCCCCCTCCCCCACTGTTCACAGCCCTTCCGAACTTCCTGCTATTTTCTTTATTTTCCTGCAAAGTCCGCAAATTCGCTCCAGACTGTTTCAGATTCTTTCCAAACCCCGCACCTCCGACCCAATTCACTGGCATTCCTCTCCTTTTCTTTCACCCAAACAAGTGAGAATGAAATAAAGCAATCTAAAAGAAATGACAATAAAATCATGTGATCTCGACCCATACCTGTTCCCCCTTCCACCAGTATTCCACACTCTACCCACATCCGAAAATACTAAACTCCTCTTTTTCTTCGGGAATTTTTTCATCAGCTCTCAAAACTGTATTTTCACCTCTATAAAAGCAAAACATGACCCAACTTTGAAAAATTTTAAGGCCTGTTTCAAACCCTACCTTTTATCTTAAATGCTTAAAAAAATTGTTCTGAAAAAAAATCAATAGCCATCTTCATCCAACAAATCTCCCTTCCCCCCTTTTCAGTCTGCCTATGGCCAACCACGCACGAGACCACCCTAGTCCACACCTTACACATTTTTTCACGTTTTGCTCAGGAAAATATCCCTTCTCACTTCCTCCCCTTTTCTGCGCCTTTGCACTATAGACCCCCTTATTTTTTTCTACCGTCTCCAAAAAACGTTTTGGTTTTTAAAGACACAGCCCCCCTCGGTTTATTCATACCTTTTCGACCTATTCCCCACATTTTTGTAAATAAGATTCAAACAGCACCTGCCAAACTGGAATGTGGAGTCCCCCAGGGGGCGTTTTTTGACCCTGTTTATTTTCACTCTCTACACTGCCCACTTTTTAATATAATAAAACCCCATCAAATCAGCCCTCATTTTTTTGCAGACGACTCTCAGATTCTTAGCGTGAAATCCCCAAAATGTTCTCTCTTTACAAAATGCCTGCTGCCTTTTAAATTCCAAATTGGATGATAGAGAACAGTTTCAGCTAAGTGAATAAACTAAAACCATGCTTTTAGGGGGCCCAAAAAAAAATCTCTTCCTAACACCTTTAAAGGGAAATTTGGGGAATACGTCTGCCCCCCTATCCCTGAGCGAAAAATTAGGGGGAGTTTCGATAACACGCTCTCCCTGCAAAAATAATCACCCAACCCGCATCGTGTACTACAATTAGGACCTTTTGTGCAGTTCGAAAGTATCTGTCCCTGATGCAACATCCCAAATTCACATCTCTCTTCTCTCGTTGGGCTATTGCTTCTCTTTTCCTGGGGCTGCCGCATATCTATCCCCCCCTTTTAACGTATACAAAAAATTTCAGCTGACATCCCCCAGAAAGAAAAAATCAGAGCAATTATCCTCTCTTGCGTCTCTCCCCCTGTCTGCCCGTCCCAGAGGGTAAACTTTTAAGACTGTCCCCCTTTTTACAAAAATCCACAAAACAGCACCTTTTCCTACCTTTGAATGTCTTTACTTGTACACTCCTTCTCGTTCCCTCCCCCCAGCTGAATACCCGTGCTTAAGAATACCCAGATTCACCGTCCTGTTGGCCGTGCTCTTTTTCTGTTTTTGGGCCCGTGTTGGAACACCCCCTCTTCCTTTGTCAAAGCCTACTTTGATGCCTAAAGCCCAAGACCCTTTATTTCAAATCTAAGATTTTTCCCCTCCTTTTTCTTCATTTCTGTCCCTGCCCCAATAACCAAAAATCCCCCCCCCCCCCCCCCCCATCAGCTGCCCGAGTGTCAACCTTTTGGTGGGGGGTGTGTGTGTGGGGGGGGGGGGGGGGGGAAGATCGCGCGGGCGTGTGTGTTTAAATGGGGGGTACCCGCTGTGCCGCCACCCTATGGCATTTCCCTTTTTGGGGGTTTTTTTTTATCCCGTGAAAAGTTTTTTAAGACGTTTATTATATGAAAACACGAACGACACGAAGAAAAAGGGGGTACGTTTTTAAATTTTTTATTTTTTAATGAGAAACAAAAAAAAATAACAAAAAAAAAAAACGTGTGCTAGAAACGAATTTTAAGGAAAATTTTCAAACAGCTATCAAGCTTTATTATCTGATGTACCAGATGCAATTTTCCCAAACGCGAATTTTTTTTTATCCAACTTTATGAAAACGTAGACGACAGGCAAAACAAAACGTATATATGGATGATGTTAGATTATAAAATGTGGTTTCACCAGTACCTAGTAACAACGGGGCCCCGGGCCAAAAGGCGGCGGCAAGGGGTCGGGGGCACAATGACATGCTCCTGTTGAAATAAACAGGTGAGGACACAATGACTTGAGAGTCGTCTGGTGTGCTTTTCAGGGCAATGTTGGCCGGGTGGAGGAGAGGGGAGGGCAGAGCTACTCCTTTGTGTCGACCTGTTGGCCCTGTGCAGGGGAGTGGTGGTGGTGGTGGGGCAATGGTGAACAAACAGCTCGTCACGCGATATTGTTGTCTGTTTGTTTGTCGTACCTCTAGCCTGGCTGCATGTCAGGGCAGGAGTTAGGTCTGCCCTAAAGCGCGGGAGGACCAGTTCAGTCATGTGTTTGGAATAGTCACCTCCTCCTCCTTCTTCTTCTTCTTCTTCTTCAGCCTGCGTTTTATCTTGAGGCTGATGATTGATGTGGTTTGCTGGTTTGAGAGCCAGGATCTGTTCGTCTTATTTGTGGACCGGTTGCATACGCGTAAATTGTGTACAGGTAAGTGTTTTGATTTGTTGCGTTACACAATGCTGGAAGGTGGAGAAAAAAAAGGGTTTATCAACAATGGCACAAAGGAAGCCAGGAAACTAGGGTGGGAAAGAGAAAAGGAGAATCTTTTTGCTGAAAATGTTTTCGTTATTGTATGCAGATGATAACGGCAATGTTGGAAGGTGGTTTAGGGAGAAAGGAGATGTTCAGGACTGGGGCACTCAACTGGAAAGGAATGATGTGAGGCCACGTAGGGGTGTTATTGGTGACACACATTTATTGTTTCTATTACCAACAAACACACACCGAAACAAAGAAAAAAAAACCCCCAACTGATACGTAATTCATGAAAGGCAGACACAGCAAATAGTTATATAATTGTCTAGCCAAATTCAAGAAAGTAAACCTCTTTCATTCGTCTTATGGCCAGTTAATGATAGGGAACCAAACGAGAGTCTACAATTGTAAGTGCAACAATCACAGCCTATGCAATTGATCAGGCAAATCCCTTCCTTAGTTTCTCTCAACTGACATTATTTTAATAATGTCCACAGCCCTTATGTCTACTGGATCGGTGGTCTAGAGGTAACGCGCTGTCTAGAAAGCGAAAAGTCCGGTTCGTATCCCGTCTGGGTCCGAAACTTTTCCCCCCTCCATTAGACCATGAGTGGTGGTCTGGGCGCTAGTCTTTCGGATGAGACGATAAACCGAGGTCCCGTGTGTTACAGAAAATTATGCAGCGCACGAAAAAGAACCCACGGCAACAAGAGAGTTGTCCCTGGCAAAATTCTTAGAAAAAAGCCACTCTGATAGAGAAAGAAATACAGTTGCAGACCAAAAAAAAAAAAAAAAAAAAAAAAAAAAAAAAAAAAAGGGTGGCGCTGCTCTTGTGGCGACGTGCTCTCCCCGGGGAGAGCAGCCCGAATTTCACGCAGAGAAATCTCGTGACTTAAAGTGGTATAAATAATAAATAAATAAATAAATACTAAGATCTTTCACAACATTGGCCCTTATCAAACCCCATAGATAGTGTAGCACCCGAGAGATAAAGAGAGAGAGAGAGAACAATGACATAGACAAATTCTTTTTATTTCGAGGATAATGAATAAGCACCCATGTGCTTTTTTACATCTCGACCCGCCCTTAGGGATATATGATAATAAAATAAAGTAAAGCCCATAGCAATACACTTACACAGTATACGAAAAAAATATCTACACAAAAATCCCCACAAAAATCACCGAAGAGAGAGAGAAAAAAAGTAGCAACAAGTAATAAAGAAAGCTAAACAGAAAACACAGAAACAACCGAAAAAAGCAAGAAACCAAGAGCAAAACAAAAGCAGCAACAACAACAAGGGGAGAGAGGGACAACCGAATAATCCCCCCCCCCCCCCTCCAAAAAACCCCAACAACAACCCCAAACCCAAACAGAACCAAACAAAGCAAAACCTCCATAATATAAAGGAGAACAAACCACGTAAATAGTATCATTTTGGCTAACAGAAAGAAACGTCAAAAATTCTTTGTACTTTTATGGGAGGCAACAGCAATAGTAAACTACATGAAACAAATATTGTATAAGCAATTCTTTGTACTTTTATGGGAGGCAGCAGCAATAGTAAACTACATGAAAGAAATATTGTATAAGCAATTTGCATCCCCATGCACACCACACACACAACACACCACACACACACACACACACACACACACACACACACACACACACACACACACACATGCGCGTGCGTCCACGCACTCACACCATGCATCATGCCAAAATCAAATCTGTATGAATAATCATGTATAGTCACAGAAAAGGACATCTGCACATTTGGAAATTAGCTGTACATTATTGGTACGCTCAAAACAAGAATATCAAAATAAAATATTCACTAATCTCAAATACAGTCAACTTATGCAATAGAAATGGAATATTAAATCTGAATAGAGCATTCAACGGGATACTAATTGTAAACACAACAATTAAATCTATAGGCAACAATAAATGGAGAGGACAAGAGTGAGAGAGAGAGAGACAGCGAGAGAGAGAGAGAGAGAGAGGAGAGAGAAGAGAGAGAAGAGGAGAGAGAGAGAGAGGGGAGAGAGCAGTACATTTTGAATCCATATGATATTGCATATAGTTTTCATCAACACTATCACCATGAGCACTCGATTTAACACTGTACATGTTAAGATCGTCCTAGAGTCATAATAGGTGGATCGGTGGTCTAGAGGTAACGCGCCTGTCTAGAAAGCGAAAAGTCCGGGTCTGAAGTGTGCGGCGGTTCGTACCCCGTTTGGACCGGAAAATTTCCCCCCATCCATTAGACCATGAGTGGTGGTCTGGGCGCTAGTCTTTCGGATGAGACGATAAACGGGTCCCGTGTGTTACACGTAATTATTTACTCACGTAAAAAAACCCCACGGCAAAAAGAGAGTTGTCCTGGCAAAATTCTTAGAAAAAAGCCATTTGATAGGGAAACAAAATACAGTTGGCAGACATGAAAAAGAAAAAAATGGGTGGCGCTGCGCTTGTGGCGACGCGCTCTCCCGCTCTCCCCGGGGAGAGCAGCCCGAATTTCACGGAGAGAAATCTGCCGTGACTTAAAGTGGTATGAAATGAAATCTGAGCGCTTTGATTTGTTGCTTTACAAGATTCAGCGCTATATAAATTCCATACATTATTATTATTATTATTATTATTATTATTATTATTATTATTTATTATTATTATAATAAGATAGTGGAAAAAAATCATTTCTAGAAGTCATTTTTCAGTAACAAAAGCGATATACAAGTAAAACATTCACACTTATACACAGAGATGAGAGAGGGAGGGAGGGGGAGGGGGGGGGGGGTGGGGGGGGGGGGGGGGGGGGGGAGGGAGAGAGAGAGAGAGAGGGGAGAGAGAGAGAGAGAGAGAGAGAGGATAATTTGGTATAATGTAAGGGAGGATACATTTACTTTGTTTCCAACAGATCATGTGTGGATTTTTATTTTTGATGCATCAAGTGGATGAAAAAATGACTTTTGAAGATTGTTAATGATTGGTGTTGTCTAAATGAGCCAGGAAGGGAGTTCCACAGCACAGGGCCTGAGTAAAGTAAGGTAGATTTGAACAAATCTATTCTTGGGATTGGGACACTCGGCTTTTCAGTATTTCTGGAATGATTCATTGGGAACTTGTCTTTTAAGGATGAGGGAAAAGTTCCTGTCATTATCTTAAACATCATGAGGCCTTTGTTAAATCTTAGTCTTTGGTGTAGGGGAAAAATATTTAACTGAGTATAATCCACTTCTAGTAAGGTAGTCTTCTTCAGAAGAACCAGTTTAAGAGCACGGTTATACAGAATTAATAATGGTTTCATAGTGTTTGCACTAGCAGAATCCCACAGGGTTGAAGTATAATCCGTTGAAGATTGTATATAAGCTTGAAAGAATAGTTTTCTTGAATGAAAGTCAAGAAAATGTTTGATTTTAGTCTTTTGGTATACTCTTTGAGACATGTATTTGCACAGATGGGATATGTGATGGTACCAGCTGAGATTTTCATCAATTGTTACTCCTAAAACTTTTGGGTGAGAGGCTTGTTCGATTGTTTTCCTTTTAAATAGGGATTGGAAAAAGTTTATGAGATAGATTTTGTTGCTTTTGTCTGGTAGTGATAAGCATGCATTTTGTTTTTTGGGGTGTATAGACATGTGGTTTATTTCAGTCCCATTTGACAAGACATCAGTGCTATTTTGCAATGTCTTTGCAAGAGTTAATGTCAGTATGGTTTGTATGTATGGTTGTGTCATCACAAAAGTTCGCATTTAGATTTGATATGGAGAGGAAGGTCATTTATGTATAATGAAAAGAGAATTGGGCCTAAGATGGATCCCTGTGGTACTCCATAATGAATGGGTTTTAGTGTGGATGTGGACGTAGTTATTGAAGCACACTGTTGCCTGTTTGTAAGATAAGAAGCAAGAAGTTCTAGAGTATTTGTAGAGAGATTATATAAGTCTAGCTTTTTAATGAGAAGTCTGCGGTCAATTGTATCAAATGCTTTTTTGAAATCTACAAATAATACTCCACAAAATTTATTGTCATTAATACAAGACTAGTCAATGCCGTATGGCATGAGTGATTTTTTCTAAATCCAGACTGATTTGGGTGCAGTAAGTTGTTAATATCTATATGATGGACTATGTGTTTATTCATATGTTTTTCCAAAGGTTTTGAAAGGTAAGATATGATAGAGATTGGCCTATAATTTGAGGGATCGGAAGTGTCTCCAGACTTGTGGATCGGAATCACCTTAGCAGTTTTGAAGGCGTTGGGGAAATAGTTCTTATGAAGACAAAGGTTATAGAAAATGGGGTCGAGTGTCTGCAATAACTGAGCTGAGGAGTTTCAGTATTCTGCCATCTATTCCATCAAGACCACATGTACTTGATTGTTTGAGGTGAGTCAGATAATTGTAGACCTCAGAAACAGATATGAATGGTATGTGGAGTTTTGATGGAATACGCTTTTCTTGGCAGTATTGTTTTAGTTCATGGAGATCATTGGACATCAGGTCATCACTGCTAATTATGTTAGAAGAAATATTAATGAAGTGATTGTTTAGTTTTTCAGCAGAAATATCTTTAATTACGTTAGATTTGGAAGACAATTGATTATTTGTTATTTGATTGATTGCCTTCCACACAGTCTTTGAATTTTGTTTGGATGAAAGTAGATCTTGGAAATATTTCCTTTTCTCTCGCCGTTTTTGTGAGTTTATGGCATTTCTTAATTTTTTTGCCTCCTCATAATATTTATGTTCTTTTAAAAAATCTCTAAGATAACATGCTTCTTCTAGTTCCTTTGTAAACCAAGGCGGTTTTGGGACATGTTTGATCCTTATGGTTTTTAATGGGCATGTTTGTTATAAGATTTCAGTAAAACTTTTATCCAGAACTCAATGGCCAGGTCGGGATCAGTAATATTGAATGTTTCCGAGAGCATGGAACTGCTTAACACTAGTAAGAAAAGCTGCTCATTAAATTTTGCAAAAGAACCATAGGTTATAGTTTTATGGCCAGGTTTAGGATTTTTTGATCCTTTTTTGGACCATGTGGTACAGACTAGGTAGTGATCGCTACAGTTATATACAGGGACACACATTTCTATGATGTTTTTAGGGTCTGATACATAGATGTGATCAATAATTGTATTAGAATTTGATGTGACACTTGTGGGTGAAGTAACTAATTGGTGAAGATTGAATGAGTTAATAACTTGGGTCCATTGGTTGTTTACTTTTGCTAGGTCAATATTAAAATCACCTAGTAAGATAATTTCCCTAGATTCTAATAGGACTAAGTTCATCATGGAGTCAAACTTTCTATCCAATTTTTTCTTTCTGTTGGATTTCTGTAGCAGAACACCATTATAATAGGTGCTGCACCTTTTATAGCTACTTTGATCCAGATGGATTTAACTTCATAACCCTCAAGATGGAAAAGACGTTTGAACGTTACAGACTCACTAATATAGATTAAGATACCTGTTTCTTTGGGCTTTTGCGGATCTTTTCGCACGATTTTATATCCTGTAATGGAAATGTCAATGTTGGTTATGTGTTCTGAAAGTCTTGACTCAGAAAGCCCTAGTATATGAAATGGTTTGCCTTGGTTTGTGATGAGTCTTGTTATATCTTCGATTTTATTGACTGCATGGTTTATATTTAGGTGGCAAATTCGTAAGCCATCCTTGGAGGGCCATGAATTATGTCTTGAATACATTTATTGAAGTTAGTTTTGTGAGGAATGTATTAATGTGTACAAGAATGGTGAAGATAAGGAAGAAAAGAGAGACAATGAATAATAATAATAGGGGGGGGGGGGGGGGGGAGTGAATACTTGATAGGGGTATAGGGGTGGAAGGGTGAAGAAAGGAGTAAAATCAATTACCACTCTGTAGCACACAATTTGTGTATAACTCACTCAGTCCGACAGTAGTCTGAGGAGAAAAAAAAATTCCACAGGTGCCGTGGTTGGTTACCGAGAGAAAGGGGAGATAAAAAACAACAACAACAACAATAGTGCAACCAAATCACCCTCAACAAGCGAGGCCAGACAATACAGCAAAGCACCTGTAAATAAAAGATGCCAGAATATGAATAATAAGCACAACTACAATCAGCACAGTTCCTGGAAAATATGATTTAAAAAAGAAAAAAGAAGAAAGAAAGAACAAATAGTAAAGAAAAGAAAAAGAAAGTGATGAGCACAATCAGCACTGTTTCAGAAAGCTTGGTCCTGGTGTAGGGGATTGTCACTGCTTGTGTCCTGTCACTGTTTGCTTCACACTGCAGCACTGGGTGGGCGTGTCGCCAGCCCAGAATAGAGATATATAATATAAAATTAAACTGTCACCTAATTGACATTTCAAGGCCATGGGTAGCATAACACAGGAATAAGTCCTTGTAAGATGTTATGCAGCTTCTAACTAATGATTGGTTAAAGGAAGTGTTCATACACATGCATGCACGTATGAACGCGCATACATATCCTTGTTCACACACAACACACACACACATACACACACACATAGTGCATACATACGCAAACATAGGTGCACCTGCATACCCCCCCCCCCCCCCCTTCCCCACACACAAACCCTTAATGTGGAGTATTGGTAGGTGAGAATTTATCACATGAGAGTTTCTAGTGTAACCTTAGACAGAAAAGCTGGAGCTGGGTGAAGTCTGGTGGCGGACACTGCTGGGTAGGGTGGGGGCTGGCGGTGGGGAGGAGGCAGGGTCGTCACATGTCGTAGATGTGGGAGGGTTTGTCTGTTGACACAGACACCGTCATTCAGGGGTTGAGGGTTAGGTTGGCGTCCTGACATCCGCGATGAAAAAGGGTATACAGGGACACTGGAATCTGGTTGATACCCTTTTTGAAGCAGAGGTAAGGGTTGCGTCCTCCGTACGTCAGTGGGCCGTGTAGTTGGGGTCGTCAGGAGAGGCTGTCGTTGGTGTCGGGGGTCAGCGTATTTGAGGCTGTACGCTAACCTGTCTGCACGTTTGGGGCTGGGATTGAAAGGGTCAGAATATCAATCTTTGCGTGGGGCCCCACTGGCGGTTGTAAATATGGCAGTGTGGTCTGCAAACGTGATGTTTTCTGCAGAACACACTTTGGCAAGGGACATATTGGATAAGTGAACGGTCTTCTTTAGAGGATGCCGTCCCATTGGGGAAATGGACGATGCCAGCCCGCCCGGCTTGGGGAACACATACTTGATATTTTGGATAAGTTGTGGGCCATTTTTGTGTGTGATGGATGTAATTTTCATGTGTTGATTCCCGATGAAAAAAGAGGGTGCTGTACTTCTTTTTTGCGGGAATGTGTTGAAGCCAATGAATAAGGTCATCAAATGTGAAGCTGAGATGCTGATGTTTTGATTTCTGCCTTTGTAATATAGAATATATCTGACTTGATGTGTCGTGTCACTGAGTCACCCAGGATGAGATTCGTTGTGCTGGAGTGTACTCTTTGTACTGCTAGGTGTTGGCGTGGTGTGAGGGTGTTGTTGGTAGTAGTCTGAGGTGCTTCAGAAGTGTGTGATTGTAGTTTGTCTTTTTTTTTTCTTTGAGGACTGTTGTCCAAACCCTTTGGGTTTGGGTCTTTCTCCTCGGTGTTGTTACGGGTTTGTTTTCCAGAGTCTTTTTGGTTGTTGATGCTGACAGTGTTGGCAGTGTTGCTTGAGGTTGGTTGTTGATTCTTTAGTAATATCGGAGCTTGTTTGCCAGAGTCTGTTTGGTTGTTGAGTTTGAAAGTATTGTCCATGACTTGTAGTGAAGTTGTTGGAGTCAGGTGGGGTTGGCTTCTGGTCAGTGTTTTCATGAGTACATTGATTTGTGTCTTCGTCGTAGTTTAGAGAAGAAGAATCTGTGGTGGTAGGGAAGGAGAAATAAAGTTTCCCGTTCTTTTCTAACTGCGTGTGTGAAGTTGAGTGATTTTGTGTGTGTGTGTGTGCTTTTGATATGTCGTTCGTTGCATAAGTTCTGATCATTCATGGGTTTTTTTTTTGCATTTGAGAATAGTTTTGGTGAGGGAACCCCTGCTTTGGGGTTTTTTGGATTGAGCAAGACAGTGATTATCTTTGCTTCAGTCTTTTGATTTTTTGGGGGCCGTTTGTTTTCACAGGAAACGAGGGGAAAACGGTGGTTTTTGGTAGAGCGGAAAAAAGATGGTGAACTGTTGCACAGTATGGATATGTTTTTTGGCTGTTTTTGGGTGAAATTTTAATGGGTATGTGGGTTTTCTCTACCTTTTTTGTTGGGGAGGGGGGAACTTGCGTCCACAGGGGGTGGGGTGGGCTTTGTGCTTGTTTGTGGGTTGTGGTTTTGGTTTTTTGTGAGAGAGAGAGAGGAGAGAAGAGAGAGAGAGAGTGTGTGTGTGTGTGTCATGCTACCTGTATTACGTCGAGGTTGTGTGACAGAAAATTTTTTTGCCTTGTTGATGCTCTGGGTTCCCTTTAACCCTTTTGGGTTTAGGGGAGCGAGCACCAGAGACCTCAACTTCTTTAAGGGGCAGCATATTGAGGGGGGCCCCTCTCCTCTCCTCTCGCTGCTTTTCCTTCCCGACCCCAAAAATGCAGGGACCCATTTCAGCTGGGTGAACTGGGGACGTACTGAAACCAAGCCCCAAAGGGCACCCATCCAAATTGGTAACCACGCTCCCCATGCTGCTTGACTAGCTGGGGGAAAGCGGTGCCCTTGACCCTGAGCGACCGTGCCTTTTTTGATGGCTTGCCTTTCTAAACAAACCCTTTGCTATAAAAGAAAGCTTCACGAAGCATGGGGTTTTTGTCAAGGACTTCAATTCGGCTTTTCATCTTTTGTACCCCTACCCAAAACCTTGATCAAGAGCATTAAATGCATTAAAGCATAGCATGGTAAAAAAGGAATGATATTTTTGAGATTAACTTTGAGCATTTGTTTCAAGCAGGCATCCATACCTTTTTTGGACCCCCCTCATTGGGAATTTATTCGAATGAATGTTATTTTTGCAAAACAAGGGGGCTTTGAGTCTGAATGTTTGCTTTAGTCTTCCTTGCGTCCCTTTTGAAATTTCATTCTAAGTAATGAAATGCATGCATTCTAAGATCATATTTAAAAACCCCCAAAATTATCAGCCTTTTCCTTGCCACGAAAATTTAAAAATTTAAATAATAATTGAGATTAAATGCTTGAAACTAGTATTTAAAAAAAAAACAGTTGTTCTATTCCCTTTCAATCACCATTAATTTTTGATTGCCCCAAAACGTTTTTCAGTAAAAAGGGAGTTTAGATATTCAAAAAAATTCCACTAAACAAGAAATTTAAATATCTCACAATTCATAAATCAGTTGCTGAAACCATATATTCTTCCCTGTAAAACTTTTTGAATTTGTTCGGGAAAAAATATATATATATTATTATATATATATAAATATATATATATTTTATATATTGTATGTGTGTTTTTGTGTTGTGTATAAGAGAGAGAGAGGAGAAGAAGAAGAGAAGAGGAGACAATGCAAAGACAATGACAAAATTTTTTATTTTGAGGGTATAAAACACACTGTGCTTTTTTATCCATCCCCCCCCTTAGGGCATTTAATAAAATAACCAATACTTCAGTCTCGCAAAAAAAACAAGGGGAAAAAAACCTTTTTAAAACATCCCCCCCCCCCCCCCAAAGCAAGCAATTAAAAAAAATCAAGAAAACCCCACCCCCCCCTGACCCCCCCAAAAACCTAACCAAAACAAACAAACAAAAAAAGAGAACCATCATTTCGTGCTTGAAGCCCCTCCCCTTCGCCAGACCGGTTTGCCCGTCGTTTGCTGCTGCCCTCAGTGTTGCCTGTTTGAAGGGGTCTGGCTTTGGAGCCCTGGGTTCATTTCAATGTCGCCACACTGATGTATTAAATTGCCCATGTATAACAAAAAGAGGAGCACACCTGTCACTACACCGTCTCGTCTTGTTCTCAGTGTCAACACACGCATAAACATGGTGGATTTAAATTTTGCTCTCTTGAACATGAAAGCCAGGTATACAGGCAAAAATCCACCACACACAGTCCTAAAGGCTAAAGGTGAGACTGGCATACTGCACCACCTATCTACCTGCCAAGTGTCACAACTGGAAAGTCACTATAGACTGTGAAATTTAAGTAAACACAGGAGAAACTCTTTAAAACACGTCCACTCCTGATGAGTTCACATTTGATCCCCCAGAGTAGAGGAGAGAGAGTAGAGAAGAGAGAGGAGAGAGAGAGAGAGAGAGAGAGAGAGAGAGAGAGAGAGGAGAGCCAAACTTATAGATCATAAATTGAACACCTTCATACTGTGGAATAGTACACATAGTTGTTACACGTGGTAATAAGATATTAAAATAGGAGATTCACTGGAGCTCAAGTACAGTCAACAAGTCCAAAATAATATTGAAAATCGAAAGTATGAATATGCCCTTTATTAGAATACACAATAATAGAAGGAGAGAGAGAGAGAGAGAGAGAGAGAGAGAGAGAGAGAGAGAGAGAGGAGAGAGAGAATGAATTAATTGCATATCGGTCTTAGGCCATAATACAGAGAGAGAGAGAGAGAGAGGAGAGGATGAGAGAAGAGAGAGAGAGAGAGAGAGAGGAGAGTGTGTGTGTGTGTGTTTCAGAGATGGTACTAAAGATAAAATTCTCAAAACAGTACACGATCACCTTGGACACTTATTTTGATTACTCATACAAAAAATATGTTATGATAAAATAAAAAAAATAAAATAAAAATAATAATAATAATTAATTAAATAAAAAATAAAACCTCAATACGATCACCTTGGACACTTATTTTGATTACTCACACAAAAAATATGTTATGATAAAAAAATAAAATAATAATAATAATAATAATAATCATAATCATAATCATAATAATTAAATAAATTAAAAAAAAAACCTCAATACCCATACTCTTACACAATAAAAACAAGAAAGAAAAGAAAGAGAAAGAAAAAACAACAACAACAACAACCAGCTAAATTCTATAAGGTCATAGTGAGAGAGAGAGAGAGAGAGGGAGAGAGAGAGAGACGAGAGAGAGGATGAGAGAGAGGAGAGAAGAGAGAGAGACGGGATCTGAGAGAGAGAGAGAGATTGTGTTTGTTGTGTGTGTTTCATGATACTCTAAAAAATATATAATTCTCAAGACAGTGCACGATCACACCATTTGATTATACTCAATGCAGGTTATTTGTCAAGATAATTTAATAAACTCAATACCCTGTATACTCATACAATAAAAAAAGGAAGTGGAGAAAGGGGGGGGGGGGGTGGTAGGCCTAATTCTATAAGGTCAGGGAGAGAGAGAGAGAGAGAGAGAGAGAGAGAGAGAGAGAGAGAAGAGGACAATGACATTGACAATGACAAATTCTTTTATTTCGAGATAATATGGAATATATGCACAACTCATGTAGCTTTTGTTAACATCTCTGTCTTCCGAACGGTTTGGCGCATTCAGATTTGCTTGTTTATACCACAATACTGTATACAGTCTAACAATAAAAACAAGGGGAATAACCCTTTCAAATCAGCTCCCCCCCCCCAAACACCCCCCCCCCCCCAAGACAAGAAATAAAAGCATAAATCCATAAAAAAGTACCCCACCCCCACCCACCCCCAAAAACCTTAACCGAAAACAAACAAACAAAAATAACAAAGATTAAAGAGAATGGAAAAACCAAACAACAATGATGATGAAAAAGAGCAAAACAGACAAGAGCAACAACACAAGAACAGTAGAAAAACAACAGGGGGGGGAGCCAAGAAAATAACACAACCAAATTAATAAGTCAATAAAGATAACATCTTACACATTGTCAAATGGTACAAAATACTTGTTACACATAATTATAATCATTATTAACAAAACAAGATCATTTCAATAACAATGAGATATTCACTCAAACTCCCAAATCAATTAGTGAAAATCAAGAAATCGAAAAATCAAATGAATAAAACCGAAACCAATTAAACAAGAAAATAGACCACAAAACACTCCCTTCCCAACACCCCTCCCCTAAACAAACAAGAGACAACCTCCCCCAAAAGTCCAGACTAAATACAAGCGTGTGGGCGCGCGCGCGCGCAGCCCTCAGCCTCACAAACACACACACAAACACACACACACACCCACACACACCAACACACACACACCACACATACACACACACAATACAAAAATCTTAACACACACAGCACACACACTAGCGCACGCTTAGCCACGCATGACACCACACACACCACAACACACACGCACAACATACACATCACACACACTAATAAAAACACTCACCCCACGCACACATACACACACACATTACACACACATTACACACACATACTCACACATTACAAACACATATAACACACACTTTACGCACGGGATTGCCACGCACTGGCCACACCAACACTCTCACAAACACACCATCACATCCATCAACATAGCACATCACACACACAATTATACACACAAACACGCACACACGTCACATCCTAGGGACTACATATCACATTCGCGCTAGACCATTTTTCTCTCACATACAAAGATAATAGGACAACATGTATTTATTATACAAATATATACAACTGTACAAGTTGTACAGACAAAAACAGGAAATAAACATTATTGATGTGCACGAAGACTAGCATAGCTAACCGTAAGCATCAAAGAGAAAAATTGTCCAAATTCTTAACATCGCTCAGCTTTTCAACAAGATAACACACAGAACTGCTTTGCTTTCCGCTCTCATCGGCACCACTACTGTGAATGGGGGTCATTATACGCAGCTGAGTACATTCACTACAACTTACACGACACATATACACACACACATATTCATCATGCGCAAAATCCTATATACACATTATTAGTATTTGATACTTAAGTCTCAGAGAGTAATGAATTTGTCAAACGAGAATCGCTTTGCAAATTGAACATCCATACATCTGTCTTAACACGAAACTACAACCCAAACTTCAATTTTGCTTATGGGGGAAAACTCATGACAAGTTCATTGTTTAACAAATCAAAACAAAGCCAAGGGCACACGCACACACACACACACTACACTCACACAACCAACCACACCACACACAGAAACACATCACATTTACAATAGCCAAAGCCAAGACTCCTAATGTTCATGTTTTCGCAGAGAGTACTAGAGAGGAGAGGAGGAGAGAGAGAGAGAGAGAGAGAGAGAGAGAGAGACACAATGACTCATGAGTGACAATGACAAATTCTTTTAATTTCGAGGATAAGATGAATAAGCGCACATGTGCTTTTTTTTTACAGTCCAGTTCCCCGATAGATGAGAGCGAGAGAGAGGAGAGAGGGTGCGCCTTGTTATCAAAGGATGAATAATAAATGTATATTAGCTCGCGACATGGAACTAGCACAGGATCACCATAATATTCTTTACGAATATTACTCGTACAAATTTCGAACGGCCTATGAAACGAATAAACGAAACGCGGGCAATAACGACTCAAGCAATAAGGAGAAGAGAAAACAATCGCTAAAGTCTTTCTAAACATTGAACATAGCTATTATAGGACAAGTTGTTAGGTGGATTTGAGAGATGAGTTGACTTGATCTGGGGGTGGGGGGGGGGGGGGGGTGGGGGGGGGTGGGGGGGAGAAATTACAGCGAGTGGGAGTGTGTGAGATGTGTGGTGTTGAGTGTGTGTGTGTGGTGTGTGTGTGTGTGATGTGGTTAAAGATTTATGCTTTTTGTTTGTAAACAAACAAGACAAATAAGACATAGGACAAAAAACTAATGAATATCATTCTCAAATAGCAGATAATTTTTTCCACTGGTTTTTGGAAAACACTCTTTATTTCATTTATACTCGCTACAGATTAACACATATTATTGTTATGATAGATAACATTTCTTATAACTAAAGTGTAGTTTAAAAAAATTTAAAATACTAATTTTAGTTTTTTTAAATAATGTTTGAAAAAAAAGATAAATAAAATAAAAAAAAGCCGTACACTTGCTCTAGACTCAACGCCTTTGCTTTAACAATACATAACAATGATAAGTGGCTTTTTGATGACCGCAGAGGAGGAGAGTAAGAGATGAGTCGAGACGCGAGTTATGATGGGAGAGAGAGAGAGTAGAGAGGAGGCACAAACAGTCTGTCACATTCCATATCAGGTGAAGGGAATGGTAAGGGGCAATTGATTGTGGAGGATGGAAAAGGCAGATATGGTAAGGGAGGAATTGCAACTTTTGCCTTTAAGCTAAGGACGGTGGTTCTTGGTTATTTGTTGAGGTTCTCAAGGCATCGTTTGATAATTGAGTTCTTTGTTGACTTTGTTATTGATTGATGTTTGTTTAACATGAACGATGGCATGGGAGATACCACACCAGACAATAGGGCACTGAGTAAGAGTCAGATAATAAGACGTTTGAAGAGATAGTCCCATTCTCACGGCTATTGGGGATCTCCTGGGCTCTTTATTTCGCAATAAGTAGCTCTTCTGGAGTGGTTTAGGGGGGTACAGACTTGTGTCTCCGTTTATATGTTTGACTGGAACTACAGTTCCCTGCGGTATTGATCCTTGAAACATCAGTGACTTCCGTTGTAGATATTAGTAGTACGTTGGCGTAAGTGGGAGAAGTATTTAATTTGAGTTTAGTTACTCAGCTATCTTACTTAGTGTAAGCTGGTACTTTTTTATGTATATAAGAGGACCAGTCTTTAGAGAGATCGTAGGTCATACGACCGTGTCTCAGTAATGGGTTTCATTGTCAGTTTTGGACTAGCAGGAAGATATCCACATATGGCGGTTAGTAAGGTAGTCTTGTGGTAGACTTGTGATTTTAAGATGCGGATGAATAGTTTCCTTGAATGATAATTTAGTCACACAGAGAAATGTGCTTTGATTTTGAGAATATTGGTCTTCTCTTTTGACAGTTGTATTGCATAGATTGAGATAATGTGGTAGAATCTCAAGAATCTGTGATGTTTTGTTCATCTCTGTAGTGTGTACTCCTGGATATCCTTGTGGGATGGGTTTGTTCGCAATTGACTTCCTTTATAATTTTGATGGGTATCAAGGGTTGTGGGTTAAGTTTTGACGCTTTTGTCTAGTGGTAATAAGCGATGCATTTTGTTTTTTGGGGGTGTATAGACATTTGTTTTTTGTTCGGTCCATTCTCATAAGCTGATAAACACTTTTTTGTAGGATGCCTCTTTGCTAGAGAAGATTGAGGTTATTGTGGTATCGTATGAATAGTTTGTGTCTCATCAGCAATAGTTAGCATTTGGAGTTGGATTGTGGTGAGGTTAGGTCCATTCTAATTGATATGATGTGATGATATGTGAATAGGCAGTAGTATGGATAACCTTGTGGTACTCCATGGGCTTGGCTTGGGCCTTGTTGATGTTTGGATGTTAGTTGTGGCATTTGAGACACAAACCATGTTGCCTTGGTTTCTAGTTAGGAAGCAAGTAGTGTGTCAAGGTTTTTGTAGAGAAATGGTAGACAGGTTTAGGGTTTTTTTATGAGAAGTAGTGGTGTGGTCAATTGTGTCAAAAGCTTTTCATTGAGAGTCTACAATAGTATATCCACTAAAAATTTAGCTGTCATTAAATGTTTGAGTAGCCAGTGTCGTACTACGGAAGGTTAAGCGAGCGGACGCAATGTATGAATGAGGTGATTTTTGTCGCTGAACTCCTGACTGGATTAGGGTGGCTTAACTGTTGGTGTATCTAAACTGACCGGATCATATGTGTTTGGTTTATATTTATAGTTTTGTTCATACAGGGTTTGGGCAGATAGGATAGTATATGATGAGATACAATTTGTGGTCTATAGTGTAGGTGGGTCTGAGTGTCACCCAAGATTTGTAGCATGGGGATTACTTTAGCTGGTTTGAAGCACTTGCGGGAAATGGTTTCTTTTTTTTTCAAGACTCAACATTGGGTAATGTAATATGAAATGTTTAGTGGTCGTACTGTCGATAATCTGGAGCTGACTAGCTTCAATGCATTTCCACACGCTGGTGCCTATTCATCAAGACCACGCGTTCTTGATATTGTCTTGCAGGGCGTGTTAGATAACCATGAGACCTCTAAGAACAGACATAAATGGAAATGTGAAGTTTTGAAGGAGTTCAGCTGCTTTCACTGTCAGATATTGTTTTAGTTCATTGAGTTATACTTGGACTTTGATTTTATTCTCATTTTTAACTACATGTTAGTAGGAGACATTAATATTGAAAGTGATTTGTAAGTTGTTTCAGCAGTAACGTCTCTGGATTCTCATTTGTTTTGAAGATGTACTGTTGTTATAGTTATTTGATTTGATGGCTCGCCATACGCACAGTACTTTGGGTTTTGTTTGAGGGGATAGGTTATATGTCCGTTAGGAAATATTCGCTTTTTTTTTCCTCGCAGTTTTTGTGATGTGTCAGGATTTGCTATAATTTTTTTGACTTCTTCAGAATTAGTTATCGTTTCTTTCAAAAGCGAGTCATCATAAGTTAGCATGCTTCCTTCTAGATGCCGTAGTGAGCAAGTGGTTGTGGCGGTATATTTGATTTGAATTGAGGTTTTAGTGGGGCATGTTTGTTGTAAATAGCGTAGTTATAAGTGTTTATCCAAGAATGCTTTAGGGCTAAGTCGGTTGAGACAAGGGAATGTTTTTGTGATTTTGTTCCGAAAGAATGGAGGTTATTAATAGGATAAGAAATGATTTCAGTACTAGATTTGAGCAAAGGAACCGTATATATTATGTTTCTTGTCCGGCCAGGTTTGGGGATTATTTGTTCGTTTTTTGGACCCACGTGTAACAGGGACTTGGGTAGTGATCGCTACAGGGATAGACCGGGGATAAAGTTTCGACAATAGTTGTTGGGGTTAAGATATAGTATAGAATGATGGTCATATTATTGTGCTTGAGTTTGTGATTGTGACTCTCGTGGGTGTATTAAATTAGTTGGTGGAGGTTGTATGAATTTATCTTATCTGGGGCCAATGAATTATTTACTCTTTTGTTAGATTAGCGGATGACCTTTACCAGTCTCCTGATAAGATTTATTTCACTTGATTCTAATAGGACTGTTATTCATTCATGGAGGTCATAATTGTGTCAGTCCTCAGTTTCTTGTCGCTTTGGGATGTTGTTGATTTCCCGGTTTGCTCAAGGATCGGCAATTACAATTAGGTTGGGCCCCGTTTTATAGAAATCTCTAGATATCCCATCATCGGTATTATAACAACATTAAATGTTTAAATTGGAGAAGAGACGCTTGAAAGGTTTATGGACTTTCGCATATGTATAGTTTTAGGCTTCCTGTTTCTTGGGCTGGTTGCGTTGACTTTATCGCAGGGTGTGTGTATTGTTCCCTGGATATAACTATCATTGTCCATATGATCGGTCTGAGGTCTCGACTCAGAATCTGCCTCTAGTATGTGAAACATGTAATTCCTTTGTTTTGTGATAAGAGTATGAGATATTTCTTCGAAGTTTTATACTTTTAGATATGCAGTGGTTTAGAAGTTAGGTGGCAAATATCCTGTAGGCATATCCTTTAGAGGGCCACCTTATTGTGGTTGGTATGCATTTGTTTTTATTTTTGGTGTGTAGAGGAAGGGATATGTGTTAGTAAGGAAGACGAAACGCGAAGACCAAGGGAACAACTGGCAGTAAGGGAAAACTAGAAAATAGTTGGTAGTTTGGAGAACTCATACTCACACATAAAGGGGGGTATATGAGATAGGGTGGGGTGGGTGGAGGGGAGTTGTGAAGGAGAAAAATGAGTTGGGATCTCAAAGAATCAAGGAACAGAACTGAGGTGACGGTGTAAAAACAAAATTAACCGGTAATTTGAAAAATCCTCTACACTTGTTATAGCTTCACAACAGTAAAACAAACGCTCAGGTAACTTCGCGATAAACCCTGTAAGTGTCAGATTAAAAGGGTCCCATGGCTTTCATTAGGAGCCTGGTCACAGTTAGTCTACTTCCTAGCTGAAGAGTCTCCCTAATGGCCAACACCAAATTGTACAAAGTGCTGCTCTCCGTTGATAAATTGCAACCTGATGGAGGCAGTGAGGATGTGTCCCGAGAGTTGGTGCAGCAATTCCTTGTCCAACTAGTAAAGGGTCACTCAGTTAAATAGCTGAGGGGGTGGGTGGTAGGAAGACATCGCAGCACAGGCCACGTCTATGTTGTCAAATGAAAAAGGGCCACTCAGCTAAGTAGTCCAGGGTTTTCGCTGCTCGGCTCTTTCCTCTCACTGAAGATATATGTACTGTCAAGCGCACGTAACTGAATAAAGTCACTCAGCAGTCACTGAACAATGCCACACAGCGAATAGTCCCTAGTTCGATGCACAGTGTTGCACACTTCACTGCACAGTTTGTTTATCACTGAAAAAAGGCCACTCAGCAATTAGTCCAGGGATTTGCTACACAGCTCATTCCCTCACTGAATAATGTTACTCAGCAGTGACTGAACAATGTCACTCAGCAGTCACAGAACAATGCCACACAGCGAATAGTCCCAAGTTGGATGCACAGTGTTGCACACTTTACTGCATGGGGACTGTCATAACAAAGCTGAGACCTGTTGCACTGGTCAAAACTGATGTTTAAAAAAAACAAAACAAAAAAAAACCACACACAAAAAAACCCCTCCAACCAAACAAATAAGCAAACAACTACAAGAGAGAGAGAGAGATGGGGTGTGAGTATGCATGTATTTTGGTATAACTGCGGGTGTGTCTAAATCACCACGTAGTGAATGGACATGAAACAAAACTGAACAAAACAACAGATAGCTCACCTTACCTCCCCTGTCGGATGACATGGAGTTTGGCGTTAGCCCAAACACCCAATGACACCCACACGATCCTCCTTCCTTCTCCATGTGCTCCGGTCTTCTTCTTCTTCTTCTTCACTGGTCCTGCTGACTTCATGGATTCTCATCCAAATCCTGTGGCATGAGAATCCATGAATATTGACGACTTTTTTTTAAACGTGTGTTCGCTTTTCTGTACTTTTGTCTTGCGTTGTGTAGATTATAAGATCTAACGAATTCACGGAGTTTTTTTTTTTAAGGGAGATACTGACAGATTTGAAAAGATATTAAACCAAAATGAACACTGCATGTATATTATGGGTAAGGTCTAGTTCATGTTGTAAGCGCTTCGATTTGTTGGTTTTACAAGATTCAGCGCTATATAAATTCCATTTATTATTATTATTATTATTATTATTATTATTATTATTATTAAGTCAGCAGGGCAGTACAGCGAAGACTGGAGCAAATAGAGAAGGAGGATCATGTGGGTGTCATTGTGTGCCGCGGTTAATATCAAACAGGGTGACAGGTGAGAAGCCGGCAAATGAAAAAAATTCTATTACCAGACCTTAATAAATGAAACACTCTCTATACAAAAAGCCCTTTCTGATATCTCAGTGACAGTTTCACCACCACAGATGCTTTGTCTTTCACTGGCATACAATATCTACACGCACAGCGCACACCTTAAAACTTATTCCACTTTTTTTTAATAATAAAGAGAAGGCCATTATGTGTAAGGTCGAAACGGATGACATCATTGACAAAACTGCATACACACCAAGTCTGGATGTAAAAACAAAAACAAGAAAAGGACATGAGTTTATGCTTACTCCATTATCCTGAAATAAAATAAAATGAAATAAAAATATAAAAAATCAGAACAAAAACAAAACAAAACAAAAGGAAAGGAAATAAAACAAAATAATCATATTAAAAAAAAAAACACCAATGAGATCAGGCACCGCATCCACGGCAACTAGGAGGGGGATGCTGTGACCTTGGCACAAAAGACAGACTGGCTGGTGCTCGGAATAACCAGGAAGCCCGTTCCACCAGACTTGCCACAAGACAATAGGCGAAAACTTCAACCATAAAACACAGGAGCACTCATTCTCACCAGCCTCTGTGAAATAGCCAGGAAGCCGTTCCACCAGACTTGCCACAAGACAATAGGCGAAAACTTCAACCATAAAACACAGGAGTACTCATTCTCATGGGGACATATGGGGACGGGATAGCTCAGTGGTCGGAGCGCTCGCTTTCCCCCAGCCAAGCTAAGCAGCGTCGAGCGTGGTTACCAGTTGGATGGGTGACCGTTTGCGCACCTGGGCTTCAGTACAGTTCACCCAGCTGTAAATGGGTACCTGCCCTCTTTAGGGTCAGGGAAGGTAAAGCAGCGAGGGAGAGAAGATGGGCGTCGCCCTCAATATGCTGGCCCTAGAGAAGTGAGGTCTCTGACGCCTCGCTCCCCTACGACCTTATAGGTTATGGGACTCCTTTACCTTTACCTTTTTACTCATTCTCACCAGCCTCTGTGAAATAACCAGGAAGCCCGTTCTACAACACTTGCCACAAGACAATAGGCGAAAAAGTGAACGAAAGAAAGGAGCAGCCGTTCTCCCCAGCTTTACAAATCGGCGTGCCCTGATCAAAGATTTGGCCGCACGGAGGCCTAGTATGGGGAGGAGACCTTTGTGTTCCTTGAATAGACAGGCAGGCGATTGAGGGTACCAGGCTTTGGTTTCCCTAGCATTTCAGATTGTAGGTCTGCTTTTATTTCCTTACGCCTTTGTTGTTGTTTTTTCCCTTCTTCTTCTTTTGTTTTTTAAAATAAAAGAAGTAGCTGCCATGATGTCAGTCAGGCCGCTATAGCGATATTTCTCTCTCTCTCTCTCTCTCTCTCTCTCTCTCTCTCTCTCTTCTCTCTCTATCTCTCTCTCTCTCACTCTATCTATCTATCTATCTATCTATCTATCTATCTATCTCTCTCTCTCTCTCTCACTCACTCAATCTATATCTATCTATCTATCTATCTATCTATCTATCTATCTATCTATCTACCTATCTATCTATCTATCTATCTATCTATCTATCTATCTATCTATCTATCTATCTATCTATCTATTTGGTGTACGAGACACCAGGAAGTTTGCGAAAGCATCTCATCTCCATTGCCTATATCCTTTCAATGTCTGCTGTTATGGTCCACGTTTCCAATACAAACAAAAATATGGACATGACCGAGAAACGTATCAGTCTGATCTTGAGGTCGATGGCTGTTCTTGTCGTTCCAGATGACTTAGTCTGGTCTTTGAGGCTGTGGTCTAGGCTATCCCGGAGAGATATCACGGAGAGAGTTCTTCATCTCATTGCAGTAGCTCCCAGATCTTTAAAGCTATGGACGGTCTCGATTTTCTTCTTGTCTATGGTAATATCAGCGATGATGCCATTAGCACTATTTTCCATAAAATGGATCTTCTCTAATCTGATTCATCTACATGCCATATGCCGAAGAGGCCTTATCAAAATGATTTGCCAAGTTGACTAGCTCTTACTCTTTGCCAGTTAGGCCGTAGATGTTGTCGGCAAAGCGTACGTTTGCACTTGTCCTGTCCCCGATGCTGACTGTTCCCTCGAGGCTTTCAAGTGCACCAGCCATTATTCTCTCTAAGAAGATGCTGAAGAGGATGGGAGAGAGCAGACATCCTTAGCGTACCCCAATTATGGTTCCTATGTTGTTTTCGAAGTAGACTGCGCTGGTTGCCTTGTTATAGAGGCGACCTATGGTTCTGATCAAGCTGGCATGGACGTTACACAGCTTCGTTGTTGCCCCCACAAAGCTGTAGGCTAAGCTCTTTTGAACGCCTTCTTAAAGTCCACAAAGACGCGGTGAAGATCTTGCTGGTGCTGCAGGTGCCGCTCACAAGTATTGTAAGGTTGAGATTGTGCTCCACCCTGCTCTGACACCTGCCCGTTCTTCTTGGATAATGTGCTCAGCTTGTGGCGTCCAGTCTATCCAGGAGGATTCTTACCACGACTTTATTTTGATGACTGATCAGGATGATGGTAGGGTAGTTGTGGCGGAGTTTAGAATAGTTGTACGTTGCCAAATTACCGGGAAAGCGATAATCAGGGACCGAGTCCAAGGCGTTGGTCACTGGCCAGTCCGCCAGATCTGAATGTCAGTGACGAGGTCCACGTCCGTCATGGCCTCTCCTCCTGCCTGGACCAGTTCTGGAGGAATGGTGTCCGCTCCTGCTGACTTTCCTTTCTTCAGCGATTTTACAGCAGCTTCAACTTCTTCCCGCTGGATGGAGTAGCTGTCCTTGTTTATTTATTTACTCATTAAAAATTTTTAAAAATTCTTTTATATCGAGGATAATGGAATAAGCACTTGTGTGCTTTTTTTGACATCCAGTCCCCGTGTGTATGCAGTTTTGTAAATTTTGTCATCCGTTCCCGCCGGCACACAATGTAGCCCGAAAAGCGGAACGGGTTTTAACGTGTGCGCAAGATGTTCTGTGTGTGTTCGCACACAGGGCCTCGGTTTATAGTCTCATCCGAGGGACTTTTGGGGAGGGTGGAGTCTGCACTGATGTTAACTCCAGGGGAAAATATTCCCCTTGAAGGATTCCCAATGCCATTGGTTTGTGTCTTATCTGACATCACCTTTCAACATCATTACAAAAAGCAGAAGCAACCATATACTTTTCTAATGTTCCTGAACTATATGGGCTGGTTGGTTTAAAGAAAAAAAAGATGTTACAACTAGACACAGTATGGAATACACTCATGTTCTTCGTTTTTTTCCCAGTTTGATATAACTGGGAATTTTGGGAGGCTCTCTCTCTCTCTCTCTCTCTCTCTCTCTCTCTCTCTCTCTCTCTCTCTCTCTCTCTCTCTCTCTCTCTCTCTCTCTCCTGAGATCTCAGAATTAAGATGTGTCAGGAAGAGCTCCAAAGTCAAGATAAAATTTTAAAAGTAACATGAGGAAGATCAGCATTATTAATATGCAGATATGCTCGCCTTTATCTGTTTGACAAGCGGTATACACTGCAGATATGCTCGCCTTTATCTGTTGGACAATGTTGGACAAGCCTGTATACACTGCAGATATGCTCGCCTTTATCTGTTGGACAATGTTTGACAAGCCTGTATACACGTGCAGATATGCTCGCCTTTATCTGTTTGACAAGCGGTATACACTGCAGATATGCTCGCCTTTATCTGTTGGACAGTGTTATCAATGTATCATTATATGAATCTTTGTCTGTTTGACAAGTGTTATAATATGCAAATATGTTCATCTTTGTCCCTGTAATAAGTGTTACAAATATGTAAATATGTTCATCTGTATCTGTTTGACAAGTGTTATGATTATGCAAATATGTTCATCGTTATCTGTTTGATAAATTACAAATATGCAGATTGGTCATATTTATCTGTTTGGCAAGTGTTATAAATGTATAGGCATATCAATCTTTGTATGTTTTGACACATGTTTTAGATGTGCAGATATGTTCATCTTTGCCTACTTGAAAAGTGTTATACACATGCAAATTGTTCATCTTTATCTATTTGACAAGTATCCTAAATTGTGTGCACCTTAGTGCAAGGAACTATAAACTTTGATAAATTCTTTTTTGTGTTTTTCATCAAAATAGTGTCCTGCTTAATTTATTATTTTCATTTTGGGGGCTAGAAATCGAGGTTCACCAATGATGAGATTTTGCGTATGCCACCGTTTTTGCCCACCATGAAGGTAGCCACATTCCAACTTTGGGGATGTATGCTGGGTATGTTCGCATTTCCATAACGCTGACGTGAATTACGGGATCTTTAACGTGCATTATTTTGATCTTATGCATATCTATCTATCTATCTATCTATCTATCTATCTATCTATCTATCTATCTATCTATCTATCTATCTATCTATCTATCTATCTCTCTCTTCTCTCTCTCTCTCTCTCTTCTCTCTCTCTCTCTATATATATATATATATATATATAAACAAGAAGGGAATTGAGGCATTGACAGGTCTGCACTTGAAGTTGACCTGGGAAATCGTAAACACCCCGCCCCCAAACACCCCCCTCCCCCCAAACACCCCCCCCCCTCCCCAAAAAAAACCAAACCCAAAAAACAAACAAACCCCAACCCATACCCTTACTTTACCAGACGCACGGGGATTCGAACCCACGGACTCATGGGATTGAAGTCGAATGGTCTTAACCACCCGGCTATGACTGTCCTGGGTGCTCAGTAAAAAGGGTAGTTTTCACTTGGCTCTCTGTGGGGATTGACTCGCGGGTTTTTCCTATGCCTCCACAACAGAATCCCCTGCCCTACAAAAGGCACCCACCACGCCCAACCTATTCATTCTGCCCGCGCGTATTGCATCCTGGTCATTCAATATTTCTATGGACAGGCTGTCACCGTCACCGTCACCGATCCCTCATTTTCCGAATCCTTTGGGGCGCCTTCGAAGCTTTGCCAACCACCTTTCTCCAGTCCTCGCGTCTCTCAGCCGCCCTCACGGTGTCTCTCAGCTCCAATGTCTGTCCACTCTCGAATGTTGTCCTCCCATATTCTTCCTTTGTCTGCCTCTTCTTCTTCCTCCTCCTCCCCTCACTGAGCCTTGTAGGATTGTTTTAAGCAAGACCAGAGGAGCGTGTGACATGACCAAACCACTTCAGTTTTCGTTGTCTGACGAGTGTTTGAAGGTCAGTATAGGGCCCGATTTCATTGCCGATGATGCGTCTCTTGACTTCTTCATTCGTGATGTGGTCCTTCGAATGGGACTAGAAACCGAGGCCCCGTGTGCGAACGCACGTTAAATCCTGTTCCACTTTTCGTAAGAGTAGCTTATTTTGTGCCGGTGGGAACAGATGACAGAATTCACAAAACCGCATATACACGGGGACTGGATGTAAAAAAGCACATGAATGCTTATTCCATTATCCTCGATATAAAAGAATTTAAAAAAAGTGGTCTTTGTACGAGATGCCTGAGTCTTCGGAAGCACCTCATTTCTACAGCTCTTATTCTTCTCTCTAAGTCCGCTGTGAGGGTCCATGATTCACATGCATATAAGAAGATTGACATGACCAGAGAGCGCATCAGTCTGATTTTGGAACTGATGGCGATTTTTCTGTTGCTCCAGATGTGTTTGAGCTTGGTCATTGCGGCTGTGGTCTGGGCAAGTCTTGACAGTATTTCTGGTTTTGATCCCTCGTCTGTCACGATAGATCCCAGATATTTGAATCTGTGAACATTTTCAAGTTTCTGGTCTTTGATTTTGATTTTTTATGTGAAGTTGCTGTTTGTCATCACTTTTGTTTTTTCCCAGCTGATTTCCATATAAAATTTTGTTGATTTTTCTTCTACGCGGTTCACTAAGTCTGTTAGTTCTTGCTCGTGACCAGCTAATCCGTCAATATCATCAGCGAATCGTAAGTTTGTGATTGTTCGCCCTCCAATACTCACAGTTCCTTCATGTTCTTCTAGTGCTTCTTCCATGGTTCTCTCAAGAAATAGATTGAAGAGAGTAGGGGAGAGCAGGCAGCCCTGGCGCACACCGACCGTCGTCCGAAACCAATCACCTATGTTGTTGTTGTGAAACACTGCACTTGTAGCATTCTCATAGAGGCTCTGTACAACTTTGATTAGGTTGGCATTGATGTTGTAGAGGTTCATAGTTTCCCACAGTGCAGCGTGCCAAACTCTGTCGAATGCTTTCTTAAAATCATAAAGACATGGTAGAGGTCCTGTTGATGCTGGAGATATTTTTTCCATTAAAAGTCTTATGTTGAAGATCTGCTCTGTTGTACTCTGTCCAGGTCTGAAACCAGCTTGTTCTTCTGCGATGATTCTTTCAGCCTGTGGTTTGAGCCTGCATGGGCTTAATTCAGAGACCACCTTTTAAAAAACTGTTTCCCCCCCTTTTTTTGTTGTTGTTGTTGGTACTTTTATCCCACTTTAAATCACGACAAGATTTCTCTGCGTGAAATTCGGGCTGCTCTCCCCGGGAAGAGCGCCTCGCCACAAGAGCAGCGCCACCCGGTTTTTTCTTTTCTTTTACCTGTCTGCAACTGTATTTGTTTCCCTATCAGAGTGGCTTTTTTTCCTACAGAATTTTGCCAGGGCAACTCTGTTGTTGCCGTGGGTTCTTTTACGTGGGCTAAATAATTATGTGTAACACTTGGGACCTCGGTTTATCGTCTCATCCGAACGACTAGCACCCAGACCACCACTCATGGTCTAATGGATAAGGGGGGGGGGGGATGAAGGGGGAGTTTTGGGTCCAAACGGGACCTTTCTGTGTGAACAATGGTAGCGCCGTCTTCCCTTCCTTCCTGGTAGTTCGCACGCGTGATTCTGCTGACCCTGGGTTCGAATCCTCTTCAAGAAGATTTGTTCCCTTTGGAGTTAACATCAATGCCGACTCCATCGACACTCCGCCCGCCCCCCACCCCCCCCCCCCCCCCTCCCCTTAAAAACATCCATCCCATGAGACTGTTTATCAAGCTATCATGTTTGAACGCTCGTAGAATATCTTGCGCCTACGTTAAAAAAACTATTCCGGCATTTTTGTTTTCCTAATTCAAATTCAAAGTTTTTATTTCGAGGATAATGCATAAGCACAATTGTATCTTTATTTATTTATTTATTTTACGGCCAGTCCCTTTTTTTTGGAAGAGTAGCCCATCATGTGCCGGTGGGAACGGATGACAAAGTTGACAAATCCGTATACAAACTTGGATTGGATGTAAAAAAGAAAACAAAAAGCACATGAGAGGTTATTTCATTATTCTCGATATGAAAGAATAAAATACATTTTTTATAAAACAGGTAGTTCCAGACTTGACATGTCTCCTTGGTGACTTTGGCATGGCCAGTTAAAGTCAAGTCAAGTCAAGTCAAAAACACTTTCATCATCCAATGAATGTCCATTACAATACTGACAGGCACATTGATATGTATCATTATCTCGAAAGACACAAGAAAGTTACATTTCATATTGGTATGAACATTCCAAGATAACTTCAAATAAAAGTATCTCACACGCACGCACGCACACAAAATGGAATAAATAAGGTAAAGGTGTCCCATAACCTATAAGGTCGTAGGGGAGCTAGGCGTCAGAGACCTCACTCACTTCTCTAGGGGCCAGCATATTGAGGGTGGCGCCCATCTCCTCTCCCTCGCTGCTTTACCTTCCCCGACCCTAAAGAGGACAGGTACCCATTTAAGCTGGGTGAACTGGGGGAACTGTACTGAAGCCAAGGCGTCACCCATCCAAGCCCTAATCTCACTCGACGCTGCTTAAGGCTGCAAACCGTTATTAAAAAATCACTCTTTTCCTTCTGTTTTTTATGTGACTCTTATATTCATACCACAGTACTAAGGCATCCACAGAAATAAAAACCACTTTTTGTGAAAGACTAGCCTCTGACTCAAAACTCATGTGATTTTGAACAAATTTGGTAGGTTTGAAATTTTTAACTTTTTCAGCAAACACTGTACTCCCTCAGGCCTTTGTCGTCTGCTAGCTTCCTTACCACAATATTGCATGCGCAGGGTCAACGCTGTAGGAATTCAGTCAAACCTCATTTGATGGTTATTTCCAACTTTCTCGTGACTACCTGGTATTGCTCTATGTCCTCAATAAAAAAACAACAACAAGTGCACAGTCCATTTTTTCATTGATTAAAAAAAAAATCTGTGAAAATCACCAACATTTCCCCCCCACTCCCACTCTATACAAGATACTACGTGACCCCCAAATTAATACCGGTATGCAGCCCAAACTTGGCATGGGGGAAAAGAGAGTAGCACTCCGACCACTGAGCTGTCCTGTCTCCTAAAGTAGGAATACAATGTTATCAAAAGCTGAAGGTGAGCTAGTTCAGATGTCGTGGGGCCTACAACACGCTCGCTCCATGGCGCATGAAAGCTTTTTGTGTGAGATGGGGATCTAGAAAAGAGGGCACATAGAGGGCTAGACCCCATTCGGAAGAACATGTGTATGTGCCTCAAACGATACTTGCCCCATTGACAATAATGCACGATACTCTCTCGCTATGTTTAGGAAGTTTTGCACCAAAGGGTAGAATGTACGGTGTACATGGAAGTTATAGCAGTATGCATCATGAAATAATAATAATAATAATTAATAAAGAATAATAACAATAATAATATAATGATGGTGATAATAATAATTTAAAAGAATAATAATTATAATAACGGTGATGATAATAATAATTTAAAAAATAAATAATCATATCATATCATTATTAATCATCTTCAACAGTAAGTAGTGAGTAAGTACTTTATAGTACACTTTACTACAATCTATACATATCTGACTATAATAACACTTGTACAACTACTATATTTAAAATGTATATCTGTCGATTAAAACTTACTTGTCAAACAGATACAGATGAACATATCTGTACATTTATACACCTTGTCAAACAGATAAGATGAACATATCTGTAATTAATCCAACATTGTCAAACAGATGCAGATGAACATATCTGTACATTTATGCAACACTTGTCAAACAGATAAAGATGAACATATATGTACATTTATACAACACTTGTCAAACAGACAATGATGAACTTATCTGTACATTTATGCAACACTTGTCAAACAGATAAAGATGAACATATCTGTACATTTATGCAACACTTGTCAAACAGATAAAGATGAACATATCTGTACATTTATGCAACACTTGTCAAACAGATAAAGATGAACATATCTGTACATTTATACAACACTTGTCAAACAAATAAAGTGAACATATCTGTACATTTATACAACACTTGTCAAACAGATAAAGATGAATATATCTGTACATTTAATCAACACTTGTCAAACAGATGCAGATGAACATATCTGTACATTTATGCAACACTTGTCAAACAGATAAAGATGAACATATATGTACATTTATACAACACTTGTCAAACAGATAAAGATGAACATATCTGTACATTTATGCAACACTTGTCAAACAAATAAAGTGAACATATCTGTACATTTATACAACACTTGTCAAACAGATAAAGATGAACATATCTGTACATTTATACAACACTTGTCAAACAGATGCAGATGAACATATCTGTATATTTAAACAACACTTGTCAAACAGATGCAGATGGACATATCTGTATATTTATACAACACTTGTCAAACAGATAAAGATGAGCATATCTGTACA
This sequence comes from Rapana venosa, assembly GCA_028751875.1. Taxonomy (NCBI): domain Eukaryota; kingdom Metazoa; phylum Mollusca; class Gastropoda; order Neogastropoda; family Muricidae; genus Rapana; species Rapana venosa. Next base: position 7,023,515 of record CM054135.1, read on the forward strand.
TTTATACAACACTTGTCAAACAGATACAGATGAACATATCTGTACATTTATACAACACTTGTCAAACAGATAAAGATGAACACATCTGTATATTTATGCAACACTTGTCAAACAGATAAAGATGAACATATCTGTACATTTATACAACACTTGTCAAACAAATAAAGTGAACATATCTGTACATTTATACAACACTTGTCAAACAGATAAAGGTGAACATATCTGTACATTTATACAACACTTGTCAAACAGATGCAGATAAACATATATGTACATTTATGCAACACTTGTCAAACAGATAAAGGTGAACATATCTGTATATTTAAACAACACTTGTCAAACAGATAAAGATGAACATATCTGTACATTTATGCAACACTTGTCAAACAGATAAAGATGAACATATCTGTACATTTATGCAACACTTGTCAAACAGATAAAGATGAACATATCTGTACATTTATACAACACTTGTCAAACAGATAAAGATGAACATATCTGTACATTTATACAACACTTGTCAAATAAAGATGAACATATCTGTACATTTATACAACACTTGTCAAACAGATAAAGATGAACATATCTGTACATTTATACAACACTTGTCAAACAGATAAAGATGAACATATCTGTATATTTAAACAACACTTGTCAAACATAAGATGACATTACATTAGTCAAACAGATAAAGATGAACTAATTCTGTACATTTATGCAACACTTGTCAAACAGATAAAGTGAACATATCTGTACATTTATACAACACTTGTCAAACAGATAAAGATGAACATATCTGTACATTTATGCAACACTTGTCAAACAGATAAAGATGAACATATCTGTACATTTATGCAACACTTGTCAAACAGATACAGATGAACATATCGGTACATTTATACAACACTTGTCAAACAGATTAAGACGAACATATCTGTACATTTATAAATAATAATAATAATAATAATAATAATAATAATAATAATAATAAATGGAATTTAAATAGCGCTATATCTTGCAAAGACAAATCAAAGCGCATGCATTCAACCTAATCTTACACAGTCATGCAATCAATGATAAATAATCAATAGTTTAAGCAAACAGATATTTACAAACATGGTGCGATGCAGACAAAATCTATTAAATAAAATTTCAACAGTCAAATGTTTTTCGAAAACACACACACACTCACGCAGGTCATATACTTTAGCAGGGTGATAAGACATGGGTTAGTGAAGGTGGGATAGTTCTGATATGAAACAGGAGGGGGAAATCTTAGGTTTGAAATAAATATGTCTTGAGGCTGGATTTAAAAGTGTCATAACTAGGTTTCTGGCGAAGAGAGAGAGGGAGCTCATTTATACAACACTTGTCAAACAGATAAAGATGAACATACCTGTACATTTATACAACACTTGTCAAACAGATACAGATAAACATATCTGTACATTTATACAACACTTGTCTGATAATAATAATAATAACAACAACAACAACAACAACAACAATAATAATAATAATAATAATAATAATTATAATGATAATAATAATAACAAATGGAGCTTATACAGCCCTATATCTTGCAAAGACAAATCAAAGCGCATACATTCAACCCAATCTCACACAGTCATGCAACCAACGACAAACAATCAATACTTTAAACAAACAGACACCACAAACAAGGTAGGCTGCAGACCAAATCTATGAAATAAAATTGCAATAGTCAAATGTTTTTCAAAAGCACACACACACACACACACACTCACACAGGTCATATACTTTGGCAGGGTGATGATAGGACATGGGTTAGTGAAGGTGGGATAGTTCCGACATGAAACAGGAGGGGGGAAATCTCAGGTCTGAAATAAATATGTCTTGTGGCTGGATTCAAAAGTGTCACAACTAGGCTTCTGGCGAAGAGAGAGAGAGAGGGAGCTCATTCCAGGTCGATGGACCCGAAACTGAGAAACATACGAGACGAACATACCCGCATACCTATAGCATTTTGTCAAACAAATAAACATGAACACAACATATCTGCACGTTTATGGCACCCTTGTGGCTATGCTTCTCCAAATCCTGTGAGGCCACCTCGCTTCTGAAAGTCTGAGAATGTCCCTCCCAGTGCTGTCTCTCCGTTTTGTGCTCCACTCCTTTATTTTTCCATCAGGTGTGTAGGCTGTTAACATCATAGATCCCTGTAGTAATGTGTTCTGTTGGCAGTTTGAAGGTAAAATCTGTTTATTTATTTATTTATTTATTTATTCTTTTATTTGGAGGATAATGAAGTAAGCACTCATGTGCTTTTTTATATATATAAACATCCAGTCCCTGTGTGTAGGCGATTTGGTAAATTTTGTCATCCGTTCCCACAGGCACGCAATGGTCTTCTCTTACGAAAAGCAAAAGCGGAACAGGATATAACGTGTGCGCAAGATGTTATGGTGTGTACACCAAGGGGGTGGAGGGGGGGGGGTTAGGATAGTTGTTAAAATAATGTGATAGCTTCGTTATAAATAATAACTATCGTTAATAAATATTGATAGGAGGATAGTAGTGAGTCATGCATGCTGTTAACTATAGGGGGGCGAAATCCCATTGAAGGATTCAAACTAGGTTGTCAGATATTCGAACACTAGTAATCCGTCCTCCATCCCCCTCACACCCCCCCTTTTCCATCTCGGCACCAGTAGCACACTTTCAAACTGATCCATCCTTTGTGACTTGTAGTGGCTGGCACACCATTGTTAATCGGACCTGGACTGATCCGGATACGTAGAAAAGTAATAATTAATATAATAATGTATAATGATGATAATACACTACTACTAATAAATAATATGATGATATATAAATAAATAATAATATAATGATTGATGTATAATAATGATGATATAATGATAATAATAAAAAATATATTAATGATGATAATTATTAATGGAGAGTGATCATATAATATAATATAATAATAATATCTAATAGTGATAAATAATAAATGATAAAATAATAATAATGTAGAATAATTAATAGATAATAATATAATAATAATAATAATTAATAATAATAATAACACCAGTAATAATAATAGTAATATATAATGATTGATGGGGGAGTTGTATATTAGCACCGATCTTGTAAGGAAACAAATCTAAAACGCTTGCATTCAAACCATCAACACGCATGGCATGCGCTGACATGCAACGTAAAAACAAGATAAACAAATATTTTTTTTTATGTTACAACACACACACACTAACTCACTTAGGTGGGGGAAGGGGGGTGGGGTGGGCGGAGGGATGATTAGGTATGATTTGGTGTGGTGCTCTGTTTTCTTATTCCTTTTCTTGGGTAAGGTGTGGTGGTGTTATTTTTGCAGCGCCGTGTCCATCTCTTTTCTTACTGTTGTCTTCTCTGGTGGGTAAGAACACTACACCAGCCCCCCACACACACACACACACACACACACACAACACACACCTAGCCTGCCTGCAGAAGCAATTACTAGGGGATGGGAGGGGGGGGGGGGGTAGGGGGGGGGGGGGGGTTAAAAAAAAGTCCCCGGGTGTCATGTTAGATCAGGTCAGGTCAGGGGTGATGGGGGTGGAGGGGGGTGGGGGGAGGGAGGGAGGGGTACCTTTGACTCTTAGGATTTATTTATTTATTTACTTATTTATTTATTCTTTTATATCGAGGATAATGGAATAAGCGCTTACGTGCTTTAAAAAAAAATCTTTTTTTTTTTTTTTTTTTTTTTACATCTAGTCCCTGGAGTGTACGGGGGTGTCAGGTCAGGTCAGGTCAGGGGTGATGGGGGTGGGGGGTGGGGGGGTGAGGGAGGGGTACCTTTGACTCTTAGGATTTATTTATTTATTTATTTACTTACTTATTTACTTATTCTTTTATATCGAGGATAATGGAATAAGCGCTTACGTGCTTTTTTAAAAAAATCATCTTTTTTTTTTTTTTTTTTAAATCTAGTCCCTGGAGTGTACGGGGGGTGTCAGGTCAGTCAGGTCAGGGGTGATGGGGGTGGGAGTGGGGGTGGAGGGAGGGGTACCTTTGACTCTTAGGATTTATTTATTTATTTATTCTTTTATATCAAGGATAATCGCTTACGTGTTTTTTTGTTAACATTTTAAAATTATTTTTACATCCAGTCCCCGTGTATATCAGATCAGACAGGGGAGCGCCGGTCGTGGCTGGTCCTCTTCTCTCTTTTGTCTCCTATCCTCTCTCTTCAAATATTTATAAAAAAAAAATTATCCAAAAAAAAAAATCAAAGTCCTGAAGCTTGTTTTTTAAAAATATTAAAAAAAAAAAATGAAGCTGACAACTGCCTTACTTACTTTTCTAGTTTATTTTTGTCCTTCCTTCACGCCAAGCCTGGAGAAAGAAGCTCTCTCTCTCTAATAATAATAATAATAATAATAATGTATGGAATTTATATAGCGCTGAATCTTGTAAAGCAACAAATCAAAGCGCTCAAAGAACACAAAAAACTATTCCCAGATTCAGAAAGCAGGGGTGGAAACCCCCAGAAAAGCTATATCCTCCTACACAGGACATCCCCACCAGTGTTTTTTTTACCAGCATTCCCAACATGGAGAAAGTTTGGTAACTGTCAACTGCTTGTGTGTGGTCTCTCTCTTGTAACAAGATTCAGCGCTATATAAATTCCATACATTATTATTATTATTAAACTAGTATCAATATACGCTTGGCAATTCTATAACTGAAGACTACAAGCATTCCCTATTTTGCGATTTAAACTTCACAGACCACTATCGTTCTACACCAGATTCAACACATGACACTTCTACAAATGAAAATCTGCCACTATGCAGTTGTTGGCAAAAGGGAATACATTAAAAAGGGGGCAAAAAGAAGGAAAAAAATCATTATATGGCCACATTAGTTTACTCAAGCGGAAGCACCACTCTGGTTGAAGGCATCACTCTACGCAAAGGTGGTTCCATTGAAGCCCAGGTCACTGCGCGCAAGGTCGCTGATCTTGATGTAGAACCGGTCCTTCTCTCTGTTTACTGCCATCAAAAGGTGCCAGGGACGCTCTCTGCTTTTATTTTATTTTATTTTGTAGGGAACTGTTTGTTACCAACCAACTGCCACTAGCAGGTGTGCTGCTGAGGCCAAACCAAATGGACCGCCCTTTTTTTTTATGCGGGGTGGGTTGGGTGGGTTGGCGTGGAGTATGGCTTTGTCAAGACCCAAGAGCTGGGTAAGGTTATTTATTCATTTATTTAATTTATCTACTCTTTTATATCGAGGATCATGGAATAAGCACTCATGTGCTTTTTGTTTTATTTTTTTTACATCCAGTCCCTGTGTGTATGCGGTTTTGTCAATGTTGTCATCTTGTTTCCACCGGCACACAATGGCCTACTCTTCCGAAAAGCGGAACAGGATTTTTAACGTGTGCGCGCGAGGTGTTCTGCATGCGTTCGAACACGGGGCCTCGGTTTATAGTCTCATCCTGAAGGTTCTATCTATCTATCTATCTATCTATCTATCTATATATCTATCTGTCCCGTAGTCTGACGACCGTGGGGGCACCCTCAAAGACTCAGCAACCAGTTCCCTCCATTCCTCTCTCTGTTCTGCCTTTCTCAGGGTTTTGTTGAGTTCTAGGCCTGTCCATTCACTGATGTTATCCTCCCAGCTCTTCCTTGGTCTGCCTCTTCTTCTTCCTCCTTGGACAGTGCCTTGCAAAACTGTCTTGTATTCCTTGGGACTTGTGACATGCCCATACCACTTAAGTTTACGCTTTTTCACGATCGATAGAAGGTTCTCATAGGGTCCAATGGTTTGCTGGATTCTGTTATGCACCTTTTCGTTGCTTATGTGGTCTTTGTAGGAGATGCCAAGGAGTCTCCGAAAGCATCTCATCTCCACTGCCTGTACTCTTCTCCCCAAAATCTGCAGTCAGGGTCCATGATTCACAGGCATACAGAAATATGGAAAATAAACAAGGGAGCGCATTAGTCTGTCTTGGAGATAAGTGAGATATTCTTATCTCTCCAGATGGTGTTTAGTTTTGACAAAGCTGTTATTGTCTGTGCAGTCCTGCATACTACTTCTGGCTTGGATCCCTGGTCGATATAATGGCTCCCAAGGTACTTGAAGCTTTGAACTGTTTCCAGCTTCTGGTCATTAACCCCTTTGATATCATGCTAATGCCGTTGGTGTTTTTAGTCATCAGTTTTGGTCTTCTCTGCACTGATTTCCATGCCGTATGTTTTGGAGGCCTTATCCAAGTGTTCTGTTAGCTGGCAAGCTCTTTTTCTGATCCTGCTATTCCTCAAAGTCTCTGCAAAAGGGGAGGTTGTGAACGTTCTGCACCGATGCTGACTGATCCTTAGATGTTCCAGTGATCAGCCATGATTCTCAAGGAAGATGTTGAAAAGAGTGGGGTGAGAGTAGAAAAAGCCCTGCCTTACTCCAACTGTTGTTCGAAACCATTCTCCAATGTTGTTTTTTGTAGTACACTGCACTGGTGGCCTCGCTGTACAGCTGTTTGATGACTCTGATCGGGTTTGCATTGATGCTGTACAAATTCATGGTTGCCCACAAAGCTGCATGCCACACCCTGTCAAATGCCTTCTTAAAATCGATAAATACGTGGTAAAGGTCTTGTTGAGTTGAAGGTACCGCTCACATAGTATTCTGAGGTTGAATATCGTTCTGTTGTCTGCGCCCTGCTCTGAAACCTGCTTGTTCCTCAGCAATGAGGGTCTCTGCTTGTGGTTTCAGTCTATTCAATATTATCTGCAGCATGACCTTGCTTGGGTGACATATGAGGCTGATTGTGCGGTAATTATGGCATTGTTGTAGATTCCTTTTTTGGGGGAGGGTGATAAATGATGATTTGGGGTCCATGGTGTTGGCCTTTTTCCTGTCTGCCAGATCTTGTTGCAGATTTTTAGTAGGGCGCTGATCATGGTTTCCCCCTCCATTTGGGACCAGCTCAGCTGGAATGTTGTCACCCCCCTGCTGACTTCCCCCTTTTTTCCCACGATCTGACTGCTGTTTCCACTTCTTCTCGGAGGATAGGGTGACTGTCTGTGTCTTTGCTTTCGGGTACATTAAGGACTTCTGGATCTCCTGCGGTTCTATAGTTATACAGGTCGGACAGTATTTTGTCCATCTGTTTTAGAATATCCTGGTCGCAGTGAGACACTTCCCATTTTTGTCTTGGATTGTTAAACCTTTTCTCTGTTTCGTGCTAGTCAGGTCTTTCACCAGCTGATATGCTTTCTTGCTATTGTTTTTCTTGGTGTTCTCTTCAATGTCTTGGCACGTTCACCGATCCATTTCTCTTTTGCTTCCGTCATGGATTCCTGATTCTTTTGTTGACTGCCCTATATTGTTTCTGCTCTTCTTTTGTTTCATTTTCTTTTCTTCAACTCTCTACCCTTGTCGCATAGTTTTTAGGATGTTAGGTGTGACCCATGGTTTTTTTGACTGGTCGGCGTTTGCCAAGAAGCTCGTTTGCTGTTTCAGTCACTGCTGTATTTAAACTATTTTGTCAGTGATCTATGTCTGATTTTATCCCAGTGAGTGCTGCAAAATTTCCACCTATCCTTGCTTGAAAAATTTCTAATACCTCTGGGTCCTTCACTTCTCGAGGTCAAATTTGATCCTGATGTTGTTCCGCTTGTGGATTTTCTTTAGACGTAGTCGGAAAGTCAATCATCACAAGATCATGATCACTCCCTATGTCTGCTCCTGGAAAACTTCGGTCGTGCGATGTTAACGCTAGGCTGAAACCGCTTTTCACCATGATTTTAATCTATTTTGGGTTTTGGTGTTCTCCATTTGGGCTATGCCATGTCCATTTTCTGGGTTTCCCTTTTGTGAGCCAAGTGTATTCACTAGCTGGAGGTGGTTGTTACTGGCAAACTCCAGGAGTCTCAAGCCTCTTTCATTTGATTGGTTATTACAATGTGGCCCACAAACGCCCTCCCATCTTTCCATGCATCTTCTCCTACCTTGGCGTTCCAGTCGCCTTGCACAACGAGGATGTCTTTCTTGGGTGTTTGATTCAGAACCTCTTGTAGCTGGTCATAAAATTCTTCTAAAGGCTTCATCTGTGCAGTCTGATGTAGGGCGTATGCCCGTACTATAGTTATGTTAAAGGGGGTTTCTCTCAGGCGGGTGGTAATAAGCCTGCTGGACACAGGCTGACAGCTCATGACGGTGTTCACGGTGTCTTTGTGAACGAGAAACCCCATGCCGTGTTCATGTTTATCCTGTTTTCCACTGTATATAATTTGTGGTTTCTGGGTCGTTGTTTCTCCCCTGTTTTTCCACCTGACTTCGCAGAGCCCAAGGATGTGCCATTGATATCTGGACATCTCATGTGTCAGTTCTTCCACTTTTCCTGCAGCTCTTAGTGTCCGTACATTCCATGTGCCAATGATGGTGTTGTTTCTGGCACGAATTTTGCTGCGTTTTACATCAGTAGCATACTTTCGACATCTGTCCTGATGAGCAACAGAAGGCGCGGTCCTTGGTAACCCGGGCGACGACCGATCCGGTATGGAGATTCTGGCTGTCTTTGTCATTGGTGTATCTGAAGGTTATCAATAACAAATGCTTCACTCCCTTCCCCAGTGTCTGTGGGCCTGCATGCAACCTTGACAACGTCCTTTGATGAAAAAGGCTTATGTTCCATCCTCCCAATGTCAGATTAGCAGTGACGTCACAGTCAACATTTTTTTTAGAGGGGTGGGGTGGGTTGGGGGGTTGGGGAAGAAATATATACATTTTCCTCTTGAGAAAGTTTCCATACATCCTTACTCTTAGGCAATGTTCGTCTTTTTCTGTGGCCTAGAAACAAAACACCCCTCCCCCCCCACCCTCTCCTAAAAGTCATGTGACGTCACCACTGCCCCCACTCCCCTCCCCTCCTCCCCACCCCACCCCTTCCACTCCAACTTCAGCAGACGTGAACATAGTCCTGATGAATACGTCATGAGACTCCCAAGAAGCGGAAACAAGCGTGATGTGACCTGAAGCGCGTGGCCTCATTAGAGGCATGGTTTGCACGAAACTCACCTTCCATCGAAACGTGTGTGTGTGTGTGTGTGTGTGTGTGTGTGTGTGTCTCTCTCTCTCTCTCTCTCTCTCTCTCTCCCTTCCACCCCCCTCCTCCACACACAGGGCAGAATGAAGGGCTGTCGAGAGCGCCTGATCCCATGCTGATTGAAGGATTTGGCTACACTTGTAAGGTAAGCAAAAAAGCAGTTTTCCTTCTATTTTTATATTTAACTCGTTCATTTGTACGGCACGTACTAAGCATTCCAAAGTAATCCTTCGGATGGATGATAAAAAACCGAGGCCCTCGTGTGCGAACGCAGCAGAACAAAACTGCGCACACGTTAACTTCTCTGCGCTTCCGCTTTTTCGGTTAGAACTAGGCCATTGTGTGCAGTGGGAACAGATGACAAAATTTAACAACAGCTATCTCTTATCTATTATCGGTGCCCAGTTGTTGACGATACCGTGGGGCACCCTCAAGACTCACCTACAGTTCCTCATTCCGCTCTATGTTACTGCATTTCTCAGGTTGTGTTGAGTTCTAGGTGCCTGTCATTCACTGATGTGTTTTACTCCCAGCTCTTCCTTGCGTCTGCACTCTCTTCTTCCTACGGCGGACAGTGCTTGCAAACAACTGTCTTTGTAATTTCCTCGGTGTTCTGGGAATCATTGACACATACAATTTAAAGTTTACGCTTTTTTACACGAGCGTTAGAAGTTTAGCTTAGGGTCCAATGGTTTGCTGGATTCTGTTATGCATCGCTTTCGTTGATTATGTGGTCTTTGTAGGAGATGCTCAAGGAGTCTCCCGTAGTCATCTCATATCCACTGCCTGTTACTCTTCTGCGCACATTGGCAGTTCAGGGTCCTTGATTACTGGATACAGAAATATGGATATGGACAAAGGGAGACAGTGTCTGATCCTTCGGATTATAAGAAACTGAGATATTCTATATCCTCCTCGATGGTGTGTAGTTTTGACTAAGCTGGTATTGTCTGGGCAGTACTGCATGCGTCTTCTGGCTAGGATCCTGGTCTGATACAATGGCTCAATGGTACTTGAAGTTTGAACTGTTTCCAGTTCTGGTCATTTAACCCTGATATTCCAGTTGCTAATGCCGTTGGTGTTTATTCAGTCTATCAGTCTTGGTCTTCTCTGCACTGATTTCCATGCCGTTATGTTTTGGAGGCCTATTCAAGTGTTCTGTTAGGCTGGCAAGCTTTTTTCTGATCAGGCATAGTACTTCAATGTCATCTGCGAAGCGGTGGTGGCTTTGTGATCGTGTTGCACAGAAGCTGGACTGATCCTTCATTGATGTTCCAGTGCATCAGCCATGATTTCTCAAGGAAGATGTTGAAAAGAGTGGTGAGTGTAGACCAGCCCTGCCTTACTCCAACTGTTGTTCGGAACACATTCTCCAAGTTGTTGTTGTAGTACACTGCATGGTGGCCTCGCTGTACAGCTCTGTTTGATGAGCGCTGAAAATATTAATTATCCACGTTGTATTGGTTTGCATTGTTGCTGTAACAAATTCTGTTGGTCCCACAAAGCTGCATGCCACACCTGCTTAGTCAAATGCCTTCTTAAAATCGATAAATAACGTGGTAAAGGTCGTGTGATGTTGAAGGTACCGCTCACTAGTATTCTGAGGTTGAATATTGTTATGATTGTGATGCGCCCTGCTCTGACACTGTCTTGTTCCTCAGCAATGTGGTCTCTGCTTGGGCATGCAGTCTATTAACTATTATCTGCAGCATGACTTGCTGGGGTGACATATGAGGCTAGATTGTGCGCGTAATTATGGCATTTGTTGTAGATTTCCTTTCTTGGGGAGGGTGTTGATGAGTGACTGTGTCATGGTGTTGGCCATTTTTCCTGTGGCCAATTTGTTACTGATTCTTAGTAGGGCGTGATCATGTGCTTCCCCTCAGCTTGGAAACAACTTCTCCCCCCCCCCCCCTCCCACACTAACCCACGCCTACCACTCGCTCATGCCCCCCCCCCCAAGACTACTTCCCTTGTTCAGCGATTGACTTGCTGTTTTCACGTCTGCTGGGAGATTAGGGTGAATGTCTGTTGTCGTTGCTTTCGGGTACTTTACAGGGACTTATGGATATCCTGCGGTTTATGATAGTTATATAGTTATACAGTCAGAGCTGTATTCTGTCCTGCGTTCAGATTTATCCTGGTCGTCAGTGAGGGCACTACCCACTTTTTGTCTTGGATTGTTACCTTTTCTTGTTCGTGCTAGTAGGTCTTTTCACCAGCTGAATATGCTATCTTGCTATTGTTTTTCTTTATGTTGCTCTTCAATGTCTTGTAGGTTCACGATCCACTTTCTCTTTTGCTTCCGTCATGGACTTTCTGATTCTTTTTGTTGAATGCCCTATATTTGTTTGCTCTTTCTTTTGGTTTCATTTTTCTTTTCTTAATCTCTAGCTTTGTCGCATAGTTTGTAGGATGTTGAGTGTGACCCATGCTTTATTGACTGGTCGGTGTTTGCCAGAAAGGATCGTATTGCTGGTTTCAGTCAATGCTCGTATTAGAAACTATTCGTCAGTGTATATATTGTCTGAGTCTATCCAGTCGATGTGCGCACAACTTTCCACCTATCTTGATTGAAAGAGTTTCTAATACCTCGGTCCATCAGCTTCTCGAGGTCAAATTTGATCCTGATGTTGTTCCGCTATGTGGATTTTCTTTAGACGTTTGTCGGAAAGTCATATCACAAGATCATGATCAATCCCTATGTTGCTCCTGGGAAAACTTCGTGTCTGTGCACGTTTGTTAACGCTCAGACTTAAACATCGTTCTTTCAACCTGATGTATATATTTGGTTGTGGTGTTCTTCCCTTTGGGCTATTCCATGTCTTTTTTGGATTTCTTGTGTGGCCAGTGTATGCACTAGCTGGAGGTGGTGTTATGGCAAACTCCAGGAGTATCTCGCTCTTTCATTTTGATTGGTTATTACAAATGTGGCCACAAACGCCCTCCCAGTCTTTTCCATGCATCCGTTCTCCTACCTTCGGCAGTTCCAGTCACATTGCACAAAACGCGGATGTCTTTTCTTGGCTGCTGTTATGATTCCAGAAACATCTCTGTAGCTGGTCATAAAATTCGTCTACGGATTCTTTCTGTGCAGTCTGTTGTAGGGTGCGTATGACCTGTACTCTAGTTATGTTATAGGGGGTTGCTCTTGCTACTGGGTTGTAAAAAGCAATAGTGCTTATTCCATTATCTGGATATCAAAGAATAAAGAACTAAGGAAAACAGAACAGAAACAAGAATTACCTTTTGTGAAAGACTAGCCCTTGACTCAAAACTCGGGGCAATTTGAACAAATTTGGTAGGTTTGAACTTCAATAAAAAAAAAATTGAAAAAAATTCAGCAAACACCGAACCACTTCAGTCCTTTGTCGTTCTGCTTGCTCGCCTCGCTGAGCACAATATGTCATGGGCGCGAGGGCATGGTGGTGGGGGGGGGGAGGGGGGATGGTCTAACACTGTAGGAAACAAGCAATCTCATTAGTTGATTTATTTCCCACTCCTGTCATCACAACCTGGTGATACTCTATGGCCTCAACCCCCCAAAAAAACCCCAACAAACAACAACACCACCAAACAAACACCAAGTACACAGTGCATTTTTTTCAGACTTAAAAAAACCCCTGTGAAAACCAGCAAACATTAATTTTCTGTCTCGCACTCTATAGAAGATACTACTTGACTCGGAACCCAACCCTTATGTGTAACCTTTCTGCGAAATGTGTACTATAAAGGTAAAAGGTAGGGGTCCCATAACCTATAAGGTCCTAGGGGAGCGAGGTATCAGCGTCCTCACTTCTCCAGGGCCAGCATATTGATGGCGGCGCCCATCTCCTCTCCCTCGCTGCTTTACCTTCCCTGACCCTAAAGAGGGCAGGTACCCATTTACAGCTGGTGAACTGGGGAACTGTACTGAAGCCAAGGTGCGCAAAACGGTCACCTATCCAACTGGTAACCACCCTCGATGCTGCTTAACCTTAGCTGGGGGAAAGCGAGTGCTCCGACCACTGAGCTATCCCGTCCCCATGCCTCCCCGTGTACTATACCTATCCTCTAAGTTGGAATGCCCGGATATCTTGATTAAAAAATAGGAGAGAAAAAAAAATGGTGGTTATACCCACCACCACCACCACCACCCTTCACTATTGGTGAATCCCACTATTGGAAGATGGAAAACTTTAAGATAAGGAGCAAACTTGTCACCTGAAGCTTTTCTTAAGGAAAAAGGCGCAAGGTTAAAGAAGTAGGCGATCAAGTCAAACAATGTGTAGCAGAAGCTGCTCTTTGGGAAACTTGTTCCATTTAAAAAAAAATCTTTATAAAGTTCAGCAACCTGTGGGAGAAAGATACACACACACACACACACACACGCGCGCGCGCGCGCACGCACGCACACATACACACACAAAGCAAGCAATGGCCTCCTTTCTAGTCAGACCGCTGCGCACATGTTGTTCAAAGCAAGTTGAATGGCCCTGACATTGCCAAAGATCTGTGGACGTGGCTGCTTCAATAGAGGCTATAGCGTGGGATGGCAAACTATGGCCTCCTTTCTTTGACAAAAAAGAGAAAAGGTAGAGCCTGTAATGATAATAATGGTAATGATGATGATGATGATGATGATGATGATGGTAATGATGATGACGATGATGATAATAATAATAATAAAAAAAATAAAAAAATAATAATAATACCAACACCAACACCACCACTACCACCACCATCATCAACAACAACAACAATCATCATCATCATCGTAATACTATTACTACTGCTACTGCTACTACTACTACTAAGGAGGAGGAGGATGAAGATGATGATGATGATGATAAACATAATATTTAATAATAATTATAAAAATGATGATGATGATGATGACGATGATGATAATGATAATAACGATGATTAACAATAATTATATTAATAATGCTGTTACTACTACTACTACTACTACTACTGCTGCTGCTGCTGCTGCTGCTGCTGCTGCTCTACTACTACTACTACTGCTGCTGCTGCTGCTACCACTGCTGCTACTACTACTACCACTGCTGCTGCTGCTGCTGCTGCTACCACTGCTGCTACTACTACTACTACTGCTGCTGCTACTACTGCTGCTGCTGCTACTACTACTACCACTACTGCTCCTACTACTGCTCCTACTACTACTGCTACTACTACTGCTGCTGCTACTACTACTACTACTACTACTTCTATTACTGGACAGTTTTTCAGCGCGTCCCCCCCTCCCCCACACCTATCCTATAGGGAGAAGCACAAAGCGCTTTACATTACAAGAAAAAAGTCAAAAGCAATACACTCAAATACATAACACACTATAATACCACTTGGCCAACACAGTGAAAAACAACTAAATTATAATGTAAACAATAATAATAATGTATGGAATTTATATAGCGCTGAATCTTGTAAAGCAACAAATCAAAGCGCTCATATGATATATATATATATATATATATATATATATATGCGTGTGTATGCGGTTTTTAAAAAAATTTTGTCATCTGTTCCCACCGGTACACAATGGCCTACTCTTTCGAACAGCGGAACAGGATTTAACGTGTGTGCAAGATGTTCTGCATGCGTTCGCACACGGGGCCTCGGTTTATAGTCTCATCCGGACTAAACAACATACAGAAAGATCGCTTTCCTAACAACAAATAGACAAGAGACCAAAATATATGTACAGACCGCATGAATAATAATAATAATAATAATATTAATAATAATAATGATAATAATAATAATATGGAATTTATATAGCGCTATATCTTACAGAAAACAACACAAAGCGCTTTCATTCATCCTGCTCATTCACATGCAGCCAGTTACAATTAATAGGTTGTTTTTTGTTTTCTTTAACAAATTCAAATGTATATACACACGCTCGCTCGCACGCACGCACGCACGCACACGCACACTCACGCACACACATAAAGGTTGTGAGAATAGTAATGAAGAAGAAGAAGAAAAAGAAGAAGAAGAAGAAGAAGAAGAAGATGATGATGATGATAATAAAAAAAAAAAAAAAAAAGCAATTATAATGATGATGATGATGTTGATGCTGATGGTGATACATACATACATACATACACACATACATGCAAACATGCATGCTTACATACATACATACATACATACATTCATACATGCTTACATGCTTACATGCATACTTACACACACACATACACACATACATACAATACATACATATATGCATGCATGCATGCACACACACACACACACACACACACACACACACACACACACACACTTTGGATGAATATCGCGAATTGATGCTGACAAAGTACATTGTAAGAAGCTCGACTACCGAAAATAATATCGAACATGAAATCTATGTGAGATCGGATGAGCATTTTCCCAAAAGAGCCAAAAATATTTGTTCTTACAACAATTGGCACTTTCACGGCAGATCTTTTTAAAAAGTCAAAAGTTAATCCCAGAGAAACGAAATTGTCCACGCCTTATTATCTCCTAGTCCTCCATGGGAACTTAAAAGAGCTTCTTTTGATATTCATCATTCTACCTGTAAAAAAGAAAAAGGGAGTAACATTCTCAGTATTCATGTGAAGGAGCACATAATAATTAGCTACCCTTCACATCTTAAAATCTATACCGATGGATCTCTTCTAAATAGCACTGATGGAGGTGCAGCTTTCGTCATTCCCTCCTTAAAGGTTGAAAAATTGTACCATATTGGAAAGAATCATTCTATTTTTTACAGCAGAGTTAATTGCCATTCTGATGGCTTTACATTACTTAATTGACTTTCATCGGACTATTTTACAGGTATTGTTATGTGTTGATTCAAAATCTGTGTTACAATCTCTTAAAAACTCTGGGTCTAATATTAAACATGATCTTATAACTGAAATAAACCATATTATACACTTTCTCATATTAAGAGGCACTAGTGTCGCCTTTTGCTGGGTACCATCGCATTGCAATATCTTTTATAATGAAAAGGTTGATAGAGCAGCTAAAA
>CM054135.1:7044641-7048558 GCA_028751875.1 Rapana venosa
TGTCTCTACCCAACCGCGGCAAGTGCCATCATTACAACTAGGTCACCCATCAGGTCCCTCCCCCCCCCCCCCCGCACCTCTCTTTCTCCACCCCCCCCCCCCCCAATGAACTTTTCCATCTTCAGGAGGTCGGGTGTGTGTGTGTGTGTGTGTGTGTGTGTAAACGTGTGTGTGTGTGTGTAAGTGTTTGTGTGTGTGTGTGTGTAAACGTGTGTGTGTGTGTGTGTGTGTGTGTGTGTGTGTGTGTGTGTGTGTTTGTGGTTCTGGAAGGAGCACGTGTGTCAACGAGAGTGCTTGTGTGTAAGGCTGATGGAAGGACGAGGTTTCGTTTCTTCATTAAAGTTTGTTGATTCATTGTTAAAGGGGGATAGTGGGATTAGGGAACTGGAACTGGGAGGAGGGGGTGGGAATAGTGTGATGTTAAGCTGGTAGGTTTGTTATTATTATTGTGTGTGTGTGTTGTGTGTGTGTGTGTGTGTGTGTATGATTTGAGTCATAATAAAGTATTGTTTCGCCTGGGCTTGTGTTGGGCTTATTTTATTTATTTATTTATTTTTTATTTTATCTATTCTTTTATATCGAGGATAATGGAATAAGCACTTATGTACTTTTTTTTACATCCAGTCCCCGTGTGTATGCGGTTTTGTTAATTCTGTCATCCGTTCTCACCGGCACACAATGGCCTACTCTTACGAAAAGCGGAACAGGATTTAACATGTGCGCAGGATGTTCTGCGTGCTTTCGCACACGGGGTCCTCGGTGTTTTTGTTCTCCGTGGACTTTTTGGGGAGAGGGAGTCTGCTCATGATTTTAATCAGGGGAAAATATACCCCCCTTGACGGGAATCGAACCGGGTCGTCAGTTGCCGCGCAAATGTTTCTACCCTAGGTACTCCGTGTCCCCCCCCCCCCCCCCTGTGCTAGGGGGGTGCCGGGGAGGGGAGCCCCCTTTCCCTTGGACAACGGCCTGTCCCACTACAAAGTTTCCCTGCGGGATCTGGGCGCAGGGTGACGGGCCCCCCCCAATACCCCCATTATCCCCCCCTCGCCCCCCCCCCCCCCCCCCCCCCTTCCCCCTCCCTCCCCCCCCCACACCACCGTTTTCCCCTCACTGCAATCTCTCGAACACTTTCACATCCTTGTATCGAGAACAGAGCTAAAACACTTCTATCTTTGTGTGTTTTTTTTTTTGTTTTGTAAAAGGGAAAAGGTAAAGAAGTCCAAAACCCTAAAAGGTCGTGGGGGCGGGGGCGTAGAGCCCAAATTTTCTAGGCCAGCATTTGGGGGCGGTGGCGCCCATCTCCTCTCCCTCGCTGCTTTCCCTTCCCTGTTTCCTAAGAGGGGGGGTCCCATTTCGTGGTGACTGGGGGAACTGTACTGAACCAAGGCGCGCAAACGGTCCCCATCCAATGGAAACCCAGCTTGACGGCTTAAGCATCCCGTCCCCGTTACCTTTTTTTTTTTTGATACCACTTGAAAGTACGGCATTTTCTCTGCCTGAAAATCAGGGTGCTTCCTCCCAGAGGAGAGCGGGCCGCGCGCTGCTACAAAAGCAGCACCCCCCATCACTTCATCATCATCGTCGTCGTCGTCATCGTCATCATGATATGTCTGATCAACCTTTTCAACCCTTTTTCCTTTTTCTGCATGTGGGTATGTTTTGTTTCCAGGTCTCTTTTTTTTCCCCTCTCTACAAACTTTTGCGGGGGCAACTCTTTGTTCATGGGTTCTTTAACGGCGCTAAATGTGGTTTTTCAATTCGGTTTTTCGTCTCATCGGAAAACCAAAAAAAAAAAAAACCCAAACCCCCACTTGGTATAATGGAGGGAGAAAAATTAGGGACACAAATGGGATCCAACACGACCCATCGAACCAGGACTTTTTTCCCCTTTCTTTGGGAGGTGCGTTGCCTCTTAGATACTTGAACAAAACAGTTTAAACCTGTCTAGATTCGCAGACTAGGATTTGTTTTTGTTCGAAATGAACCCTACGTCTAGATCATTGTCCAAAAATTTAGGAAAGAGTAAAGTTGGAAGAAATTAAAAGTCCCCTTTTATCGTTTTGAAGTGGGGTGTTGTTTTTTTCAAAATTAGTTTTCAGGCTTTTTTCAAAAACTGGAGCACTGAAAAAAGAAGGGCGGCCCCTTCTTAGTATCGTGTTACTTGTTTTTTTGTAAATAATGATAATGAAATAAAAGTTTTTTTTAAACAACATATTAAAAATTTTTTATCAGTGATAATAATAAAAGGTTTTTTTAAAAAACAATAAATATTTATATTTTTGTGTGTGTGTGTTGTGTGTTGTGTGTGTGTGTGTGTGTTGTGTGTGTTGGTGTTCAGGAGCAAAATGCTTGAAAGGGATTTCATCAGTCATTTTTTCATGTTGATGTGTTTTATGTTCCGGGGAAGGTTGGCTTTAATCATTTGAATGGAAATCGGTCCAAAGGCCTGGATGGCTTTTTTAAAGGGGTGTGTGGCGTATTGAGATGAAAAGGAAAAAGAAACGCAAGCAATCAAGAAGTTTTTGTGTGTGTGTGTGTGTGTGTGTGTGAAAATGCTTACTTTATTTGCCCCTTTTGGGTTCTTGGGGAAAATGGGGGCTGCAAAAAACACCCTCCAACGAATCGGTTTTGGGGATCCCCTTCAGCTCGGCCCATGTCATTCCGGCTGCTTCGTTTCTTCGTAAAACTTCTGGCCCGGGGCTGCTTGGGGCGACAACTTTCCCCTTCCCTTGTGGATTCCAGTCAAGGGCCCGTCTGGTGACATTTGACGCAGCTTGCGGAGTGTATGGCCGATCCATCCCACTTCCTTTGTTTAATAATGGACTCGATGGGTTTGTCTGGTCCTGTCCCACAGTTGATTGTTGATATGACTTCCGGCCACCTGATGTTGAGGTTGTACCTGGCATTTGTTGCTAAAAGACTGGAATTTGTGGTGTTGGTTTCTGTTACCCGCCAGGTTTCTGAGCCATAAAGTAGGACCAATTTGACGTTGGTGTTGTTAGATCCGAATCTTGTTTTGAAATGAGAGGGCTGTTGACCTCCAAATTGGCCGAAGGGTGTTGAAGGGTGACGGGCTTTGTTGATTCGGCACTTGTATGTCTTCATCTGTTCCACCATCTTTACTGACGAACCTGCCCAGGTAAATAAACTTGCTGACTGCTTTGATGGTTTCTTGCTGCAGTCGCACTGGGTCATGTGTTTTGTTTGTTCACCTCATGACTCTCCGTCTTCCGATGTTGATTTGGAGGCCAGTCTTTTCAGCTTCGTCACAACACGACAAAGTTTCCTTGTGCGTCTTGTTGCCTGTGGGAGAGAAGGCTGATGTCGTCTGCGAAGTCAGGTCTTCCAGCTGCTTCATGAGGTCCACTGTATGCCGGTTCTCCTGCCTGCTGTGGCTTGCCGCATTATCCAGTCAACCACCAACAGGAAGATGGTTGGCGACAACAGACAGCCCTGACGAACACTGGTCTGTACGGAGAAGGCTTCCTCAGTTTCCCTTCATGGATGACTTGACAGGTGGCATCTTCATATAGCTGCTGGATGATGGTGATGAACTTTGGTGGAAAGCCATAAGTGATGCATCAGTTTCCAAATGACATATCTGTCGACGCTGTCAAATGCCTTCTGGAAGTCGACAAGACTGAATATAAGGGGGTCTGCCACTCCAGGGACTGCTCAATGATGATGCGCATTGTGGCGATTTGATCTGTGCATGATCTGTCTTGCCTAAAGCCTGCCTGTTCATCCCGAAGGTCTTGTCCAGTGCTGTCTTCAGTCTGTCTAGCATGATCTTTGTCAGCACTTTCCCTGGATGGACAGTAGCATGATTCCTCTCAGTTGTTGCATGAGGACAGGTCCCCTTTCTTTGGCTACAATCTTTCAGCTTTTAAACCCCCCAAACATAAAATTTTTAAACA
>CM054135.1:7049058-7109058 GCA_028751875.1 Rapana venosa
ACCAATTTAAAATTTGGGTTTGGGAGCATATTGGTTTAGGGGGAAGCTTTTAAATTTAGGTGGTAGGTATTTACATTATGGTGGGTGGCATATTATTTTATGGTGGTGGCATATTATTTAGGGTGGTAGAGTTTAAATTTATGGTGTAGGTTTGTTATATTTGGGTTAGAGCATATTAATTATGGGGGTAGAAAAATTTTACTTTATGGGTGTGGTGAGCATTTTATTTGGTGGTAAGCAATTTTATGGGTGGTAGGCTTATTGTTTTTTAGGGGGTAAGCATATTAGTTTGGGGGACAGCTTTTTACATTTGGGTGGGGTGAGCATTTTAAATTATGGGTGGTACGCAATTACATTGGGGGTAGAGTAGTACTTTGGGTGTGGAAGTTTTTGGGTTAGGGGTGGAGATATTACATTATGGGTGTGGGAGAGATATTACTTTTGGGTGGGGTGAATTTTAAAATTAGGGGAAAATGGAAAACATATTACATTATGGGTGGGTAGGCTATTACTTAGGGGTTTGGTAGGTTATTGCATTATGGGTGTGGTAGAGTTTTCATTATGGGTGTGGTAGGTATATTACTTAGGGGGTTTGGTAGAGTATTTACATTTTTGGGGGTAGAGAAATTTTACATTGGTGTGGTAAGGGGCAGATTACATTATGGGTGGTAAAAATTTACATTGGGTGTTAGGAAATTACATTAGGGTGGTGAGGCTATTATTTTTATGGTGGTGAGCGATTTTTAAAGGGTGGTAGGCATATTACTTATTGGTGTGGTAGAGTATTTACTTTTTGGGTGTGGTGAGTATTTTTCTTTTGGGAGTGGTAGAGAGATTCTTTTGGGTGGTAGGCTATTAAATTTTGGTGGAAGAGCTTATTCTTTGGGGGGTAGAGAATTAATTTTGTTGGTAGAGCAGATTACATTATGGGGGGTAGAGTTTTTTTTTAGGGTCGGTTGCATTTTAATTTTAGGGGTAGAGCAATTACATTATGGGTGATAGAGCTTTTACGTTATGGGTGTGGTACAGCATATTACTTATGGGGGTAGTGTATATTACATTTTGGGTGGTAGAGCATTTTACATTATGGGTGGTAGGCAGTTAAATTTTATGGGTGGTGAGCTGTTACGTTTAGGGGGTTTGGGTAAGATTTTACTTTTTATGGGTGGTACAGCTATTACGTTTCGGGATCGGTATTCAAGAAACTTGCCTTTTAGAAAGCAAAAAGTTGGGGCCCAACTGTTTTATGGTTGATTCCTGTTTGGGGCCCCAAATTTTTCTTGCACCCATAACCTGATGGGGGTCTGGGTGGTTTTTTTTCAGATGAGACAAAAACCCATTTCCCCGAGTGGAGACAAATTTTTAGGTATATACGAAAAACTCCATGGCAAAAAAGAGAGTTTCTCCCTGGCAAAATTCTGTAGAAAAAAACCACTTTGATAGGGAAAAAAAAAATAATGGGGGGCGTGCTTTGTGGAGACTGTCCCCAACGAGGAAGCAGCCCGAATTTCCCCAGAGGAATTGCTGTGACTTTAAGTGGTTTGAAAATGAAAATATCTTTTCTGATCTATTTTATTTATTTTTAACCCCTTTAAGACGGCGGATTTCTCTGCGTAAAAATTCAAAGTCAGTAGTTAATATTGTATAATTTAAGATTTAAGTTATTTAAGTAAAATGGAAAATAAACACTACGAAGACCGCTTCCACATAAAAAAAAAGGAAACTCAGATGGGTTTAAATGAGACAAGGTGAGTGGGCTCTCCCGACCCTACTGCAAAGGGAAAATTTTAGGGGAAGAGAAGGAAGGCAGGCCCAAGAAGAAAAGGGGAAAAACACGAAGGGTCGGGAAGGCTTTTCCCCGCCCAGGCCTTTTCACACAACCCCGAAAAAAAAAAAGGAGCCCAATGGGCAAAATTCGCAATCGTGCCCCCACGACCGAAGGGGGGTTCGGGGCAATGGATGAAGGTGAGAAGAGATAGATAAACCCCTTAATCATCCCGTCTGTACTTGGAACAAAACGCAAACCAGCCAAAAAACAATGGGATGAAGGGTCATGTTTTTTTGGGATGTCTTTTTTTTTGTTTTATACCTTTGCTTCGGTCAATGCTGATTGCAGTTGCTTGGATCTCTTTGCTTGTTCAAGTATTTTTTAAATTTTACGCTATTCCCCAAAATTTTGAAAACCATTATTGTTTTTAACAATAGGATAGTCTTCTTCTTTGCAATTATTCTTCTTCTTCTTTGCAATTCTTCGAACGCTCAAATAGCAACTTTATTGACTCTCATATCGTGACCCACGGCGGTGTGTGTGTGTGTGTGTGTGTGTGTGGGGTGTGTGTGTGTGTGTGTGGGTGTGTGTGTTTTGTGTGTGTTACATTTGAAATTGTTAAAATATTAAATGTTTTTTGGTAGTGTGTAAGAGTAGGCTGAATGCAAGCATTTTGATTTGTTTTTACCAGATATAGCGCTAGATGAATTCAATTGATGATGATGATGATGATGATGATGATGATGATGATGATGATGATGATGATGATTTTTATTATCATTATTTGCATTGCGCTGCCGTTAGGCGCCTGACATGATAGGCCCGGCATATTCGCCTTAGGCACGGGGGGTACCAACACATGAAAGCAAAACTAAAACACGCGGTCTGTGAAAGACTTGTAAAACAAGCTGACACCTTTTCCTCAGCAGAAAAAAAAGAGAGTTAAGCTTCCTAAGAAAATACACACGTTGTTGTTTGTCCCTTTTTGACAATAGCCTCAGTATTAGCGTCCCAGTTTCACTTGTGATAAAAAACAAACAAACAGTTCCCAGATACAATACGATCCGAGACGTTTTTCAGCGTTTTGGTTATAGATAATGACATCCTCAGAAACTAATAGGAAGGTATTTAGTTTAAGAAACATTGAGCTCCAGATAGGCCTCACCACACCAATGTACGAACTAGGTGAGGGTTGGGCCATGGTCGAGGACTGATCCAAATAAAAGGGACAAAAAGAGCACAGTCAAATTTCACAAGAAAGGAATTTTCAACGCTGTTTCTGCAAACATCTGCGTGAAGAATGTACTGAAGTGGTGAGAGAAGAGTAACCCTGCGGAGAACCAGTACGCAATACAGTCTTGAAAAGGGTTATTCTTAACATTTCATTAAAAATGTTTGGAATGGTGGTTCATTGAATTCTCGATCTCAGACTATATCTGCCTATGTACACATCTGTCCGCCCATCTATGTATGTACGTATGTATGTATGTATGTATGTATGTATGTATGTATGTATGTATGTATGTATGTATGTATGTATGTATGTATGTATGTATGTATGTATGTATGTATGTATGTATATATGTATGTATGTATGTATGTATGTATGTATGTATGTATGTATGTTTTGTGTGTGTGTATGTATTGTATGTATGTATGTATGTATGTATGTATGTTATGTATGTATGCATGCATGCATGCATGCATGCATGTATGTATGTATGTATGTATGTATGTATGTATGTATGTATGTATGTATGTATGTATGTTAATGTTTTGTATGTATGTATGGGGGGGGAGGGATGCTCAGTGGTCGAGCACTCGCTTTCCCCAGCCAAGGGTAAGCAGCGTCGAGCGTGGTTACCTCTTGGATGGGTGACCGTTTGTGCGCCTTGGCTTCAGTACAGTTCCCCCACGTGAAAATGGATATCTGCCCCTTTAATGTCAGGGAAAGTAAAGCAGCGAGGGAGGGGAGATGGGCGCCGCCCTCAATATGCTGGCCCCTAGAGAAGTGAGGTCTCTGAAGCCTCACTCCCATACGACCTTATAGGTCCCAAAACGGGATACCTTTACCGTTTACTTTATGTATGTATGTATGTATGTATTTGTCTGCCTCCTTAAGTGTGGGTGTGTGTGAGAGAGAGAGAGAGAGAGAGGAGAGAGAGAGGAGAGAGAGAGCACGGGACAGACAGACAGACATAGAGAGAGACAGAAAGACAGACGGGACAGATGAGAGAGAGAGAGAGGGGAGAGAGGAGAGAAGAGAGAGAGAGGGGAGAGAGAGAGAGGGGAGAGAAAAGGGGAGAGAGAGAGAGAGAGACAGAGAGAGACGGAAAGACAGAAAGACAGAGAGGAGAGGAGAGAGAGGAGAAGAGAGAGGGGAGAGAGGGGAAAAAAGGAGAGAGAGAGAGAGAAAAGAGAAAAGGAGAGAGAGAAAGACGAAAAGACAGAGAGGGGAGAGGAGAAGGAAAAGAGAGAGAGAGAGAGACAGAAAGACAGAAAGACGGGACACAGAGAGAGAGAGAGACAGAGAGAGAGAGAGAGAGGAGAGAGTGAAGGAGAGAGAGAGAGAGAAGAGGAGAGAGAGAGAGAGCTGCTTGTTGGGCTGTCATAACAAAGACAGTCTTCTTACCAATGGGGCAAAGCAGTCGCCTTCCTGGTGGGCTTGTGTATTTTTCATCGATTTCTTCGGTGTCTTGAATACAGAATGTTTCAACTTTGGGGGGACTTGGTTAGATGTTGAAAGACCAAAAGCAAACAAGGATGCAACCCCTTCCCTTTATTTCCCCTCCCAATGTTGAATGATAAATGATAGGGGACCTGTCATACGAATATATTTTATAGTACGTCATGTCGAGATGACTCTTGCTCTGCGTGTAAGTTGTGTGTGTGTGGGTTTTGTGTGTGTGTGTGTGTGTGTGTGTTTTGTGTGTGTGTGTGTGAGTGCAGGTGTGTGTGTAGTGTGTGTGTGTGGAGGTGTGTGTGTGTGTGAGAGAGTGCAGGTGTGTGGAGGTGTGTGTGTGTGTGTTGTGTGTGGAGGTGTGTGTGTGTGTGTGAGAGAGTGCAGGTGTTGTGTGTGTGTGTGTGTATGTGTGTGTGTGTGGAGGTGTGTGTGTGTGGTGAGAGAGAGGGGCAGGTGTGTGTGTGTAGTGTGTGTATGTGTGTGTGTGAGTGCAGGGGTGTGTGGTGTGTTTTGGAGGTGTGTGTGTGTGTGTGGGGGTGTGTGTGTGCGTGTGTAGTGTGAGTGTGTGTGTGTGTTTCTTTTTTTTCCCTTTTTTTTTTTATTTATTTCATTCTTTTATATCGAGGATAATGGAATAAGCACTTCTGTGCTTTTTTACATCCGGTCCCCATGTGGATACGGTTTTGTAAATTTTGTCATCCGTTCCCACTGGCACACAATGGCCTACTCTTACGAAAAGCGGAACAGGATTGAAATTGTGCGCAAGATGTTCTGGGGTGCGTTCGCACCGGTGGCCTCGGTTTATAGTCTCGTCCGAAGGAACTTTATTATGTGAGTGCAGGTGTGTGTGTATGTGTGTTTGTATGTGTGTGTGTGTGTGTGTGTGTGTGTGGTGTGTGTGTGTTGTGTGTGTGAGTAAAGGTGTGTGTGTATGTGTGTGTGTGTGTGTGTGTGTGTGTGTGTGTGTGTGAGTGCCCGTGTATGTGTGTGTGAGTGTGTGTGTGTAGTGTGTGTGTGGAGGTGTGTGTGTTTCTTTTTTCTTTTATTTATTTCATTCTTTTATATCGAGGATAATGGAACAAGCACTTATGTGCTCTTTTTACGTCCAGTCCCCATGTGTATACGGTTTTGTAAATTTTGTCATCCGTTCCCACTGGCACACAATGGCCTACTCTTACGAAAAGCGGAACAGGATTGAACGTGTGCGCAAGATGTTCTGCGTGCGTTCGCACACGGGGCCTCGGTTTATAGTCTCGTCCGAAGGACTTTATGTATGTGAGTGCAGGTGTGTGTGTATGTGTGTGTGTGTATGTGTGTGTGTGTGTATGTGTGTGTTGGTGTGAGTCAGGTGTGTGTGTATGTGTGTGTGTGTGAGTGCACGTGTATGTGTGTGTAGTGTGTGTGTGGAGGCGTGTGTGTTTCTTTTTTCTTTTATTTATTTCATTCTTTTATATCGAAGATAATGGAAGAAGCACTTATGTGCTCTTTTTACGTCCAGTCCCCGTGTGTATGCGGTTTTGAAAATTGTCATCTGTTCCCACCGGCACACAATGGCCCTACTCTTAAAAAAAGCGGAACAGGATTTTAACGTGTGCGCAAGATGTGTGTGGTGTTGCATGGGGTTGTGCTTGTGTGTCTGTGTGGTGTGAGTTTTGGGTTCTTCAGTTTAATGTACTTCCACTAATAGCGTGTCTGAGGCGGGGGGGCCGTGTGTTGTGTGTGGTGTGTGTGTGTGGTGTGTGTGTGTGTGTGGTGTGCACGCGCGCGCCGTTGTGTGTTGTGAGTTGTGTGTGCTGTGTGTTTGTGGTGGTGTGTGTGTTTGGCATGGGGGTTTGTATTCAGTTTAACGCCCCCACTAATGTGGCCTTCAGAGGCGGTGAGCGCGCGTGTTGTTTGTGTGTGTGCATGTGTGGTAGTGCGTTTTAAAATGTAGGTGTGGTTGTGTGTGTGTGTGTGTACATGCGTGCTTTATGTGTGGGGTTTTTGTGTGTCCCGCTGTGTGTAGGTTTTTGTGTGGTGCGTGCGTGGCGTGTGTTTGTGTGTGTGAGAGGCACAAGGAGTGGAACAGTGTGTACTAGTGCATAATTTGATGTTAATGCTGCGTGCGAATGCGCATAAAAGTAATGTTTAATTTAGGGAAATATGTATGTGCAAATGTGAGGGGAAGGATAGCTCAGGGTCAAGCACTCGTTTTCCCAGCCAAGTAAGAAGCACGAGCGTAGTTATCACTTGGAGGGTGACCGTTCCCGCGCTTTGGCTCGACAGCCCCACTCACCCACCCTGAAAATGGTACCATGCCCCTTAGGCGGGGAAAGTAAAGCGCGAGGGGAGAATGGCGCCGCCCTCATAGCTGGCCCTAGAGAAGTGAGGTCTCTGAAACCCTCGCTCCCCCCTACGACCACATAGGTTATGGGACACCTTTACCTTTTTTTCTATGTGAAATGTGTATGTGGAGGTGTGGGGTTTTGTGTGGTGTGTTTTGTGGAAGGGGGGGGGTCTGTTTTGTTTTTGCATGGCTGGGGGGGGGGGGGGGGGGAAGGTATGACAGTGTGTGTATGAATGAAATGTCTTCAGACCAATAACAAATTTCATATTTGCAAATATATATATAAAAACACACACGCACACAAAAATAAACAAATGTGTTGTTATGTAATTTATTTCTTCATGTATTTTATTATTAATTTTATGTCGAGGACAATGGAAGAAACACTCTTGTGTTTTTTCGCATCCAGTCTCCCGTGTGTTAAAAACAAAGAAATAAAAGAAAGTGTGTGTGTTATTCATTGTATTTATTTATGTATTTTTTTTTTTTATTTCGAAAATTTAAGGGAAAAAAACACTCAGGTGCCATTAAAAAAAAAAATTCTTCCAGCCCCCTTGTGTTTTGCATTTTTTAAAAAAAAGGTTTGTCCTTTTCGTTAGGAAAAAATTTGGCCAACTTTTCCCAAAAAGGGGGAACGGGTTTTAAGTGGCGAAAGATGTTCCGGCGTTTTGAAAAAAAAAGACCCGGTTTATACTTACCCAAAGGGTTTTTTTGGGGGGGGAAAACGGTTTTTGGGTTTTTTACCCCATCGCTTTCCCGGAAAGGGGTGGGCTGTGGGCTCCCGTGGGGAAAATTTGGCCCCTCAATTTTCCCTTTTCCCTTCCACTTGAGGGAGCGGTTTGAGAGTGGTGCTAAAATTTTAAACCTGCCCCAAAAACTGCTGGGGTTGTATTTTCCTCAGCCCGGTTGACGGGGATTTTGATTTTTCCCTGAGGGGAGGCTTAGATTTCCCCCTGTAAAAGTTGTCCCAAAGCACAATTAAACTCGATTAAATTTTCAAACCCATTGTAATCTATAAAAGAGAACTTCACGGGGGTTGAAACCCTTACATAAAACAGTAAAAAAAAAACCCAGAATGCCGGGTTAAAAGAAAAAAATCCCCACAACACAGTACCCGAACATCGGCACACACCCTTCAAAAAATAATCGCACCCACAACCGCAAAAACCTCAGCCAGTCATAAAACCCCCAAAAAGAAATTCCCAAACAAATTGCGCCCCACCAGAAACCCACTTTTAAACTTTTTACACACAAAAAACACCAGCTCAACAAACAAAAAATTTGGGAAAACCCCCTTTCCACTTTTTTAATGATTTTAAACCAATTTGTTATAACACGTTGGGTACGAAAAGGGACAAATACCCAATTTAAAAATTAATAGTCTATTTAGTTTTTTTACAAGTTTTGGGCCCCAAACCCCCCAGCAGCGCAGCGGGCAACAGCGAAACGCCCCAGAAGCATTAAATCATCACCCTCGTATAAATTATTGGGGCGTTTGGGAAAACCGTGTTCTGTTCCCGGTGGCCAGTTGCTCTGGTTCTTTGGGGGTTTTTCCTTTTTGGGTTTTCCCATTCACTTCTGGGGCCTTTTGGTGATTTTGGGCCCCCAAACCTTTGGGGGTTGGGGTTTTCAGGGGGTGTTGGAGGGACGTTGGGTGGTGGCCACCTCCTTTGTGTGATCACTCATTTTGGCTCACGACTAAGAAATACTGTCGTAGTAGGGGGCTTAGTAGGTGTTTTCTTCAGGGGAAAGGGAAGGAAGGGGGGAAGGTTGGTTAAGCCGTTCGCCTGCCAACAAGTTCCCGTGGGGGTTTTGGGGTTTTTCGTTCCCAGCCTGGGCCCCTTTTTTCCCCAGTTTGACCAAAAAAATCAAACTGAAGTCAAGGCCCTTCGGTGGACTATAAACCGGGGGGCCCCCGTGTTCGAACGCATGCAGAACATTTGCGCACACTTTAAACCTTTTCCCGCTTTTGGGAAAGAGTAGGCCATTTTGTGCCGGTGGAAAACAGAGGGAAAAAAATTTAAAAAACCCGCACATACACACACACGGGGACGGGGTTTTAAAAAAGCACTAAAGTGCTTAATAATAAAAATAATAATGATAATAATAATAAATTAAAAATAAATAAAAAAATAATAATAATAATAATAATTTAAATAATAAATAATAATAATAATAATAAATAAAAATAAAAAATAATAAATAATAAAAAAGGTTTTGGAATGTATTTTGCGTAAATCTTTTTAAAAAAACCCAAATTTCAAATCTTTTTCCCATTATCTCAAATAAAAAACCCAATACAAAATAACTAAATGCCCTGCGGGGGGTGTTAGTTTTAGAAAAGGCCCCCCCCCCGAAACCACTAACGGGACCCAGCAGCTTTTGCAGGGCCCCTGGTGGTGGCCCCTATGTGGGAAATGACATTGATTTTCCCCCCCTGAAGATGCGACATCCCTTGGGGTACTTGGGCGGGAGAGTTTGAGATGAGCGGGGGCGTAGAAAAAAGCAGGGCAGGGAATCTTTGAAGATGAGTTTAGCAACAACAAAAAAACCCGTAAAAAAAAGGGGATTCGAGGGGGGTGGAGGGTGGGGGGGGGGGTCGCAGCCCCGAGCGAGCGTAATGTAAAACCTTTAAACCCCCAGGCTACCCCCGGGGGTTTGTGTGTGTGTGTGTGTGTTTGTTGTGTGGGGCGTGCGTTTTTTGTGTGGGGTGTGTGGGGTTGTTTTGGTGTGTGTGTGTTTTTGTGTGTGGGTTTGGGGTTTTTTGTTTGGTGTGTGTGTATGTGGGGTTTGGTGTGGTGTGTGTGTGGTGGGTGTGTTTGTGTGTGTGTATGTGTGTGTGGTGGTGGGGGTTTGGGGTTGTGTTTTTGTTTTGTGTGTGTTGTTTGTGTTTTTGGGTTTGTGTTTTTGTAAAATTTTGTTTTTTTATCACTCATTTTTGGGACTGCAATATGCAATGTCTACCCTTCGGGTTTATCCTCTTTTGGGTGTGTGTTTTTGTGTGTGATGTGTGTGTGTGGGTGTGTTGTGTGTGTGTGTGTGGCGCGCGCGCGCGGTGTTTTGTGTTTTTGGGGTTTTAAAATGTAGTTTTTTATCCTCATATTTGGAGCTGAAATTTATAAAAGCCCCACCCTTCAGGCTTCCTCTGTGTGTGTGTGTGTGTGTGTGTGTGTTTTGTTGTGGGGCCGTGGCCCCGTTTTTGGTTGTGTGTGTGGCGTGTGTGGGGTGTGGTGTGTGGGGTTGTGTGTGTGTGGGTGTGTGTGTGTGTGTGGGGGTTGTTTGTGTGTGTGGGTTATTTTTGTGTGTGTTGTGTTGTGTTTTGGGTGTAGTGTTGTTTTAAAAATGTAGTTTTTTATCTTTTATTTGGAAGTTAAAAAATTTGCAATGCAAAAACCCTTTTCCAGGCTACCCTCTTTTGTGTGTGGTGTTTGTGTTTTGTGTGTGTTTGTGGCGCGCGCCGCGTGGTGTGTGTGTTTTGAAAATTTGTAGTTTTTTTATCACCCCTTTTTTGGAAAGCGGCAATATACAATGTCCAGTTTCCCGGCAAATCCTGTGTGTGTGTGTGGTGTGTGTGGGTTTGCGCGTGTGTGGTGTTGTGCGTGTGTGTGTGTGGTGTGTGTGTGTGGGGTTTTGTGGGTTTTGTGTGTGTGTGTGCGGGGTGTTTGTGTGTGTGTGTGTGTGTTGGGGCTTTGTGGTTTTTGTGTGTTGTTTGGGCGCGCGGCGTGTGGTGTGTGTTTTGAAAAATGTAGATTTTATCACTTTTTTTGGACTTCAATTTAAAAATGTCTACCCTTCAGGCTAATCTTTTGTGTGTTTTGGGTGATTTTAATCGCACGCGTGTGCTGTCGTGGGGTACATGCCCGCGGGTGTTTTTGGTGGGTGTTGTCTGCGCATAGGGGCACCGCGCGGGCGCGCTCCCCGCTTTTGTTGGGGACTGTTCTCATTAAATTTCTAACTCATCCCACGCGAGGTATGCGGCGGCTTTTGAAAAAAACCCGTCAGTGAAGTGGATTTGGTAAAAATTTAAAAAAAAAACAAAAACCCCCAAAAACCAAAAAGACTTTTCTTTACGCGCAGGGGGCCCCCAGTACAACGGGGTTTTTCAGGGAGATGACGGGGTGGTGTGGGGGTGGGGTGGGGGGGGGGGGGGGGGGGAGGGGGGGGATGGGGTTGGGGGGGAGGGGGAGGTGGAAGAGACAGACTTTTGGGGGGGGGGGGGGGGGGGAAATGAGATTTAAAAGGGGAGAGAAAGGGGGAAAAAACTGCCCCTGGCCCTAAATCCCCCCCCCCCCCCTAAAAAAAAGCCCCCCCCCCCCCCCCCCCCAAATCTATTTCACAAGGGTATTCCCCAAAAGGGAAGTGCAGCTACCTTAATAGGGGTTGGGGTGGGGGGGGTTGGGGGGGGGGTGGGGGGGGGGGGGTGGGAGGGTGAGGGAGCGTGGGAGGGTTAAAAAAAAAAAAAGAGAGCATAGGTAAAAATTTTTTAAAAAAAACAACAACAACAAAAAAACCCCCCTTCCCATTTGGAAATTTAAAGCTCGGGAGCTCTTAGGTTAAAAGGAAAAAGAAAAAAAAAAAAAAAAATAAAAAAAAAATTGAATTTTTTATATCAAAAAAAAAAAAAAAAAAAATTTTTAAAAAAAAAAAAATTTTTATTTTTGTTTTTGTTTTTCATAATCCCGTGCTTGAGCTTTAGGGTTGAAAATTTTTACACACCCTTTGGGAAGCTGGAGTGTGGATCCCGCATGGGCGGGGGGGTACTTGATTGAAAAGCATGCACGGTTCAGGCAGCGGCTGCGTATCTACCCCCAGTTTTGGAAGTGCTTGGCAAAACCTCACAGGGATGCCCGCGTGCTTTGTTGGGGGGTCAGATACAGTCCCACGTTTAATATCTCAAAAATTAAAAATTTTTTTAATTTATGGAAATTTTTTAAGCGCTGAATCTTTTTAAAAAAGACAAACAAATCAAAGCGTTTTGCT
This sequence comes from Rapana venosa, assembly GCA_028751875.1. NCBI lineage: Eukaryota > Metazoa > Mollusca > Gastropoda > Neogastropoda > Muricidae > Rapana > Rapana venosa. The sequence goes on from CM054135.1 coordinate 7,060,816, forward strand.
CAATTTTTTTCGGCATGAAAAATTTTCCCTTAAAAACATAATGAAAAACAGTTTCAAAAATTTTTGCGCGCGCCCGTATGCACGCTGCCGCACACACCCCAAAACAACACACACACACCCCACACACCCACCCCCCCCCCGGAACAACACTTAAAAGGTGAAAGATGCTGTAAAAAATTTAGGGACGGATTTTTGGGGGGAAATTTCTCAGGTGGGAAAAAAGGTTTTTTGGGGCTGGTTTTAAAGGTTTTCAAGGGGAAGGGGCTTTTAGGTTTTGGGCGATCCTGTCGTGGTTAAGCTGCAGGGCCAAACAGAAGCCAACTTGTGTGTGTGTGGTGTGTTGTGTGTGTGTGTTTGGGCTGTGTGTGTGTGTGTGTGTGCGTTTTTTTGGGGGTGTGTGTGTGTGGTGGGTGTGGTGAGTGTCCCGTGTGTGAGGTGTGCGTGTGAGTTGGTTTGTGGTGGGTGGTTGGTGTGTTTGTGTTGTGTGTGTTTGTGTGTGTGTGTGTGTGTTTTGTGCGTGTTGGGGTGGGGTTGTGTGAGTGTTTTGGGGCGTTTGGGGTGTGTGTTGTATGTGTTTTGTGGGTGTTTTTTTGGTGTGTGATTTTGTGGGGTGCGGGATTTTGGTGTGTGTGTGTGTGGACAGGCAGTTTGGGGTTAACTGATGGGGTTTGTGATTGCTGACCCGGGTTAAAATACGTTAAGGAGGTTTTTTTCCCTCTAGATTTAAAACATCAGTGCCGACTCCCCCTTCCCCCCAAAATTTGTCTTTGGATGAAAATAAAAACCAGGGTTTTACCCGTGTGCGATCCCCTCGCAGAAATTTGTGTAACTTTTAAAACCCTTTCCGCTTTTTGGGAAGGGTGGGCCCCTTTGTGTGCCGGGGGGGAAGGGAGAGACAATTTACAAAAATGCATACACCGGGGAAACCCTTGGGGGATTATAAAAAAAAAGAAAACGAGGTTATTCCATTTTTCCTCGGTTTATTTTCTCATCCAAAAGGACTGTTTAGGGGAAAAGGGTTGGAGTCGGACTGATTTTAACCCCAAGGGGAAAAACTTTCCTCTTAAACCCGAGAATCAAACCCCGGGGGTTTTCAGCTTTTTCATGATTTGGCATCACTCAAAACCCCCAAGGTGATTTTGTGTTTGTTTTGTGTGTGGGTTTGTGTGTGTGTGTGTTGGTGTGTGTTTTGTGTGTGTGTGGGTGTGTGTGTGTGTTTTGGTTTGTTGGGGGTTGGGAAGGGGGTTTTTCCGGGGGGGGGAAGGGGGGTCAGGGGTCAGGGTGTTGTATGTTCAAATTCTTTAATATCTTTTCACATTTTTGTGTTTTAAAAAAGGAGGGGGGGGGGGAGAGAGTAGGGAAAGGGGGGGTGTTTTTGGGGAATGTAGGGAAAAAGGGAAAGGGAAAAATTTTCGGGGGGGGTTAAATTAAAATGTGAAATTTGATTTTTTTTTTTTAAAATAATCTTTTACGAAAACAACCCTACGAACTAAAAAAAAAAAAAAATAAACACAAAAAAAACAAAAAAAAAAAAAGAAAGGGGTTTTTTTTTGTTTCCCCTTAACAATTTTTTCCTTTTTTTAAAAACCAAAAAAAATATACTTTAATAAAAAAAAAAAAAAGATAAAAAAAATAATAAAAAGGTTGGTTTTTTTTTCCCCCGTTAAAAAACCAAACCAAAAAAATTGAAAAAAAAAATTTTTTTCAACAAAAATAGTTTTTTAAAAACTTTAAAATTTTCCCCTACAAAATCAAAAAAAAGACAAACAAAAACTAAATAGATTTTAAAAAACAAAATTGTTTAAATAAAAATCCTTTTTAAAAAATTATATTTAAATTTAAAAAAAAAAAATAAAAAAACCTAGAATTGGATGGGGGGAGAAAAGGTAAAAAAACCTGAAAAATTTTTAAGAAAAAAAAAGAAATTTGTTTCCAAACCCCCTTTTTCCGTTAAAAACCCCATTGTTTTTTCATTCCTTTCTTTAAATAAAGAAAAAGCAAACCCCCCCCCAAACAACTCCCCACCAAACCCAAACCCCAACAAAATTGTTAACTTTTAAATTATTATATTTTGGTAAAAAAAAACCCCTAAAAATTTTTTTGGGAAGGAGAAGGTAATGGGAAATAAACCAAGGTCACGTTTAAAAGTCGCCCCAAAAACCCTTCCCTTTTTCTTTTTTTTCCCCCGGTTTTTTGAATGTTTTTTGTTTTTTTGATCATGAAAAAAGAAACCTTTTTTTTCCCTTTAAAAAATAAAACCCCCAACCTGTTTTAAGATAGCGGGGTTTTGGCAGTTTAAAAAAATTTTGGGTTCGGGAAATTTTGTGATGTTTTGTGCCTAGGGTTATTTTTTTCAGTTTTTTAAAACATTTAGGGCTTTAAAATTTGGGATTTTTAGTTTTTTAAAAGGAATTTTTTTTTTTGTTTTTTAAAAAATTTGGGGAGCTTTTAAAAAAAATTTTTTAAGGGTTAGTTTTTGGGTTTTTTTTAACGTTTTTTGGGTTGGGGACACTTTTATTTTGGGCCAAGTTTTTAAAATTTTAATTTTTGGGGTTTTGGAAGGGGAATTTTCAATTTTTTTTTTTTAAAAATTTGAAGTTTTATTAAAATAAATTTGGGCCCTAATTAAAATTTGTTTTTTATTTTTTTTGGGGAAGGTTTTAATTTTTGAAATTGGGGTTTTTTTGGGAAATAAAAACGTTTTTTCCTATTTGCCCAAAATTAGTATGTAGAATTAAAAAAAAATTTTAAAATAAAAAAAAATTTTGGTTTTTGGATTTTTCTTTTGGGGTAAAAGGGGAAAAAACGGGGGAAGTTTTTTGGGGGGCGGCCCCCCTTTTTTTCCTTTTTGGTAATAAGGTCGTCCTGCTTTTTTAAAAACCAAAATTCCCCCCAAAATTTTTTTTTTCCTTTGGGTCAGGGAATTTTCCCGGGGAAAAAGGGGGCCGGAATTTGCTCCCTAGGAAGGGGGTTTCCAAAAATCCCTGACCCCCTTTTTTTAAAAATGGTTTTTCCTTTTTCCCCCCTTTTTAAAAAGGGGTTTTTTTCAAATAATTCCATTCTCCCAACCAACCCCCCAAAAACCCACCCCCATCCATATTTTTTTTATAATATTTTCTTTTCTCTTTTAATTTTTACCTTTTCCTCCCCTCCCTCCTCCATTTTTTCCCACCCCCAAAAAAAACCCCCTCCCCAAACCCACACTCACTACTACTATACATACTACTGTTTACTATTTTTTAACAACAACTAACACAAAACCCCACTACGGAATACAAATTAAACTTCTCTTTACTCTTCTCTTTTTCTTCTCTGCTATCCCAACACCCCCACCCCCAACCCACAACACACAACACCTACCCCCACCCCCCAACTTGTGTGCTGCTGCTGCTGATTTTATGATTTACAAACAAAACCCAAAATTTTCGTCTTTTTAAACCCACCCCCCACCCCCCACATTTCTCGGGCTGCTGCTTTTTCTTCTCTGCTGTGCTGCTGCTGCTTGCTGCCTTTTTACTACTACTACAAATACTACTTATACTACTACACTTTACTACTATTTCTACTTTTCTGCTGCTGTGCTGCTGCTCCCTTTTGGCTGCTGCTGCTGTGTTTCTATTTATTTACTACTACATACTCTTTTTGCTGCTGCTGCTGTTGCTGTTTGGCTGCTGCTGCTTTTCTATTTCTTCTCTAATGCTGCTGTTTTTACTACTTCAAATTTTAAATTTTATTTTTACAAACAACCCTTACTATTTCTCTCCCGGGGTGCTGCTGGCTGCTGTGCTGCTGTGCTGTGCTTTTTGCTGCTGCTGCTGCTGTCCAAATTTTAATATTTCTATTTTATACAAACTGCTGCTGTGCTGCTGCTGCTGCTCTTTCTTTCTTTCTTAAAACTCTATTCTTTTTAATACTTTACTTATACTCTACTACACTTACTACTTTTCTGCGGTTTGTTGCTGCTGCTACTTCTCAGCAAATTTTATACTTCTACTTTCTACTTTCTGCCTCTTCTGCTGCTCTACTACTACTACTACTCTTGGGGCCTTTTGTGCGGGCTGCTGTGCTGCGCGGGAAATTCTACTACAAAAAAATTCTACACGACCTCCCATACAACTATTATTCCCCCACTACCACTTTTTAAAACCCCTCTAAAACCCTATACTACTCTGTTTGTGTTGCGCTGTCCTGTTTTTTTGCTGCTTCTGTGCTCCCTTCGACTACAAACTACCATACTTATTAGGGAAAAATTTTTATTTTACTTTTAACCCCCACCCCCACCCTCCCCCACCACCAACTACTACCTACTACTATACTTTATTTACACTAAAACTACTAATACCTCCTAATTTTTTATACTTTTTTAACTACTACTATTTTTATTTTAACTTCTACTACTACGAAAAATACTCCCCTACCTACTACTTTTAAAATATTTTAAAATTCCCGTCCCTACCATACTTCAAATTTTAATATTTACTATATAATATATACTACATTCTTTCTGCTGCAATTTTTTTTTTTTGGTTAATTTCACTTTCCACCCCAAAGAATTTTTTTTTAAAAACCCTGCAAAAAGTTCACAATAAAGGGAAAAAGGTATGAAGGTATTTCACTTGGCGTTGTTTTTTGGGCCCCCAAATGATACAAAGACCACTTAGCTGCCCAATTTTTACCCATTTCAGCAGTAACTCCAAAAAAAATTCCCCCGGGTTCAGCAGAAATCACCATCTAATCCTTTCAAATATCAAATTTTTTAATTTATTTTTTAGAAAAAAAAAACCCCAAAATTTAACAACAGACCTTCCCCTTCCCTTTTCCCTTTCCGAGCCCCGTTGGCCGGGGGTTGGACCAATAAAAGTTTTTGCAACCGCTTCCTCCATCCCCGGGGGTCCTTGCTTTCCGTGGGGAAAATTCGTTCCATTCAAAGCCTTTCTACTCTCTGATGTTGTTTTTCCATCGTTTTTTTTTTCCCCTTTTCTGTCTGTCTTTGTCTCCCTCCTTTTTACTGTTCCTTGTAGTTTGGACAGTCTTGGCCCGTCCGATGTTTTGTGTGACGTGCCGAACAATTTAAGTTTGCTTGGGGGATTTTTTTTTACTTAAGTAGCTCTTTTTATAGCCCCATTGGGTTTTTTTAAATTTTTAAAATTTGGTTTTTATTCCTCATTTTTGCGAAAGCGGTCTTGGGAAAGGGATGCCAAGGAGTTTGCGAAAAATTTCCTCACCTCCCCCTTTCTCCTTCTTTTAATTTTCCGCTGGTTTGGTCCCGTTTCACCTTTTTTGTCAGAACTAGGACCCGATCAGGGAAAGCAGACCATAAGTGACCCCCAAAGGGTTATCTGTACTATTTCATTCCTGGGGAAAACCCGTTCAACCAACCCTGCTGAGGACGCCTGGGCCCACCCCCTTTTTTTAATTTGTCTTTAGTGATCGTATGACTTTTGGGCTTGGAGGGGTTTTTATGACTGTCTTATGTGCGGGCCTGGGGGTGGGTTGGGGCCCCTTTTGGGGGGAAACTCTCCCCAAAGTGAAAAGTTTTTGCCCACTTGGCCGGGGGAGAGTGGGGGGGGGGGGATGTACTGTGGCAAAGGGATTTTCCCCTTAATCAAATTTTTTGCCCCGTTTCCAAAAATGGGACCCGCCTCCTTTTTGCTGTTTTTTAAAGGGCCTTGTCGGGGGCCCCCGGGCGGGCAAAACATCCTTTTTTCATCCCCCGATTCCCCCGGGGGGGATGCCGGGCTCGTCCCAAAAGAAAAAAAGATCCCCCCCCTGCCGGAAAATCTGCGCTAAAAATTTTTCCCCCTTTTTTTATTTCCCCTCTGTTTTTTTTTTTTTGGGGGGGGGGGGGGGTTTTCATGACAGGATGCTCCTTGGGCAGGCAATTTTGCTTTCCCCCCGGGTAAGGGTTTAAGGAAACATCGAGCGGGGTTTTCCATTGGATGGGTTTCTTTGCGCGCCCTTTGGGTTTTAGTACGGTTCCCCCCGGGAACCCCAAACCCTTAAAAAAGGTACCTGCCCTCTTTAGGGTCAGGGAAGGTAAAGCAGGGGAGGGAGGGGATGGGCCCGCCCTTTAATACGCTGGCCCCTTTGAGAAGTTTAGGTCTTTATGCCCCCGCTCCAAAACGACCCCATAAATTATGGGACACCCTTTAACCTTTTTTTCCTTTCTTTTTGCCCCCCTTCCTTTTCTTTTGTTCCCCCTTCTTTTTTGTTTTTGCCCTTTTTTTTCCAACCCCCCTTTTTTTGTACAAAAAAGGTGGAAAAAAAAAAAATTTTCTGTATAAAATTCCTTTTATTATTTTTAAGAAAGAAAGAAGGAAGGAAAGAAAAAAAAGAACAAGGGAAATTTTTGAAAGAAAGAAGGAAAGAAGAAAAAGAAAGAAAGAAAGGGAAAAAAAAGAAAAAAAAAAGAAAGAAAAAAAGAAAGAAAACAAAGAAAGGAAAAAAAAAAAAGGAAAGAAAAAGAAAGAAAGAAGGAAAAAGAAATAAAAAAAAGAAAAAGAAAGGGAAAAAAGTAAAAAAAAAGAAAAAAGGAAAGGGAAAAAAAGAAGGAAAAAAGAAGAACAACAACAAAGAAAGAAAGAAAGAAGAAACGAAAAAAGAAGGGAAAAAAAAGGGAAAGAAAAAAAAAAAAAGAAGAAGAAGGAGGAGGAAAGGGGAAGAAGAAAAAAAGAAAGGAAAAAAAGAAGGAAAAAACGAAAAAAGAAAGAAAGAAAAGGGAAAAAAAAAAAAGAAAAAAAAGAGAAAAGAATTTCCAGGCTACCAAAAAACCAAAAACGTAAAAAAAAAACCCAAAACCCCCCGCCCATAATTAAAAGTCACAAAACAACCACCCCCCAAACCACCCCCACCCCCACCACCAACCCCAAAAAAACAACAAAAAAACGCCGGTGGGGTTCCTGCAGCGAGGGGGAGGGGGAAAAAAAAAACCCCCAAAGCTGCGATGTCACCCTCTTTGAAAAAGAAAGGGAGGCTTTGGGGAAACAGCGCGGGGGGCTGCCCCAGTACGCACCCTTCTTTATGCCACGAAACCCGTGAGTGATGGTCATGGGATGTTTTCAGTTTTTCTTGGAGAAAGGTAAGGATAAATTTTTTTTTTCCCCCCCCGTCCCGGGCCCCCAAAATCGTGCCTTGGGCAATTTTTGATGGGCTTTTTCCCTTTTTTTATGTCTTGAAATTTTCCTTTTTTTGGGGGGAAAGTTTTTCATGATTTTGGGGAAATTTCAGAAGGATAAAAATGGGAAAAAAATTCAAAATGGAAAAGGGCCCGAGAGAGAACCCAGAGAGCGGAGAGGGAAAGAGAGAGAGGGGAGGAATCAAATCAAATTGTTTTATTTCGAGGATGAGAGGGAGAGGGGAAGGGGAGGAATCAAATCAAATAAATCAAAAATTTTTTTTTTTCAGGTTGGGGAGGCGAGAGAGGAAAAGAGTGAGACCGAGAAATGAGAGGGGAGGAGGAGATTTTTTGGAGAGAAAGAGAAAAAGGGGAGAGAGATGAGAGGAATGATGGCCGCAGAAATTTGAATTTTAAAATATTGGTTAAGAATTTCTTCTCTCAAGACTGCGTTTTGATTAGGCGGGTGGGGGGAAAATTTAATTTTTTCAGATATTTAAAAAAAAAACCCCAAACAACCCAAACCCAAACCAAAAAAAAAAAAATTTTCCCGCCCTTGGGTTTTTTTGGGGTGCTAAATTGGGGAAGCTTTATTCACTTTTTCCTGGAGGTTCCGCAGCGATCATGTTTTAACTTGATCATTTCCCGGAACTGACAGCATCGTTTTTAAAACAATTTAATAAACAACACCGAATTTTCTGTTTGAGAAGCAAAAAATTTTTTTTTTTTTCCCCAAAATGGGTTTTTTTTTTTTAACTGAAAACCTTGCAACATATTTTTTTTTTTTAAAAAATTCGAATTTCCACTTTCAATGAGGTGACGGAATGTGAAATTGAAATTTTTTGAAAGGGTGATTTTAAAAGCTTCTTTTCCGTTTTTTTTAATTTTTTTACTCGTTTTAGCAACAAAACCCAAAGCAACAGTTTCCATAATGACATCGTTTTTAACAGGGTTTTTTATTGATTTTTGATCAAGTCTGCTTACGGAATTTTTTTAAAAAAAAGTTTGTATTCGATTAATGTTTGTGAAGGGCCCGTTTTTTCGCAGGTAGCCTAATTAAAGTAATAACCCCTGTGCTTTTTGGGTTTTGGGAAATTTTTTTGACCTGTCAATTTTGTTGTTGTTTTTCAGCAAATTTTTTGTAAATTTTTTTTGGTTTTCTGTATCCACAAGGGGCGTCATTATTTTATCAGAATTCAATGTTTGAAAAATAACCGTTTATTTTTCCCCTATTTTATAAATAATGATTAATTTTAAAAATTGTACAGGTATGTAAGGGTATGTTTTTCTTAGGGAACCAGGGGTTTCCCGTAATAATTTAACGGTCTTGGCGGTGAACCCCTTTGGGCCATTTTTCTTTTTATGTGTTTCTCCCCGGGGATTATTAAGGGTAATTTTTTTTTTTTCCTTTCACTTCGTCTATTTTCTTTTTGATAAGTAGATTTAAAGTTTCGTCTAATTTGAGTGGTGGTGCGCACGCACGCACGCAAGCCCCGCCGGGGCCCTCGGTGCCGTCTGTGTTGGGGGAAAGAGAAAGAGAGGGGGGCAATGACAAAAAATTTTTTTGTAATAAGCAGTGCCAATTTACAAGGGACCGTGGAAGGGGATGGGTACAAAAGCTAAGGGCTATTTTGTAATTAATTTACACAGCCCCAAAAAGTCATTTGGGTTTGGGTTCCCTAAACATGGTTTAAAGGGGAAAATTTTAGATACTTTTTTTATATAAGCTTTGGTTAAACCCTTACAAAAGGAACTGGTAAGAGGGGAAAATTTTCCCAAAACCCTTTTTTAAAAAATTTAAAAAACAAAATCGCACAACAAATGGTCTGCAACCCCAAAAAAAAACCCCCAAGGGGCCAAAAAGTTCTTCAATTTTTTCCTTTTTCCCCCTTTTTATGGCGTGTGCAATTTTCACCAAACTAACGTGATAGATTCGTGATCATCCGGTGGGATGTAGCTTTCAGTTCTCTCTTCCCCCTCTTTTCTCTCTCTCTCCCCTCCCCCCACCCCCCTCTTCTCTTTTCCCCCTCCCCCCCCCCCCTTTTTCTCTCTCTTTAAAAGGGGGGGCCTTTTTTAAATTGGGTTTTTTCCTCAGTGATAGAGGTTGTTTTAAATTTTTTTTTGTTAAATTTTTCCAAATTTTTTCCTTTTTTTACTGTGTTCTAATCTGTGTGTTTGGGGTACAAGATTTGAAGGGAAACATGCCATCTTTTTCAACTCGATTTTGGCAAAATTGGGGTTTTTTGCCGTCTTTCTTAATTTCATGGGAAGCGGGGTTGGAAAAAAAAGTGGGGCCCCATGCCTGTAAGACAATTTAAAAAACAGGGAAACATGACAGGCGGGTGTAAAGGTAGGTTTCCCCCCTCAACCCTTTTTTTTTGGGGGGGTTTTTTCTGCAATGTGGAGAAAGGGCAAGCGAAACCCCGGGCCCACACGATTTAAAGCCCCGCGCCAGACCTTGATGAGTGGGCCAGCCGAAGAGTCAGCAAATGGGGCAAGCCCCCAGCCACTAACGACGCCTCCCAAACCAGCTTTCAGAAACGTCTCTTCAGGAATTTCTTTTCCATGTGAAGAGCTGAAAAAAGGAAGTGGGGGAAAAAGGGGGAAAGGAGACATCATGGAGATCCCGGGAAATTTCTTTTACGCTTGCGGGGGAGATTCAGTCATCTGAGAGGGAATTTTGTGGCTGCTTACCGTAGGGAAAAAGAGATGCTGGAAAAAGGGAAAGCAGGGAAAACGGAAAAACAGTGACCTTGAAAGGGGGTTCAAAAGGAAAAACCCGATTTTTTTGGGGGGGTTTCGCCGAGAAATTGAAACGCCCCAGAATGTGCAGGGGGCTTTAATGGGGCTCAAAGTGGTTTCTCTGGGGGTGACTGGGGGGTTCCCCGTTCGCAAAAGTCCCCCGTCTGAACCCAAGGGAAATCCAAACCCAACATCGCCTGCTGCACTTTCTTTAAGGAAAGGGGAAAAACTTGAAGGCAAGACACAAATGAAAGGGAGTGGACGTTTTTCCCGGGGAAGAGGACTTTTCCTTAGTGTAGGGACATCCCGGGAAAAAGTGTCCCCTCATGAAGAAAGGGCCCGGAGTTAAAAGGGGAAACCCCGCCCCCTTTATCCACGACCTTTTCCTCATCGGTTGGGAAAAAAGTTCTATCTATTTATTTATTTTTTATTTATACCACTTTAAAATCAAGAGATTTCTCTGCCCTGAAATTTTGGGTGCTCTCCCCCGGGGAGAGAAAGTCGCCCAAGAGCAGCGCCACCCCCTTTTTTTTTTTTTTTCTTAGGTGAAAGGGGGGGTCCGAGGAACTTTTTAGGGGGGTGGCCCGCCCCGTTTTGACACCCGTGTGCACGGAAAGAAAGTGGGGAAAAGGGCAAAAGGGACAGGGGGAAAATTGTTTATGGGACACTTTTGGGGTAGCCCTCCCCGAATGTAAACAGGGTTTTGTTGGGTCTCAGGGGTGGGAGGAAAAAGAAACAAAAACCCGGGGTTTTTAAATTTTTTAACACTGTTTCGAATGTTATCATCGGGTTGCTATTAGTTTCTGGGGTGTTTTTTATAAATATTGGGAAAAAGGAAAAAAAATAAATTTTAGAGGAAGAAGAAAAAAAATGATTGTGTTTTTTTAACCATGTAAAATTGGGATGAAACAGGAGTTGCTGGAGAGGGGGACAAATTTGTTTGGGGGGTCGGCTCAAAAAGGAAAACTGTTTTTTCGGCCCCCGGGGGATTATGTTTTTCCAATGCTATGTTTAAAAGGGCAGGAAGAAAATGGAAACCCCGGGGTTTTGAGAAAATAACTTTAAAAAAAAATGGTTTTTGGGGGGCCTCTCAAAAAGGGGAAAATTTTGTTTTGAACCCGGAGAAGATTTTCCCGTGTTGCTTTTGTTTGATGGAAAGGAAAAAAACCCCGAGAACCCCGAGGATTGAAAAGGGAAAATCTGGTGGGGAAAGACGGATGCCCTGAAAAAGTTTTTGATGGTCTGGGTGAGACTAAGTTTGCTTTGCAATTTTCCCCATTGGAAAAATTTTAAAGGGGGTTTTCTCCAAATAAAAGCAAGGAAAGGATGTTAATTTATCTAAAATTTGAATTTTTTTTTTTGTTTTGTAGAAAAATTTGCGGCAGATTTGACTTGTTTTTACATTATCCCGGTAAATCTGTTTTCTATAAACCAGCCCTGAAGTTTACTTTAAAAAGGAAAAGGGTTTTTAAGGGGGCAAAAGGTTCTCTTAGAAATAAGTTTATTTCTTATGTTAAAGAAATTAAAAAGAAACCTTTGCCCCCATTCTTTTGTTTTGATTGATAAGAGTTTGCTTGGTTAACGCATGATATCTATAGTGGTTTTGCATATGTTTCCACCCGAGGGGTCACCTTTAAATTTGCTTATTTTTGAGGGAGGCCAAAATGGGGATTTGTGAACTTAAGGGCTGTCTTTTTTTTGTTTCGCTGAGTCAAAAAGAGGGATATGTGATTTGGTTTCTGGTGATCTTAAAAGGCAGAATTTTTGGGAAATCTCCCGATATTTGTGTTGATGACGTTTTGTTTGAACACCATAAAACCCGGGCCCCTTTTATTTCCCCCGAACAGAAATTTTTTTAGTTTGATACAGTGCTTAATAATATGGCAAATGTTTTGCTTAATTTGGTAAAAGCTTTTGAACCCGTGTGTTCCCGAATTGGGAAAGTGTACAGGAAATTTTGGTTGGTCATTTACAAAATTTCGGAAAAAGGGGAAAAAGTGTTAAAAGTTTTTTTTTTTTTTGTTTATGGTTGGGTTAACTTTTTTCTTCATCTGCCGGCTAATAAATTTTTAGAAAAAAATTGGAATTGATTATTTACCCTTTGAATTTTATTTGAATTGTAACCCAAAAAGGGCAGACAGGGGGTTTGTTCCGGAAAATTTAATGAAAAAAGGTTTTTATTGAAAAAATCAAAGGAAAAAAGACTTTGTTAACCCCTAGTTGGCAGTCAGCTCTGATGAAACAGTAAAGGGTTTCTTTGGGAGGCTTGAGTTTAGTTGCCACAAATTTCAATGACGCTTTTTTTATGTTTTTTTTTGGTGCCTCAGAAAGCAGGTGACTGTTTGAAAAAATAAAATTTAACCCGGGCCAAAGGAAGCAATAGTAGGATGGTTTTGCAGAGATGCAAATTTGCAAGGGAAAAACTTTAAAAAAACTTTTAGAAAAATTTTTGGGCAAACAAGAATAAAGCGGGCAGCCATGCCTATTGTAATTTCTAGAGAGCGTATAAAAATTTGTTCCAAAAAAAAAGAAAAAAAAAACATAAAGATTTCCTTGTTTTTGAAAAATTGGGTTTCTTTTAAATTTAAACGAAGAGAATTTTGGGAAAAGTACACATTTATCCCTTTAAAAAAAAAATTTTTGTAGTGATTTAACCATTGTGATTGGTTAAAACCCTTTTCCCTATGTTGCTTGAGGTAGGGGGCAACAACAGAGACCCCCACCCCTGGTGGGACAAATAACACAGACTTTTTCTATACTGACAATTTATGGGCACAGGTTTAGTCCAATTTAATTGTCCAAAATTTAAAAGATAAGGTACTATTTTGGGGTTAAAAAAGATTTAAAAAATGGGAAAAAATGGGGACCAGATTAAAATATTGGGGGAAAAGTTTAAGTATTCTGGAATCGGTTGTTGGCTTTCTTGTAAGTTTTTTTTTAAAAATTATTTTACAAGGGCATATTTCCAGAAATGGGGGCATATTTTTTTTGTATTCCTTTATGTAAAAAAAGGGGAATAAATAACCCAGGTAATTTTGAGTTTTTAGCCCCAAGTTAAAGCAATGCAGTAAAATTATAGTACAATTTAAAACAAAAGTTGGGCTTTTAAGAAGGGTTTTAAAAAAAACATAATTTTAACAGGGTTAAAACCAAGCGGATTTTTTAAAAAAAGGTTTTCCACAGTTGACCACATTTTTTTGTTTGTTGGTTTTATACCAAAAAAAGGTTTTTGCTTGAATCGTTTAAACTAATTGGGGCTTTTATTGACTTCGAAAAAAACCTTTTATAATGGGGGAAAAAAAAATTTATTTGGGGGCCCCTTCTTAAGAAAATGGCATTAAAAAGGGAAGCTTTTTTAGTCTGTTCATAGGATGTATGTAAAAGTTAGGCTTTGTGTTAGTTTTCCCGGGGGAGATTTGGGGAAAAATTTCATTAATGTAATAGGGGTTTTGAAACAAGGAACGTTACCAGTTCAATTTTGTTTTCTCTTTTCATAAAAGGTTAGCACTAGATGTTATTAGAAAAGGGAAAAAATGGCCCCTATTTTTACGTATGTTTTTTTTTGAAATTTTTTTATTCTGTTGTTGTGATGACGGGGGCTTTTAATATCTGAAAACACCAAATTGGGTTTTTAAACCCCCTCAATTTTTTACAACAAGCCCCTCCTTAAATTTCATTTTAAAAAGTAAAACATGAATAAAAGTAAACATGTTGTTTTGAAAAGGGGGGTATTTAGCTGCAAAGGGAAAAAATTGGGTTTTCAAGGATCTGTCATGCCGTTGTCAAAAGCATACAAAAAACTTGGGAATTTATTTTAAACCCGGCTAAGTTTTGCTTTGGAAAGTTATGATCTGTTTGTAGAGAAAACGTGCCTGATGTGATTTAACCCAAAAAATTTTAAGGTTAAAAAAAAAACTCATTTTAAGACTTTTTGAAATTATTTGATTTCTTTAAAATTTTTTGGGTTTTCAGAGTTTTGGGGGGGGTTTGATAATTCTGGTTTCATTGTGAAAGGTTTCATTTATTTTATTGAAAAAATATTTGGGGGAAATTGCGCACTCTTAAAGATTAGTGAGGGAAACAAGTAGAAAATCCCCTTTTTTATTTTCAGTGTTTAAAAAGTATTTAAAATTGGTTAAAGTTGGGCAAGAATGCAGGGGTTTAGATTACCCTATTTTAAAACATATAGAAAAACTACTAGATTTGGATGCTCGAGGCAAAGCTAACTGGGTTACAAATATTCGTTGTAAATTGTATATGTATGGATTTGGCTATGTGTGGATGAATCAGGGAGTGGACGGGGTAAATGAGTTTCTTTCAGCCTTCAAAGAGAGAATGGTTTTATGTAGATGGCATGAATGGAACTCTCATCTCAATGATAGTGAGAGATTTGATATTTATAGAACGTTTTGTACTTTGCCTGACGAAAAAACTTATCTATTGAACATTGCTAGACATTTCAAGCATGTAATGGCACGGTTTGGAATGGGCATATCTGAAATTACAATACATAGTTACAGATACAAACGGCACTTTGAAGCTGATCTCATATGCCCAGTATGCAAACAGGAGATTGAAAACGAAGTTCATTTTGTCATGCGCTGCCCAATTTTCAAAGAACTGCGAGAACAGTACATACCACTAAAGTTTTATAAATTCCCAAGTCAGTTTCCATTAGCATTAATTATGGCCTCAAAGCATGAACAAACAAACAGAAATTTGTCAATTTACTTATACAAGGCATTTAAATTGCGTTCAATATTGTTGTCTTAAATCTTCAATTATTTCTATTGTTTTGTGATTGTTTTCATATGTAACTTTAATGCTATTGTGTGTTTGTTGTATACCCCCTATCATGAAAGGCAATGGCTATACATGATTAAATTATCCGAATCGAATCTCTCTCTTTCACGCTCTCCCACACACACACACACACCACACACACACACACAAAACAACACACACACACACACACACACACACACACCACACACCGCGCGCGCGCGCGCGCGCACGCACCACACCCCATACACACACGCGCACGCCACACACACGCACACAAACGCGCGCCGGACAAAACATACACACAAAAAACTTCATACACATATACACATTAAAAAAAACACTGTCACACACACACAAACCCACCACCAAAACACACACACACACACACCACACAAACACACAAAACACAACACACACACACACACACACGCATGCACACACAAACACACACACACGCACGCACACACGCGCACACACAAACACACACACACATTATCCAAGCAAGAATCGAACAGCGTCCACTATTACATGCAAAGTCCAGTTCTGATACATCTTTTAGTCTCTCCCGATCAGCAGGGGACCACAGCGTCAGCTTCTGATAGACAAAACCTTCATCATGGGTCATCAGCCTGATGCTCTTCTTCACAAACCAAAACAAATCCGGAGGTGTGTCAGCAACAGCAGTCCATTCAAAACGAAAAACAAGATCGTCAGTTTCACAAACCAACCTATCTGGATGCCGTTTACTAGTACACACGTGAGGAAAATCTTGGTTCCTACGTATGTCCCTCAGCTTCCTCTGCAAGGATCTATCAGTCAGTTTAGCCACATAGTCCTTGATAATGTCGGCACTAGTTCCAACTGCCTGAACTTTCGCCAGAGGATCGTCACAGTCCGAGGATTCCGTCGTAAACACAGGGGCAAGGTCAATGTCACGTTGCGGGTCAGCATGCTTTTCCTTCTCCCTCTCAATGGCAGCACTTGGTGAATGCCGGATTTCACGTGCGCATTCTTGGGACAGTGTGTTGTTGGCAGAAGGGGGTGTGTCAGTGTGTGACACAGCACAGCTTGAAGGAGGTGTGGGCCCAAATAAACATGGTGAATGTTTGTCTGGCATCGTATTCTTGCTTGCCCCCATTTCTTCTTGCCTCTGTGCTGTCTTTCTTCTCTCCTCTGTCCTTCGCCTGTCTCTATCAGTGCAACTGGGAGGCTTCCTGCGGTAGCTGTGGGAGATGACAGGGGTGTGCTGTTGCGCCATGTTGCTGTTGTTGGCTGGGCTGGCTTTCAGTCGTAGCACGACGGCTGTATTGTCGCCACTCCCAGTGACTTTCCAGGAAGTGAGGTGCTGTTCTTGGAGCAGCTCATCCAAAGTCGCTTCCAACGCTGTTGGCAGACCCACAACGGGCATGGTGTTGGGTGAAATTGACTTTTTTTTGACAAATTAATGAGCAGCAAAATTTCTTCCTGCTTATCTTCAAGGGAGATCACTCCAGCCTCCGCGAGAGAGAGAGAGCGAGAGAGAGAGAGAGAGAGAGAGAGAGAGAGAGGCTTTGAAATATTTAATTGTACATCGGCCTTAGGCCACAATACATCAAAGGGGAGTCAGGAAAGGAGCACACTGAAAAAGAACAGGGATTTCACAAACACAACTTCATACAGAATTTGAATCAGATAAACATTTGCACGCCTATGTACCTACACATCTTCTCCAGTCAGCAACTGAGGGGTTTGTTTCCTTTGGTATCCATGTACACTTAGTCATTCCATTACGACCACCAGGAATCAATATAGCTAATGAGAGGAGACATCATGAGAATAATGATCATGTGACATAAATCTAACTTACTGTTAACAGTCTAAGTTGTCAAAGCGATCTTTTATAAAAATGAATGGCTAATAATCCTGCAGTGACGTTGAGTACATTAAACAGACTGACCATTCATTTTAGCATTACAACATCCTACCTGATTTAAAAATAGTCAGCAAAACATTAGATAACATAGATTCTCCTTTCAAATCTTAAGTGATTACAGTTGTCGTTGATAAACGTTGGTAACAGAAAACCATTACTGGATATTACGTCTCATTTACAGTGAGCAGTTATTTTACAGCAACACTTCTAGCTTTTAAAAACAGGGAAATATAGCAAAAACATCCAAATGACCGAACTACAATATCATCTTTGTCCTAAACACATATATCTCTCTTCTCTCTCTTCAAGTGTCCGGTCTGGTCCTGCAGACATCGAGGATCATGGCTCTCCATTCTTCTCTGTTCTCGGTCCCTCTCATGAGATCATTGTTGGTGCCCTCTTTATTCGTTGCGAATTTGTTTAAGCTGTCTGTGAATTTTGTGCTGTTGTATTCCTCTGCTCTTGTTTCCACACATTTTGCCACTCCATAACAGTTTCTCTAGTCCGTCAGCCCTGATTATATGGCCGAAAAATTTGAGCTGTCTTTCTCTGATGGTGTTGAGAAGGGATCTCTTGTACCCAGCCATTTCCATTACTTCTGCATTAGTTTTTCTTTTTGTCCATGAGATTTTCATGATTCTCCGGATGAACCCATTTCCACTGCTTCTAGTCGCTGTTCTGTGTCCTTGGCTAGGGTCCAGCACTCACATCCGTACAGAAGAATGGACCATACGTAGGCTCTAAAACATGGATCTTTGTCTTGAGGCTTATCTTACTGTTGGTAAAAATGCATTTCATGTTGTTAAAAGTTGCCTTAGATTGACCGATTCTCTTCTTGATTTCTGTGTCACACTTGCTGTCCGGGGTGTTAGTACAACCAAGGTATTTAAAGGTGTTTACTTGTCTGATTCTCTCTCCTTTACAGGCTATGTTGCATTGTGGTATAACAGCTTTTTTCGAGATCACCTAGCATTCTGTCTTCTTTGCATTGAGCTGTAAAACACATATATAGATAAACTATATCTCTGAGTGACATGTTTGGCTCTGAGCAGCACATTTAAAGGAAGAGTAACAAGATCATCATTAAGGAATTTTTTCTTAGATCTTAATATACACTGCACATTTACACAAAATGTTGTTCATTGTCAATCTGATTTTTGCAAAATGGGCAGTTTTTGTCACGAACCGATTCACTATACCGATATATTTTGTTATTTAGAGGGAGAAAATTAAATCTTATTTGTGTAATTGCAGCACGAAAGCAAAACACATCAACATCCAGAATGTATTGTTCTTTTCCAAAAATGGCCTTAAATCATCGATAAGGCTGGTATCTGTCACGAGCTCTAATAGTGCCTGTCTATTCTTGAATGTACATATCGACAAGCCTCTGTTTGAATCGTAGCTAAGAAAAGTTTTACATCTCCAACATCTTGTTGAAGCCAAACAATGTTAAAGCCAGTTGAGCATAAAACTTCTACTTTTGAACCCCAACATTGCTTACCACAGTTTTCTAATTATAATAACATGCATAAGCTTTTCGAGGTAAACGTTCACTATTCATTACTAACAGTTTACACCAATATTTGACACAGGCTACATAGGAATTCACATATAATGGATATCTGCCAAGGTCTCCATATACCATTCTGTTAGGGGTCTTAATTGGAACACCCAGAAACCTTTTACAAGCCATCATATGGACTTTTTTTCTATATATTCCAATCTGTTTAATCCCCATATTTCAGCGGCATAAGCAACATTAATAATAATAATAATAATAATAATAATAATAATGTATGGAATTTATATAGCGCTGAATCTTGTAAAGCAACAAATCAAAGCGCTCATTGGCTGTATCTTTACATAAAAAATTGAAGAACGTGTTTGGTGTCATTTCTTTATACTTTTGAAAAACCTTGTTCAACTGTAATACTGCAAACAAAGATGTTTGAGGACAGAGAGATATACAGGAGGAAATCAAAAGAAGCCACAAAAGCTGTGGCCCAAGCTAAAGAAAAGCATGGAACGAATGGTGTGTTGGACTTGATACAACTGAAGGTCAGCATAAGATGTTTCGAATTGCACGGCAGATGAGGAAAGAATGGAAAGACATCAATGTAACAAAATTTGTAAAAAAAATTAGTCTGGAAATATGACTGAGAAGCAAAATATTCTGCAGAGATGGAAGGATTACTTTCATGATCTGCTAAATATTGAGAATCCTCATGCAATCGAGGAAGTGGAGAAAGTTGAAGGACCTGTACAAGAAGTGGCTGAAAATGAAATGAGAAGAGCAATTCGAACTATGAAAAAGAGAAAAGCCATGGGGCCATCAGGCGTGGTGACAGAAATGATACAAGCAGCAGGAGAGGAAGGAGTAAAACAACTTAGAAAATATGTCAGAAGATACAGTGAACAGAACAAATGCCCGAAGAATGGGAAGACAGTATTACTGTTCCCATTTTCAAGGGTAAAGGAGATGCACTAGTATGTGGAAAATACAGAGGAATCAGGCTTCTGGAACATGGCATGAAGATTTGAGAAAAAGTATTGGAAAGAAGACTGAAGAGCCTGTGCAATACTGATGAAAAATAGTTTGGATTCCAGGCTGGCAAATCAACCATAGATGCAATATTCATTGTGAAACAACTGCAGGAAATGTATATGGAGAAGAAAAAGAGCTTGACGCACATCTTTGTCGACCTGGAAAAAGCTTTTGATAGAGTACCCAGAAAGGCAATCCAATGGGCCTTGAGGAAACAAGATGTACCGAAGCACATCATCTCAATGGTTATGACTTTGTACAAGAACTCCAGACCAAAAGTGAAAACTATAATTGGGAAGTCAGAAAGCTTTGAGATAAAAGTAGGAGTGCAACCAAGGATCCGCATTGAGCCCTCTGCTCTTTATCCTCGTAATGAATGGAATATCCAAGGAAGTGGAGATGCCAGAAGAGATCTGAGAACTGCTGTATGCTGACGACTTAGTACTGGTAGCTGAGAACAGTGATGGCGCTACTCAAAGATTTGGCAATTGGAAACAGAGATTAGAACGCAGATGAATGAAGGTAAATGTTGACAAGACCAAAGCAATGACAGCTGGAAAGGACCGCAGAACACATAGAGAGCAAGGCAAATACTCGTGTGGTGTCTGCCACAAAGGTGTAGGGAACAATTCGATCAAATGCTTCAATTGTCAATATTGGTGTCACAAAAGATGCTCAAAGCTCAAAAGTCTGAAGAAGGAGGATGGAGTATTTGTCTGCCCCAGTTGTACGAATAAGAAGGGTGAAGATAATACCGATGCAGGAAAGGAGGAGCTAGAATTTGAACAAGGGAAGATAGAAGTGGTATACGAAATCTGCTACCTGGGAGAGATGATGAGCTGCGAAGCAAAATCTGAGTTAGCTGTCAGAACCAGGATTGCGAGTGCTTGGAAGAATTGGAAAGAATTGGCAAATCTGCTCGGAAATCAGAAAATCCCACTGGAGAGACGCTGTCTGATATATAAGGCCTGCATCAAACCTGTTCTCCTGTATGGCTCGGAGACGTGGTTTTCACAAAAACCGTCGAACGTTTGTTGAAGAGCTGTGAAAACTGAATGCTATGCTACATGACAAAGATCAAATGGGAAGACAGGATCACGAATGAAGAACTATGAAGAATGTGCAATGTTGATGATCTGAAGTCTGTAGCTAGTACCAATGGACTGCACTGGTTTGGGCACGTTCAACGGAAAGCAGAACACCACATCATAAAAATAACAATGAACTTCGTAGTGGATGGAAAGAGACCAAAGGGAAGACCTTGCAAGACCTGGGCTGCCTGTATTGCAGATGATCTTAGAGAAAGGGGCATAAATAAGGAGGAAGCTCAAAACAGAGAGAGATGGAAAAGGCTCATCAATGTCAAACCTCCCCTGGGAGAAACATGACAAAAAAGGAAGAAGAAGAAGAAGAGCTGTAATACTGCCTTTTCCCCTTTAGTCGTCAGATGCAATGTGCCTCTTTTAGGACTAATAACCCTTGTTGTAAAGTTATATCCTAAATAACAATAAGTATTTACAACTTCCAGTCTGTTACCTTGTAGAACCATTTTTCATGACTTCCCAACATCTCCCCTTTTCTAAATACCATAATCTTAGTTTTATCTATATTTACGTTTAGTTTTACACTTTCAAAAATGATTCTAGGATGTTTAATTGATTCTGTAGACCACATGGTGTCATTGAAACCAAAGCAACATCATCTGCAAAAAGTAGGATAAGTAGTTCCATGATATCCGGATACAACTGCACTCCATGTTTACCATTGTCATTGATAAGTTTAGCTAACTGAGAAAAATACAAAACTTTTTAGAACTTAATACAAGAAAACTATTCTATTATGCATATATTCAGTGCAATATTGGTTATGGTTCAACACTGTGGGATCTAGCTTGCAAAAATATACTTAAACCGTTGATAAGTGTTCATAAAAGAGCCATTAAATTTACCATTGACATATCATCTTCATTAACAGCATCTGCCTACAAACAAGCAAATGTTCTACCACTCGAAGCAAAACTTCCATACAGTCAAGGGATTTTTATGCATAAAATACTGCACAGAGATGCTCCATTTCTTCTTAAGAACATGTTTATCATTAATGAATATCGACATTCACAAAAACTGAACCTTCCTTTTACGACCATTACTCTATGCAAATCTAGTCTAAAGTATTCTGGAGGATGGGTGTGGAATAATTTACCAGAAGTCATAAGATCTGAATCAAACTTGAAAAAAAAATTAAAAACAGGTTGTACAATTTCATTATGGATCTCTCTGACTTTACCTGTCTATACCCAAAGATGTATTGAGAACAATATTATATACATATATATTTTTTTCACTGATATTGTAATCGGACTATATTTCGTTTCGGTATACATAGCTTTGATGATCCTCTCTCACATCTCCCCTCCCTCCCCCTCTCTCTCTCCTCTCCACTCTCTCTCTCTTCCTCCTCTCTCTCTCTCCTCTCCTCTCTCTGTCAGAACCAGATTGCGAGTGTCATATAATTTGCATGAGTAAAATCAAATAATTTTATTGTTGACGGTGATCGGCACTGTTTTGAGAATTGTATATTCCCTTTATCCCTGAAACACACACACAATCTTTTCTCTCTCCTCTCTCTCTCTCTCTCTCCCCTCTCCTCTCTCTCTCTCTCTCTCTCTCTCTCTCTCTCTCTTTCCCCCCCTAATGACCTTATAGATTTGGCTGTTTTTTTCCCCCCTATCTTTTCTTCCTTGTTTTTATTGTGTGAGAATATGAGTATTGAGTTTATTTGATTATCATGACATATAATTTGTATGCGTAATCAAAATAAGTGTTGAAGGTGATCGTGTACTGTTTTGAGAATTATAAATTTATTACCATCTCTGAAACACACACACACACACACAACACACAACACGCGCCCCCACGCACCCCACGCACCACGCAAAAGCACGCACGCACACACACAACACACACACACACACACACCACACACCAACACACACACTCTCCCCTCTCTCTCTCTCTCTCTCCTCTCTCTCTCTCTCTCTCTCTCTCTCCTTCTATAGTTGTGGTATATTCTAATGAAAGGGCACATTCATGCTTCTATTTCAATATTATTTTGGACTTGTTGACTGTACTTTTCGCTCCAGTGAATGCATATTTCAATATCTTAGTATTTTGTGTAACAACTATGTGTACTATTCTACAAAATGAAGGCGTTCGATTTTTATGATCTATAAGTTTAGCCTTCTCTCTAGTTGATTTGTTTTGGGGGTGGGGGGCGGTTTGTTTGTTTTTTGTTTTTGGTGTATGTGTGTGTATGGGGAACGGGGGGGGGGGGGGGCGGTGTTGGGTTTGTGTGTGTGTGGGGTTTTTTTTTTTTTTTTTTTCTTTTTTTCTTTCTTCTTTTTTCTCTTTTTTTTGTTGTTTTTTTCTTGTTTTTGTTTGTTTGTTGGGGGGGGGGGGGTTGTTTTTTGGTTTGTTGTTGTTGGTTTTTTGTTTTTTTGTTGTTGTTGTTGTTGTTTTTTGTCTGTCTGGGGTTTTTGTGTGTGTGTGTGTGTGTTTGTTTTTTTCTCTTAAAAAAAAATTTTTTCACCCTTTGCTTTTACTGTTTGAAGTATGAGTATTGGGGTTTATTATTAATATGGACCCTACGGTTTGGGGACTGGATGTAAAAAGCACATGAGTACTTATTCTTTCCTGGGAAAAAAAAGTCTTTTTTACTTACAATGTGTTGATGTTCTTTTATGACTTTATTGGGGTTTTTCCCCTCTTTATTGTGTGAGTATATGGGTATTGCACTTACTTTATCATCATAACATTCAATTTGTATGAGTATAATCAAAAAGTGTTGGTGTTGATCGTGTGCTATGTGAGTATTATATAATTAGTATTATCCCTAAAACACACACACACACACACACACACACACACACACACACACACACACACACACACACACACACACACACACACACACACACTTAAACACATTCTCTCTCTCAATGACTGTATAGGTTTAGATTTCTTCTTTTGTTTTGTTTCTTGTTTTTATTATGTGAATGTATGGGTATCGGGTTTATTTCATTATCATGACATATAATTTGAACGAGTATAATAAAAAAAAAAGAGTGTTGATGGTGATCGTGTACTGTTTTGGGAATTATATATTGGATATTATCTCTGAAATACACACACACACACTTCTGTCTCTCTGTCTCTAGCTCTGTCTCTGTATATCTCACCTTTTATCGTTTTGCTTATAGTTATAGTGTATCCTGATGAAGGATTCATATTTTATATTTTCAATACTTTATTGGGCTTGTCCGCTGTACTTAAGTTTTAATGAGTGTCCTATTTCAATATCTTATTGTTATATGTAACAAGTATATGTACCATTTGACAATGTGTGGATGTTTATCTTTATGACTTATTAAGTTTGGTTGTGGTTATTTTTCTTGGTTTTGTTGTTGTTGTTTGTTTTTCTCTTTTTTTTTTCTTTTTCCTTCTTTTGTTGATTTGTTTTTTTTTCTCCTTGTTTGTTTTGGTTGGGGTTTTGGGGGGTGGGGGGTGTTTTTAGGGTTTTCTTTTTTTTTTTTTTTTTTTTGTGTGGTGTTTTTGTTTGTTTGGGTTTTTGTTTTGTTGGGGGGGGGGGGCTGTTTTGAAAAGGGTTATTTCCCCTTGTTTCTACTGTGAGAGTGTATAAGTGTTGGGTTTTTATTAAGATGTATCCCTACGGGCGGGGACTGGATATAAAAAAAGCACATGAGTACTTATTCAATGTCCTCGAAATAAAAGAATTTGTCATTGTCATTGTCATTGTCTCTCATGTTTGCATTCTCTCTGACACTTTTTTCTTCTTCTGGAGAATGTTGTTCAACAATATGACTCGAAGGAACATCATAGATTTTTTAGGTGTATGTGTGTGAATTCTAACAAACTACTTTTGTCATATCATTATTCCTTCAAGCTCCATAAATTTTTATATATTATCATAATTATTTTGTTTATGATGATGGTGGCGATTATGGTGATGATGATAGAGGTGATGACGACGGTGTTGATAGTGGTGATGTTTATTGTGATTATTATGATTCACTTTGCTTATGTTTTGTCTGTTTACTTTCTTTCTTTCTTTCTTTCTTTCCGAGGGCTGGATGTAAAAAAGAAGTCTTGTACTTATTCTATTACCCTCAGAAAATAAAATTTCGTTATCGTTATCTCTCACTCTCTCTCTCTATCTCTCCTCCCTCTCTCTCTCTCTCTCTCTCTCTCTCTCTCTCTCTCTCTCTCTCTCTCTCTCTCCCTGTGACTGGTCTCTCTCTCTCTCTCTGTCACTGGTCTGTCTCTCTCTCTCTCTCTCTCTCTCTCTCCCTGTGACTGGTCTCTCTCTCTCTCTCTCTCTCCCTGTGACTGGTTCTCTCTCTCTCTCTCTCTCTCTCTCTCTCTCCCTGTGACTGGTCTCTCTCTCTCTCTCTCTCTCTCTCTCTCTCTCCCTGTGACTGTCTCTCTCTCTCTCTCTCTCTCTATCTCTCTCTCTCTCTCCCTGTGGACTGGTCTCTCTCTCTCTCTCTCTCTCTCCTCCCTGTGACTGGTCTCTCTCTCTCTCTCTCTCTCTCTCTCTCTCTCCCTGTGCCTGGTCTCTCTCTCTCTCTCTCTCTCTCTCTCTCTCTCTCTCTCCCTGTGACTGGTCTCTCTCTCTCTCTCTCTCTGCTCTCTCTCCCCTGTGACTGTCTTCTCTCTCTCTCTCTCTCTCTCCTGTGCCTGGTCTCTCTCTCTCTTCTCTCTCTCTCTCTCTCTCTCTCTCTCTCTCTCTCCGTGCCTGGTCTTCCTCCTCTCTCTCTCTCTCTCTCTCTCTCTGTGACTGGTCTCTCTCTCTCTCTCTCTCTCTCTCTCTCTCTCTCCCTGTGACTGGTCTCTCTCTCTCTCTCTCTCTTCTCTCTCTCTCTCTCTCTCCCTGTGCCTGGTCTCTCTCTCTCTCTCTCTCTCTCTCTCTCCCTGTGCCTGGTCTCTCTCTCTCTCTCTCTCTCTCTTCCTGTGCCTGGTCTCTCTCTCTCTCATCTCTCTCTCTCTCTCTCTCCCTGTGACTGGTCTCTCTCTCTCTCTCTCTCTCTCTCTCTCTCCCTGTGACTGGTCTCTCTCTCTCTCTGTGACTGGTCTCTCTCTCTGTGACTGGTCTCTCTCTCTCTGTGACTGGTCTCTCTCTGTGACTGGTCTCTCTCTGTGACTGGTCTCTCTCTCCCTGTGACTGGTCTCTCTCTCTCTCTCTGTGACTGGTCTCTCTCTCTGTGACTGGTCTCTCTCTCTCTGTGGACTGGCCCTCTCTCTCTGTGACTGGTCTCTCTCTCCCCTCTCACTCTCTCTTCCTGTGAATGGTCTCTCTCTCTCTGTGATTGGTCTCTCTCTCTCTCTCTCCCTGTGACTGGTCTCTCTCGTCTCTGTGACTGGTCTCTCTCTCTCTCTCTCACTCTCTTTTCCCTGTGATGGTCTCTCTCTCTCTCTGTGACTGGTCTCTCTCTCTCTCTCTCCTCTCTCCCCCCTGTGACTGGTCTCTCTCTCTCTGTGACTGGTCTCTCTCTCTCGTGACTGGTCTCCCCTCTCTCTCTCTCTCTCATTTCTTTTCCGGTGACTGGTCTCTCTCTCTCTGGGGACTGGTCTCTTTTCTCTCTCCTTCTCTCTCTCCTCTCTCTCTCCTTCTCCCCCCTCCCCTCCCCCCTGGGGCCTGGCCCCCCCCCCCCCCCCCCCTCCCCCTTCTCTCTCTTTTGTGCCCTTCTCTCTCTCTTCTTCTTTCCCCCCTGTGACTGGCCCTCTCTTTTCCCCCTCTTTTTCTGACTGGTCCCCTCCCCTTCTCTCTCTTCTCCCCTCTCCTTTTTTCCCGTGACTGGCCCTCTCCCTTCTCTCTCTCTCTCTTTTCCCCCTCCCCTGTGACTGGCCCTCTCCCTCTCCTCTCTCCCCCTCTTTCTCCCGGTAACGGGGGTCTCTCTCTCTTTTTTGTGACGGGCCCCTCCTCCTTTTGTCATTTGGTTGTCTCTCTCTCTCTGTGACTGGTCTTCCTCCTCCCCTCTCTCTCTCTCTTTCCCCTTTGTAAACGGTCTCTCTCTCTCTCTCCTCTCTTCCTTTCCCCCCTTGGGGACTTTCTCTCTCTCTCTCCACTTTTTCCTCTCTCTTTCTCCCTGGATTTTGGTCCTCTCTTCTCTCTCTCTCCTCTCTCTCGCTCTCGGACTGGTCTTTTTCCCTAAAGAGGGGGGAAGAAGGGCCCGGCAGTTAAACAAAAAGACAGAACACAACAACCAAAAAACAAATTCCATGGGATTCATGGGACAAAAAAATTTTACAGACTACCACCAAGAAAACATAACAAACAAAAAACCCCCAAACCCACCCCCCCCCCCCACCCCCACCCCAACCCCCCAACTCCACCCCCTCCCCCCCCACCCCCACCCCCACCCCTTTCCCCCCCATCACCCTCCCCCCCCCCTTTCCCCCCCCCCCCCACCCACCATCCCCCAAACCCACCCCCCAACCCCCCCCACCACCCCTCCTCCCCCCCCCCACCCCCACCCCCATCCCCAAAAACCCCAAACCCCCCCCCCCCCCACCACCCCCCCTCTACCCCCTCCCCCCCCACCCCCCAAACCCCAAAACCCCCCCCCAACCCCACCCCCCCCCCCCCATCCCCCCCACACCCCACCGTAAACCTTGGTCTTTCCATTTTTTGGTTTTTTTTGTAGGGGGCCCAGCACCGGGGCTTTATCACAGTTCTTGTTTAAAAACCATTAAACCCGGGGGAACAGAAAATTTGAGAGGTGTATGGCCAGGGGTTTTTCCCCAAACCAGGGGAAATTCCATTTACAGTTTAGCCCTTTAGTGATCGCCTTTGTCTGACTGGGCTTGACTTGCACGTTTTTATGTGATACAGCCCGGGGGGCGGGTTTGGGCCCTTTTGGGGGAAACCCTCCCCAAACCCTGACTGTCCTTATCCCCCACTTGGCCGAGAGATTGGGGTTTGTATGTGGGAAAGGCCATCTCCTATCCCAAAATTTCTGCCCATTTCCAAAAACAGCAGTTGTCCCCTCTCCTCTCTGTTTTGGGGGTCATCTGGGGACACGACGGCCCCAAAAACATCCAGTGGGGTGGGGGTTTTTTGGGTGTGGGGTGCAAAAGAAAAGGCCCGGGCAAAAGCAAGCTGTCTCTGGGTTTTGGGGGGTTTGTGTGAGGGGTGCTCGCCTGGTGACCCTCCCGTGCTGGAGCAATTTCGCCCTTCTCCGGGAGGCCCCTCCCTGCTGAGGCAATTTTCAAACTGTCGAAAACTGAAACAATGGTGGGGGCATTCAGTTTGAGTGTTTTTCCCAAAACCTCCCGGGGGGGCCCCAAAATAATTCAAGTCTAAAAAAAACATAGCGGGTGTTTGAAAGAATCATCAAAAATTTATTACTATTAAATCCCCCATCAGACAGGCATTACAATACATTCATCTATGGTATGAAAAGGGGTTGTGCAAAAAGAAATTTCCCCTGTTAGGTTTACATTTTTTTAGGTTTTCCCTTTTTTCTACAGCTTTTTACTTTCTGAATTAGAGGGTTTCAGATTTTGCATCAAATTGCACTGTTTGGTTGGATAAATATCACAACTTTTCCCAAAGGGAAATATTTCGCTCTTGAATTTCACAAAAAATTTTTTTCTCATTGTCAATACAAAACTCCGCCCTCATTACGTTCTCACACGCTGCCCCTTTTTCCAAAAAAATTTTTTTCATCTCATTCATATCATTACATTAATTATTTTTTCATCACTTCACACCACCCAAAAAAGGGCATCCTTTCCCACTCACTTTCCCCTCATTTTAAAACATCACTTCACATTTTTTTTCGCCCATTTTAAATCAAATTCCCTGCAGGGCCCCGGGCTTACGAAACCCACATGACGGGTTGTCACTGTTTTGTTTGCCCTTTGAAAAATTCTTGAAAATGACTTGCCCAGGGCAAAATGATTTCCATACACTAAAGCACAATGATTGTCCACAGAGGCACGTCCATAAAAACATCGCGGGCAGTATGATTAGCAAAATAAATGGGGACTGGGTGGGGGGGGTTTTAAAAAAAAACCCCAGGGGGAAAGATTGTTTAAATTTTGCTTCCCCTTTTCCCCCGGGGGCTCATTTTCTCCTTCTCCCCTCCTTATGTCCCTGTTCACTTGTGATGGACACTTTTTTCAAAAGTTCCCTTTTAAATTTGGGAGTACAGGGGAAAGGGCTGGAAATTTCCACGGGTCAGTCTAAAGTTTCAACAACATTTTTAATCGCCCCCACCTTTTCACTTTAAAGGAAGAAAACCCCAAAATTTTCTTTTGGGAATTCCGCATACTTTCCCCAACATCCCGGAACCCTTCACCTGGAAATTAAATTTTTTAACTTCGTAAAAAACCAAAGGGAAACTCTGCACAAAAAACCACAAAGTGTGTCATGGGGCACCAACAAGGGAAGTCACCAAAACAAAGAGAGGAGGGGGGAAAAGGAACAGATTTGGGGGGAAAAAAAGTTTTAAACAGTGGAATTTGGTACTGGGAAAAAAAGAGATGGGTGACACTTAAAATGGATTGGGGGGTTTGGGGGGGTAATGCAAAAGTGTGGGGGGGTTCAACCCCTTTGGGGCCCGAAACCCCCCCCCCACCCCAACCCAAATTAAAGGCCATGAGGGGTGGTCGGGGGTGCTATTCTTTTGGATGAAATGATAAACCAAAGTCCCCGCATTTTAAAAAAATTTATTTGGGCGCAGGGTAAAAGAACCCCACGGAACGAGGATTGTCCCGGGAAAAAATTCGTAAAAAAAAGCCACTCTGGTGGGGAAAACTAAAACATTTTCAGACGGGAAAAAGAAAAAAAAAATTGGGGGCCGCGGGCCTTGGGGCGATGCGCTCTCCCCTGGGGAGAGAAAGCCCAAATTTCACGCCGAGAAATCTATTTGTGCCCTTAAAAAAAAAGGGGAAATCAAAAAGGGGCGAAACTCCCAAAAGGAAAGGAAGAAAATTTTTGTAAACACCAAACGCCCACAAACGAAAATTTGGGGGGGGGGACAGGAAAACGATGAAAAGGGGTGAAAGTGAGGGGGGGTGGTGGTGGTGGGGGTAAAAAGGGGGCAGGGGGGAGTTTCCCGGGGTGGGGGAGAGAGGGGAGAGAGAGAGAGAGAGAAGAGAGAGAGAGAGAGAGAAAAGAGAGAGAAAAGAGAAAAGAAAAGAGAGAAAAGAGAGAGAGAGAGAGGGGAAAAAGGGGGGGGAAAAAGGGAAGATTTGGGAAATGTGAGGAATTTCGGGAAGGGGTTTCCAAAAGGGGGACAATCCCTCTGAAGGCGCTTCTGTTTGTATTTTGTTTCCTCTTTTTTCTTCTTCTTCTTCTTCCTTTTTGTTTCTTCTTCTTCTTCTTCTTTCATCTTCTTTTCTTCTTCTTCTTTTTCCCTTCTTCTTTTTCCCTTCTTCTTTTTCTGCTTTTTTTTTCTTTTTCTTCTTCTTCTTCTTTTTCCCTTCTTCTTCTTTCTTCTTCTTCTTCTTCTTCGTTTCTTCTTTTTTCTTCTTCTTTCTTCTTCTTTTTCCTTCTTCTTTTTCTTTTTTCCCTTTTTTTTTTCTTCTTCTTTTTCTTCTTCTTCTTCTTCTTCTTCTTTTCTTCTTCTTTTTTCTTCTTCTTCCTTCTTCTTTTTTTTCTTCTTTTTTCTTGTTCTTGTTCTTGTTTCTTCTTCTTCTTCTTCTTCTTTTCTTCTTTTCTTCTTCTTTCTTTTCTTTTTTTGTTTTCTTCTTCTTCTTCTTCTTCTTCTTTTTTCTTTTTTCTTTTTCTTCTTCTTTTTCCCCTTCTTTTTCTTTTTTCTTTTCTTCTTTTTTTCTTTTTTTTTTTTTCTTTTTTATTTTTTTGGTGTGGCCTCATTTGCAAGAGGCCCAGGGGGCCCCATTTTTTTGGGGGGGTTCTTTTTTTTCCCCCCTTTTTTTTTCCCCTCTTTTTTTTTTTTTTAAAAGGGTGAGTGTTTCCCACGCTCTCTTAAATTGGGAAAAAAAAAACCCAAAACCCAAAATAAAAAAAACAATAAACAAAACCCCTAAAACCCCAAATCTTTTTTTTTGGGGGGGGGGGGGGGAATGGGGGGTTTTTTTTCCTTTTTTTTAAAAAAAACCCAACCTTTCTCTTTTATCTTCCCAAAAGGTCTGGAGCAATGACTCCCCCCGTGTAAAACTGCTCCCCTGCGTTCTATTGAAAATTCAGCGCAGGGGAAAATCCCCCGGGGTTTAAAATTTGCTCTAGTGTGTCTTTTGTGTGCTTTTCAAAAGATTTGGAGGTTTGATTTACAACTGTCGGGGTTGTTTTTGCTCTGGGGTTTATGTGGGGAAAAGTTAATTTTCCTTTTTTTTTAAAACCATTTTCACACTATTTAATATCTTGCCATCCCCCTTTCCCGTATTTCCCAAACAAACAGAGTTAAATCCTTTACATATTTTCCCTTAAAACCTTTTTTTTAAAGGTTTTTTTTTTCTTTCATCCCATCCCCATTCCCAAATTAAAAATTATCATACCCTCAGCATCTCATAAACATCTCATCATATCTTTCATCTAATATCATTTTTGGGAAAAAAAAATGTTATTTCCCAAAGGGGAAAATCCCCAAAACCGCACGCACGCACGCACCCCTTGGGCTCACGCCCGCGCACACACACACACTCACACCCACACACACACCACACAAAAACCCCACGGTGCGGGCCCAAATTGCCAGCCTTTGGGGCGTCCCTGATCAGCTTTTTGGGGAAGGGCCACGAAGAAGACAGAACGCGGATGGGTTTTTGCCAGAAACCCACTGGCCGTTTTTAAAAAACGGCAATTTTTTGGCTCACAAAAACCTTTCACCTGCTCCCACCTGAGCTTTATCCCCACCACCCCCGGGTTCTCCTTTTAAAAAAAACATTAATGCTTCATCGACTGCCACACATGTAAAAACGCACGAAAGCACTCACTCACGCACTTTCAGGAAAGTCCATGACTTTTCAACCGGGGTTTTTGGTTGGGTTTTGGGGGTTAAATTTTATTTATTTTTTTTTTCCTTTGGGTTAACTCCCAAGCTTTCCTGTCTTTTTTCTACCGTTGACTTCCGATTCTTATTGTTTGCAATACGGACTTTATCGTTTGTTTTTATATAAAAAAGTCACTGTCTTTCCACGCTATTTTTTAATTTTTTCTTATGTATCTATATTTTTAAACCAAAATCAATTGCCCAGCAACATTGTGAAATTACAAGTTCTTTTCCCAATGTAGAAAAAAAAAAAAAACCCACAAAACTTGGTCTTTGTCATTAAAAACGTTTAGAGGTGAAAAAAATCTTGCAGTGGAATGCTCGAAGCATAGCCAAAAAAACTTGTTGGGTTTTACCAGTTTTTTAACTACTGATAATTTTTTCAAAAATTAGCATTTCAACCCCTAAAAGGGTAAAGCAAAATCCAAAATTTAAACAAATTTTTAAATTACCCCAAAATTTTACTGTGATAAAAATTTCCCTAAAGAAAATTTTTCCCATATTGTCGGGCCCCGGGCTTAGATTTAGGGATAAACTTGTGTTTTTTCCTATTATGAAACCTTTTACAGCAGATATTTCCAATGTGGGGGTTGACAGTAAAATTTAAAAAAGATGACATAAAATATATTTCTCTGTATTTTTTAACCTAAAGGGCCCAAAAAAATGAAAACCAGAGGGTTTAAAAAACACAGACTTCACAAAAACATAAATGGATTATTCTGGGCGTTTTCAATTCTCATCCCTTTTTTTGGGGATTCGGGGTTTGCTCTTACAATCCCCAAAGAAAACCGTTTGGTAGAAAAATTGTGGATTAAAAAGCTTTATTTTTTAAAATTGGGGTAAAAAAAACCCAAAAATTCCTGATGTTTTAGCCCATAAACCAAGTGCTATTATTTAACATTAATATCTCCGGGTTTTAAGCTACAATTGTAATTTGGGAAAGTTGAAGAGGGTTGTTTTTTGGGAAATGATCATTGCCTAAATTTCGTTGTCATTTGAGGCCCTTTTCAATATCAGACCTAACACATATTGAGGATAAAAATTTCCCAAAATTTTGATATAAAATTTGGGTTTACTGGGTTCTTTTCAAAAACCCTTCCCTTAGCTAAATGAAATTGAAAAAAGATCGAAGAAGGGATGGTGTAGATCAGTTTTTTCAATTTTTTTGGGGAAAAGCTCATCATGCAGCTTAGTTTTCTATTCCCAAAAAAAAAAAGCAAACCCAAAAAAGGAAAAGCATACGGGGAATAGATGGTGGACAAAAACCTTGAGAATGCAGAAACCATAAAAAAACGATTCAAAAAATGGTAAGGAAACAATCAAAGAAAATTTTATTTGTTTGAAATATGCTAAAAAATCAAGTAAAAGAATAATTGCCAGGAAAAAAAACCCAAATATTGGGCAGAATTCTGTATAAATGAAGTACCCGAATCCAAGGGTTTTTCCTAAAAGTTGGAAGAAAGTTAGTGAAATGAAAAATGGATTTCAGTTCCCAAAAAACCAATCAAATTTTTAAAATAATAATTTCCAAGCATAATTGAAAAAAACAGAAGCTTTTTTCCCAGGTTTTCAGATACTAGTTCCTCCTAAAAATAAAACAAAAACGAATTAAAAAAAAGCAAATAAATCAAAAAAAAATTTCAGCTTATAATGTGATTATTTTTAAAGCCCCCATTCAATATGATGAAATTTTGTGAAACTTTAGATTTTATTTACACATAACCCAAGGGCGGGTGTAGGGTCTGATGGTAAATCTTATCAAAAAGTGGCTCATATGCCTTTAAAATGGAAAAGGCTACTCTTTTCATTTTTTTCCCGAACTGTTTTTATAAAAAGGGGCTCTTCCCCCCCCCAAAAACTGGGGGCATTTGATTTTTGTCCCCCCAAACCTGAAGGGAAAAGGTTTAAAATGGGTCATCGATAGATAGCTACAGGCCCAAATTTTCTTTCTCCCCATGTGGGTAAAATAATTTAAAAAAATTTTCCCCCCCGGTTTATTTCTTTTTTTGAAAAGAATAAGTGGGTCCCCCAAAAATTTAGGCGGGTTTTTGAAAGGGAAAAAAGGGACTTCTGACCACTTAGGTTTAAAATAACACATCCCAAAAAAAAAGCAATTTTTTCCAAAAGAAAAGTGTGTTAGCCACATTTTTTTTTATGTAAAAAAAGCCTATGATAGAGTTTTTTCATGATCAATTGCTAATAAAAAAAAATACATTGGAAATTTAAAGGCATAAAAAATTTTAATTTTTTTTGCAAAATTTCTTGTCGGGTTTGTCAAAATTTTCACCCAAATTAGGTTTAGTTGGGCTCATCTTTTAAAGCTAGACTTGGGGATACCCAGGGATCAGTTCTTGGGACCTATCTTTGGTTTTTTATTCTTTTACATGCTCCCCTAGGGTCTTTGCCCCTAATTCAAATTGTTCAGTAGCAGTATATTGCTATTTGGATAAATACGTCAGTTAGGGAAAAAAACCAAAAGAGAGTGATAAAATTTTTTTGGGAAAAAAATATCAGGAAAAAATTAAAAATAAATTTCCTTAAATTTTAAAAAAAAAAAAACCGAATTTGAATTTCAGCAAAAACCCTTTTCAAGTGCTTTTTAAAAAAGGGGACAACGCCTTAAAAAAAAACCCAAAAACTGAAATTAAAAAGGAAAGGGGCTTAAAACCAAAAAAAAAATGTCAAAATTTTTAGGGTAAATTTTTAACAAAAAAGTTGAATTGGGTGCCATCAACCAAAATGTAAATTCCCCTGGAAAAAACTTAATGTCCTAAAAAAAAATTCCAGGCCTGGGGCCCAAAACCCTACACTCTGAACATCTTGGGTTGTCCCTTTGGGCCGTTTAAAATTAATTACGGACAAAAGTTTAATTTTGCGCCGATTTTTCTACTTAAAAAATTAAAAAAGTTACAGTAAAGCAGTAAAGAAACTTTGGGGTTTCCCGGGTCATGCAAATACAAACTAAAACTTAAAAAAAAAGTCATTTTTTATTCTTTTGATCAGCGAAAACGTCAGTACAAAATTGTGGTTCGTAAATTTTCTCTATTCCAAATTCAGTAAAAGAGGAAATATTTTTTTAATCAAACCCGATTTTCCTTTAAAAGTGCCGCAAAATTTCATTTCTGCAGCCCAAATTTAAAAAATTAAAACGAACTTTTTTGAAAGAAAATACTCGTTTTATTTAACAAATTTTAAATTTTCCCCAATTTTTCCCCAATTACCTCCCTTTGGGGAAAATAATTTAGCTAAATTTTACATTGTTTCACCCGGAAAAAAAAAAAAAAGGAAAATCAAAATCTTCCCCAAACCCTTTAGAAAAAATCACTTTGAAAATAATTATTCTAATCACTTAAACGGGATACTGGGCATCTTTATTTGGAAAAAAAGGGAAAAATGGGGCGCCTATGTGGGTTCCGAAATTTAAAAAATTCAAAAAATCTTTTCATTTAGGACAAAAATTTTTTTATTTTTTTTTTTTGAAATTTTTTGCAATTCTTTTTGGGTTTAAAAATTTTTTTTTTTCCCGATAGGTATTGGTGTTTCCAAAAAATTTTGTTTTGCGTTTACTCAAAGGCGTTTTTAATGGGATTTTAAAATCATGGGATGGGAAAAAAAAGGGAAAGATATTGTATTTGAATAAAAAACCCCGATACATTCATTGAAAAACGAAAGGGTCAGCATTTAAATTTTTTCTGGATCCCCCCCATTGTGGAATTTTTTCGAAGAGGGTTTATTCTTTTTTCCCAAAAAAAGGGTTTCCCCTAATACAGTTTCTAAAATGTTTGATTTTTAATCTTGCATTGTCGTCTTATGAAAATTTATTTAAGTTAATTTAAAAGCATACATTCCCAAAAATTTTAGAAAAAAATTTTTCCCCAGTTTCCTTGCCCCCGGAATTTGAAAATTTTAATACAAAACTGGGTTAAAAAAAATGGGAAAACTAAAAAATTTAAAAAATGTAACCCTGTTGTTGTTTATTTCCCCTTTCAGTCCCCCCATTTGTTTGGTTTTTTTTGCCCCAAAAAATTTTTGAATGTATAAAGGAGGGTTTAGTTTCATAAGAAATATCCAAATATTTAAGAAGTTTTTTTTAAAAGACTCTCAGGGAATTCAAGTGCTAAACGAAGTCATATTTTCTTCACCTGTAAAACCTTTACTTAATTACACACACCACCACACACATATATAAAATATATTATTAAATATATATATATTAAAATATATATAAAAAATATTATATAAATATATATAATTTTTTAAAAATATATTAATTTTATTATAAATTATATTAATTATATTTATATAAAGGAAATACATATTTATTAAATATGTTTATAATATTATATATATTAAATATTTAATTTTTTTATTTATTATAAATTTTATAAAATTTAAAACTTATGGGGTGTGAGGGTTGGGGGGCGTTTTTAGGGGAGAGAAAAGAGAAGAGAGAGGGGAGAGAGAAAAGAGAGAGAGAGGGAAGGGAAAAAGAGAAAAGAAGAGAGAGAGAGGAGAGAGGGTGCGGTGTGTAAAATAGGTTTTTTGGTTTTAAAGCGGGTGTGGGCTAAATCACCATTTAGTGAACAGCATAAACAAAACAAAAAAAACCCCACAACAAACACACACAACAACACACAAAACACCGCGCGCTCGCGGGACAGGGAACCCAGGGTTAGAAACCTTTCGCCGCAAAATCCCACGATCCGGGTTCGAAACCCCTCAAGAGGGGCCTCTCCTCGGGTCAACATCCCGACGATTTCCCCTTTCCCCAAAGTTCCCCCCGGATAAGCCCACAAAACCCAGGACCCGTTTCGCATCGCACGCAAAACTTTTTTTCATCAAATTTACACCTTCTTTTTTTTAAAACACATCATTTTAATAGCTTACTTTCTTTAATTATGATTTCATTCATTTTTTGTCACTACCTTTCTTTTTAACGATTAAAATTTTGTATATACATAACTGGAAAAAAAATGACAAATTTTTAAGGAAAAATTTTTCTTTTTTGACATTTTTTTTAGTCACGGAAATTTAAATTTTCCAAATAAATTTTTTCAGCTTTTCTTCTTTTTCACTTGATGGGAAAACAAATCGCTGCAGAAAAAAAAAAAAAAATGAAAAGGGGGGGGGCAGCGCTTAGTGGGACGCGTTCTCCCGGGTCATTTCCCGGGGAGAGCACCCCAATTTCAAAATTGTGGGTTTTAAATAAAATCTGAGCCTTTTTATTTGTTGCTTTCAAGATTCAAACGCTAAATTTAAAAAAACCCCTACAATTTTTTATTATTATTATTATTAAAAACCAACCCGGTTTTTGTAGCGTAGATTTGGTCTTT
The DNA here is from genome assembly GCA_028751875.1 of Rapana venosa. Lineage (NCBI taxonomy): Eukaryota > Metazoa > Mollusca > Gastropoda > Neogastropoda > Muricidae > Rapana > Rapana venosa. Next base: position 7,097,287 of record CM054135.1, read on the forward strand.
TTGACTTAAATAATGCACCCTTTTTCCCAAACAAGATAAATTTTTTTGATCCAACGATTTGTTTCAGTAAGTTTCCCTTTTTGGGTTATAGCCCAAAAAGAAAGTCAGTGACAGAAAAGATGAAGGTTTTTTCCAGGTTTTCAACAAGAGGTGTTTTCAATTACGTCCAAAAACGTTTTAAATTTTGGGCCTTCATAAAAGAAATGATCAAGAAATCGATTAAGTTTAAAACATAGTCACAAAACCCCCAAAATCAAATTTTAAAACCCCTTTTATGTACAAAATAATTTTTTGGGAAAAGGTTTTGCAGTATTTTTCCCTTGCCCGCTCTCTTGTCTTACTTCTTTTTTACCCAAACTTGGGGATAAGCCCTAACAGTTTGTCAAGCGTAAAGTCAAGTTTTCCCGTCCAGAAGTCAAATGCCTGGGGGTAAAAAAATTCGGTAACATTTTTTTTCCATTAGAAGGTACTTAATTTGCTTTGGTTTTCCCAAACCCAAAATTTGGGCCCGCTTCTATATCTCTATTCTGTTCCCCTGAAAAAAACTAAAACGTGCCTTTTTGTAATTTTTATTAAACCATGGGCTAGGGAAATGCGTTTATGAGTGCAAATACTGAAATGTGTTATTACCCGTTTTTTTTAATACTTCAGTTATTATTTTTGTGACAGCACAAAAGTTTTTTTTGTGGAATTTTAAATTTTCTTTAACACGTACAAACCCTTTTCTTTTCCCTTTTTGAAAATTGATTACCTAAAGTTTTTACTTGTTTAAATCTGTTATTAAAAAGCTGCTGCTGTCCCAATTTTTTCTGCTAACGTTTTCCAAATTAGGGGTTTTTTTTTATTTTTTTATCTAAAAAAATTTTCCTATTCATCTTTTTCCCAAAAAAAATTCAACTACGGGGAGCCCCTTTCATTTCATTAAAATAAGCAATTAAAAATTCCCCAACACGTGGTGACCTGGGGGAAAATTTTTTTAAAAGCCCAAAAGGGGGGTACACGGCCAGGGGCCTGTGCCTCCCATTTTTTAAAAGTCTACCTATCCACTGCAAAATTTAAAAATCTCCGCATTTGGGGCCATAAACAAAAACCCCCTTCAAGCCCCCCGTCTTTATAATCTGTTTTCTTTTTTTCCTTTGACTTTTTCGAACGCCCGCTATTACTATAATTTTCCCTTTGCCAAAGAAATTTGTATAAGGGGTGTGTTGAATTTTTAAAAAGAAAGGTTTTGGGAAAACCCCCTGACGCATAAAAAGTTGGAAAAATGACTAATCAGAAAAGTTTTTATAAAATATGAAATTTTTTCCCTGTTTCTTAGTCCCTTTTTCACCAATTTTTTTAAACATGGGGATAAAATTCGTTACACTTTTTTTTCCCCGTTGTCTTCTATTTCTTTACCCTTTTTCCCGGGCAAAGCCCATTTCCCCCGGAATTTTAAATTTTTTAAAAATATTTAACGGCAGATAAATTTTCAAAAACACAAAAACCCCTTCCCCTTTTTAATAAAATTTTGTTTTTTTATATTTAAATGTAGTCCAGAGAAACATGCCCAAAATTTTTCTATTATTTCAGTTTTCTAGGGGTTAAATCATTTCTATTTTTCCCGGGAAAAAAAGTTTTTGCTCAGCTAAAATGCAAATTTTTAAAAATTTGAGTTTCTTTTACTCCTCCTGGGAACTGGATTCCTTCACCTAGGGGTTTCCCTTTTTAATAAACTAGCAATTCTTTTCACTAAAACGAACGCTTTGAGGGGAAAAAAAGGGAAGGGCCCTTTCCTAATTCCACAATTAATTTTAAGCTTTTTGATCCCCCCCCCCCATAATTTAGTACTAAAACCCTTTTTCATTAATTTCATTACCCACCTTAAAAGTTGTCCAAAGCCCAAAAATAAAACAAAAAATGAAGCAAGTATGATTTTTATTAAAAAAAACAAAAAACCCTTTTGAGTAGTCCCAGAGCCAGTAGATAACCTGCTTTGCCCGTTTCCCCTTGATATATTTATGTGTCATCAATGGGCCGGATTACTGTCGCTATGTTTTTCCTTTGATGTAGCCTACTTGGTCTTCATTTATTCTTCTTCTTTTCTTCTTTTCTTTCTTTCTTTCTTTCTTTCTATCTTTCTTCTTCTCTTCTTCATTAGCAATTCTTCTTCTTAGCAATTCTTCTTCTTCTTCTTCTTCTTCTTCTTCTTCTTCTTCTTCTTCTTCTTCCTGTTGTCTGTCATGTGAGCCGTTAAGCGCCTAACAAGTCAGGCTCAGCGCATCCGACTTCGCCTAGGGAATTGTTACCTTGTAAGTCTTTATGAAAAACAGGCAGGAGAAAGAAACCAACAAGCCAAAAAGAAGGATAGACAAGAAGGAGGTGACAGAAAGACAAGACAGAACCAAAGAGAGGGCTAGAAAAGAGGAAAATCCTAGCACAACAAATTTCTAGAAGGTAGAGGATGCTCCTTATACTGACAGGCCCTCGGCCTCCCCACAGGGGAAAACTGTTGTCACGTCTGTTAGGAGCAAGCACAGACAAGATCAAGCTGCCAGACAGAAGCATGCTACAGCCGCAACTAGCCCCTCACGTCCTTGTGTCAAAAGTGTTAGACTTCTAAAAAAATTTAAAAAAAAGAAACAAAAAAGCAACCACCACACACAAAACAAAAGAGACAAAAGTTAGCTTTCCGACCACAAAAAACACCCCAACCCACCCAGCGGATGAATAAATAAAACCCTCTTACAGTGAGTGACTCCAGCCTGTGAGTCACACATGAGTAGACTGCATTTCCTGAGCAGCAAAAGCTTCTACCAAAGATCAATGCAATACAAAGGAAGCATCCAACCTACCACAGGATGTGGGAGACATGAGGGGAAAGGAGGGGGGGGGGAGGTGTGTGTGAAATAAATGTATATGTATCATCAGTACTGCCTGCAGGGATCGATAAAGGCAGATGTTTCATGTAGCTATAAAGGTCGCATCCCATGAAAACAGGTCCCAGCTTGTCCTTACAAACCTGTCTCTTTCACCTGCAGGTCCCAAATTATGCCTGTGGGATCCGGTGTCATTACAGTCTGTAGAGTATAGCTTCCGCTTCCAACCAACCGTACAGGTTGGATCACGTTTGCATAGAAAAGACCCCGCCAGTCATACAGGTTATGTAATTTTCTATCTAGAAAAGACCCCGCCAGTCATACAGGCTGCAGCATGTTGTGTATAGAATGTCCCTGCCATATCATAATGGTCACCATATCCTGACCCCCGTTTGAATCTCAAGGGGAATTTTCTCCCCTGGAGTTAACATCAGTGCCCACTCCACTCCCCACCTCCACACTCCCCCCCCCCCTTCCCCCACCCCCCAAAAAGTCCTTTGGATGAGAAATCAGGTCCCCTGTGAGAAAATCTTACACACACACACACACGTTAAAAACCTGTTCCGCTTTTCGGAAGAGTAGGCCATCGTGTGCCAGTTGGAAAGGGTTAAAAAAGAAGAGACAAAACTACATGCATACAAGGACTGGATGTAGAAAAAAAAACATGAGTGTTTATTGCATTATCCTTGAAATATAAGAATAGAATTTTTTAAATGTTCATTATAGTGCAGCCCCGCCAACCATACAGACGATATAATTTTCTGTTCAGTAAAGCCCGGCCACTGGATAAGGCCATAATTATCATATTCTGTATAGTATAGCTCTCCATATCATATCACCATATCCTGATCCAGGTTCCAATCCCCTTCAAAGGGAATTTTCCCCTGAAGTTAACATCAGTGCCGACTCCACTCCCCCCCCCCCCCCCCAAAAAAAAAAAAAAAGTCCTTCGGATGAGACTATAAACCGAGGCCCCGTTTGCGAACACAGGAAGAACATCTTGCGCACATGTTACAACCTGTTCCGCATTTCGGAAGAGTAGGCCATTGGGCGCCAATGGAAATGGATGACAAAAATTACAAAACCGCATGCACATGGGGGTGGGACCCGGATGTAAAAAAAAAAAGAGCACAAGAGCGCTTATCCATTATCCTCAAAATAAAAGAGAAAAAAATACCCCGAAAAAGAAACATTACTCCACAGTGTGTATTATGCTTTGTGATGGGTTTTTTTTTCTTCTGTTTCATCAGCAGCCAGACGGGGAGGAAGGCGAAGTGTTCGATAAGCTGCTACCTGGAGAAGAGAGACAGAGAGACACTCCAGGATTGGTAAGGGACAAAAGGGTTGATGCTGATGTTGATGTTGATGTTCTGTGCAGCTTGTGTTGTTTGGTTTGTTCCACCCCCTCCCCCCGCCCCCGCCCCCCTCCCCTCCACCCCATTCCATATGTATATCGTCTTGAAGAGATATTTTTTGGGTTTTAGAAATAATTCAGGATTCTGATCTCTATTGGTAAAATCTTTAAAGATGTGTATTTACATCTGGCATAAAACGCAGACGGAGAGAACAATGTGCAATGAACAAAGTTTATTCTTCCGGCCACCAGCCCCTACAATGGGGTCAAACCAAGCATGTCAAAAGGAAGCCAAAACAAAACATGACATATATATGGCAACTGCCAAAACGTAACTTATGTGACATGGGACTAGAAGAAGAAGAAGAAGAAGAAGAAGAAAAAAAAATGTTGGACACTGATATGATGCGCCTGCTTAAGCAAAGGTGCTTGATAGAACAACAGGAACAAAAGAAAAATGAAATAAAAATCCGGACCCATGTTCACCAGGAAAAACCCACAACGATAGACGCAGACCGTGACTGGAGTAACCCAGGAGCAATGCAGGGTCTCCTCTAGCTAGTGGCCATATGGTGGCCTGATACTTAGCGATCCCGTGCACTGGCGGCCCTGAGGTTTTGACAAAACAAACGTGGATGTGGTGGGGTGTGATGAGGTCATGTGAACCATCCCCGAGGCAGGAGCACCCACAAGGAAAACACGAAAAGGCGGCAGCAACACAACATGATGAACACCTGACAGTTTCCTCTGTGGAGATGGGATAGCTCAGTGGTCAGAGCACTCGCTTTCCCCAAACTAAGGTTGAGCGTGGTTACCAAGTGGATGGGTGACCTTTGTGCGTCTTGGCTTCAGTACAGTCCCCCAGTTCACCCAGCTGTAAATGGGTACCTGCCCTCTTTAGGGTCAGGGAAGGTAAAGCAACCAGGGAGAGGAGATGGGCGCCCCCCTCAACATGCTGGCCCCTGGAGAAGTTGAGGTCTCTGATACCTCGCTCCCCTGCAACCACATACGTTATGGGACACCTTTACCTTTTAACCTCTGCAGGAAAAAAAAATTGGCACCATCAGAAATCATATGGAGAGACAATAATTTTGATAGAAATCAAATAAGCTTTCAAGCAAGGTCTGTCACTGGGCGTATGCACACGTAGTGAGCATTTCCTCCTCAAAAGTATGCATTCTATGTCCGTTCATGTATGTTATTCTGTATTGTTTCATTTTATATGTATGGCATTATATGATTATCAAAGTGTAAAATGTTGAAGAATTCTTTTTCTTTTTGATTTGTTGAAATTTTATGATCTGACAGCAACAAAAAAATCTGCTGAATTATGGTGATATGATTTTCTTTGCCAAATTTCGGGTGATAAGAATTTCTCATGATAGACACTTTATCGAACCTTGAACTGTAAAAGTATCAACCTAATTCTCAATAACACACGCTTTCTCAGATCAGACTGATTTTGTAAGCGACAGATGTGAAGTTGATTGTGATATTATTTCTGACCCCTCCTCTCCTCCCCCCATCCCCGACCACCACCACACAAGAAGTCGAATTACACCAGGTGTAACTTTTTATTCAACATGCTTTTAATGTACAATACCCAATGTATTTCATAAAGGAAACAGATTGTAAATAAGATAATTCTATGAAAAGTTCTTACAAAATGAAACGCGAGGAAGTGACGAAATAAAAAAGTGACAAATTTTAATGCTTGCGTTGGGGGATGAGGGCGTGGGTGTTTCCAAACGCGTTTCTGGAGCCAAAGAAAACAAAGTTAAGCCTTGATACTTCGGTACAAGGTAAAAGAATGGCCAGAGTTTTATACTGAATCAGATTCTCCAAAATCGACAACCTGACACCAACCGACCTAAAATAATTCCCAGCGGAAAAATAGGTCAAGTGTAGTTGGACTCATTTCATGGTGGAAGGTAACATATCATCTGCTTGACAACCATCTGTGGCTTAACCCCCCACCCCACCCCCACCTATCCAGGCCGGTTCATTATGACCAGTGTTGCAAACCAATCCTGAAAGCTAAATGTAACTGTCACCCGCATATCCTGCACCCCATTAATATGTGTGTTCTCAAATCTCCTAACAAGTTTGCTACCAGCTCATGAGAATGACCCAATCAAATAAATGCAGCTTGTTAGGTTTTCTTCTCTTGACTCCCCCCCCCCCTCCCCCCTTAACAAACCCTGGTTGGTTTTGATTGGAATCTGAGAGTCTAGAACTTGCTTTTGACCGGTCTATTAGTCAAGTCCATACAAGCAGCTGCTAGGCATTCTTCTCTTGGAGAGAAAAAAGAAGAAGAAAACGGACTCTGACTGTTGTTGTTCACGTCGAGTGTGGACGTGTTTTTGTGTTCTCTCCTTAACGTTAAACCTCGAATCTCTGCTAAGCATTAATGTCAACGGTTTCCTTTTTACTGTTCTGAAGTATATTCGAAGCTTGGACCAGCTGTTTATTTTGTTCGTTTGTTTACTTGTCGTTTGTTTGTTGTTTTTTTGTGTCTTTTTTCCCCTTGAGAACGTGCATCTAGTTTTGAAAATACTCTCTCTCTCTCTCTCTCTCTCTCTCTCTCTCTTGAGGAGTGGGGAGGGGGAGGGGCAATGATCGATGGAGAGGGTGGGGGAAATAGTCCCCAATGTTCCTTATAAATAATTCTGCATGGATTCTAAACAGAAATACAGGTACAATTTTATTATGAACGCTATTAGTGTATTTTCTGAGCGCTTTGATTTGTTGCTTTACAAGATTCAGCGCTATATAAATTCCATACCTTATTATTATTATTATTTCTAATATTTTGGAGTACCTACTACACCACTGATCCGATTTTTTTAGCAAACAACAGTCGGAGGAAAGATACATTTTCGTACAGCGTGTGTGTGTGTGTGTGTGTGTGTGTGTGTGTGTGTGTTTTTTGTGCTGTTGTTTTTGCGTGTGACGTTAGTTTTTTTGGGGGGTTGTTGTTTTTTTTGTGTTATCATTTCTTTCTATTTCCTATTATTCTGTTGTTCTTTTATAGATTGAAAGCATGTGTGAAATTGAAAGTTGTCTGCCTTATCTCTAGGTCTTGTCATTAGACATTGGCATCCCCTTTTCGCACAGATTATGGAATGCATTGCACTGGTTCAGTAGAGGTAAGAATAAAACACAGGGAATCACTAGCAACGTATTTAACGTGAAAAGCATCACACATGAATAGCCTAACAATTCTATCCCTTAACTGCCAGGGTCTAGGAAATTACAAGAAAAGAAGAGACGTTTTTCAATTTTTGGGTCAGAAAAAACGCTGTATATATTTCCAACAGGACACCCATTTTACACACGGAATGGAAGGGCAAATCAGGAGTGAATGGGGTTATGACTGTGGGTGTGTGTGCCTCTAATAACTCACTCTAGATCCAGGGCAGTTGATGTACTCTTGAACAGCAATTTTGAATTTACTTTGAAGAAGGCAATAAAAGACCCCAAGGGAAAAGACGTCATATTGATATTAAACACAATGGGAAAAGATATAATTTTAGTGAATATTTAGGACCAAACAGAGAAATCCATCGTTGTTGTTTTTTACAGATATGCAAAAAGGGGGGACGGGATAGCTCAGTGGTCGGAGCACTCGCTTTCCCCCAGCCAAGTTAAGCAGCGTCAAGCGTGGTTACCAGTTGGATGGGTGACCGTTTGCACCCCTTGGCTTCAGTACAGTTGCCCCAGTTTACCCAGCTCTAAATAGGTACCTGCCCTCTTTAGGGACAGGGAAGGTAAAGCAGCGAGGGAGAGGAGATGGGCGCCGCCCTCAATATGCTGGCCCTAGAGAAGTGAGGTCTCTGACGCCTCGCTCCCCTACGACCTTATAGGTTATGGGACTCCTTTACCTTTTTAAAAGAGACTACAAGACCTTGAAACACTAAACATGATTATTGCAGGAGACTGGAATCTAGTTATTAACCCAAATGTAGACTATCTTAACTACAAACACACAAACAATCTAAAGGCACAGGAGAAAGTGATAGAGATGATAACAGAACTAGAACTGGTAGATATTTGGCGTGAATTTAATCCGGAAGTAGCTAGATATACTTGGAGAATATCAAGTCCTCTCCAACAAAGCAGACTAGATTTTTTCCTGGTGTCAGATGCAATAATGACTTTCGTTAAAGATGCAGATATCCAATATGGCTACAGAAGTGAACACTCGCAAGTAAGTATTACTTTAGAATTTAAACCCACAAAAAGATGCAACAGTCTGTGGAAATTTAATTCTTCCCTTCTCAAAGATAAATCTTATGTGGAAACAATTCACAAGACCATAAAGAAATCAAAGAGCAGTATTTGCATTGCCATACAATAGAGAGATTATCGATAGCATTCCAAATGACCAAATACAATTTACAATTTCAGATCAGCTGTTCTTGGATGTTCTTCTGATGGAAATAAGAGCGCAAACTGTATCATATGGAATAGACAAAAAGAAAAGAATGAATAAGAATGAAGAACGATTAGAGAAAGAAATCAAGGATATAGAAAACAGTACATCTATAAATGAAGATGGCATTAAACTGTTGAAAGATAAGAAAGAGGAACTGTGAGAAATTAGAAAAAGAAGATGGATGGAATCATCCTCCGAGCAAATGCTAGGTGGGTCTCACAAGGGAAAAAATAAACAAGTATTTCTGTTCCTTAGAGAAAAGACATTTTATTAGCAAACAAATGATGAAATCAGTAGCCGATGGTGGTAAAATACTATATGAGACTGAAGACATACTAGAAGAGACCAAAAAATTCTACAAAGCACTGTACACAAAAAGAGACGCAGAGGAGATAAATATAGAAGACTATGTGCATAGCCTACCTAGATTGACACAACAAGAATGTGATAACTTAGAAGGGCAATTGACGTTAGAGGAAGCATCAGTAGCTTTGAAAAATATGAAAAACGATAAAGCCACAGGCACTGATGGAATCACAGCTACCTTCCTAAAATTCTTTTGGAGACAAATAGGCCACATTGTCACTCATTCCTTAAATGAAGGGCTTCTTAAAGGTGAAATGGCAATAACACAGAAAGATGGGGTCAAAATCTGCCTGCCAAAACAAGGTAAATCAAGAGAATATCTCAAGAACTGGAGACCGATAACACTTTTAAATACAGTATATAAAACAGGATCAGCATGTGTGGCAAACAGAATTAAATCTGTACTTCCCAAGACAGGGTTTACACAAGGCAGATACATAGAAGATAACATTAGACCTATTTTCGATGTGATGAAGTACTTAGAAGATAAAAATCATCCTGGTTTGCTTGTATCAATAGATTTTGAGAAAGCATTTGACTCTCTGAGCTGGTCTAATATGCATAAAGTTCTAAAAACTGTTGGTTTTGGAGAAACATTATGTAAGTGGATATCAGCATTTTACCAGAACATAAAAGCATTTGTCTTAGTGAATGGAAAACTTGCTGAGGGCATCAAAGTAGAGAGTGGCTGTAGACAAGGGACCCCATTTCTCCTTACTTGTTTGTACTATGTGCAGAAGTACTTGCATGCAAAATAAGAGAAAATGTTAGGAACAAAGGAATCGAAATATTAGATACAGAATTTGAAATTAGCCAGTTTGCTGATGACACATCTTTTACTCTGAAAGGAGATCAACAATCATATGAACAACTCTTTGAAACATTAAAACAATTTAAACAGATATCAGGGCTAAAAGTAAACTATGAAAAAACGTTTAATGTATGGCTGGGAAGCAAGTAAAAGTCAAAAAAGAAATACCTGAATCATTTGAGGATGGAATGGAACCCTTCCAAGTTAAAAATGCTGGGACTCTGGTTTGTGTGTGACCTTTCAGCTACACCTGAGATAAACATAGCTGACAAGTTTCAAGAAACTAAACAGTTATTTAAAATCTGGTTGCAAAGAACGATAACCCCACTAGGAAGAGTAGCAGTGTTAAAATCGTTAATTCTTTCTAAACTAATATATCTCTGGATGATATGACCAAACCCACTGCAGAACCAAGTTACAGAACTTCAAAATATGTGCTATGAATTTGTTTGGGACAAAAGCCGGATAAAATAGAGGAAGTATTCATCACACAATACTGAACAAGGAGGCATAGGTATTCCTGATATTCAATTATATATCTACGCACTAAAACTGACTTGGATTAGGAACATGACTTGTGTGCTCAGTCCCCAAAATGGGTAAAAATATTACAGTCGGTATGCCCAGAAATAGAACTGCTGCATGCATTGGGCCCAAAGTATTTTGATAAATGTAAATTCCATCAGTTTTGGGAAGACATTTTTACTGCCTACTCAAAATTCTGTTCTCAAGTGCAACTAAGGGAAGGCTGTGATTTGTTAGCAGAACCATTCTTCTTCAATGAGAAATTCAAGTTTGCCCATAAAACTTTTTTTAAGAGATGGGCAGACAATGATGTATTCCTAGTCAAACATTTAGTAAATGAAGAAGGCAAATTCTTAAGTCATCAAGCTTTTGTACACAAACATGGAATCAAAATTATTTTTCTGGAATACTTAAGCTGCATTCAGTCAAGTGTTACAAAAGACAGAGAAATATTGTCCGTGAAGACAATCTTAGTTATTCACCTACATGAACTGTACAGCTCATAACCCCTGCTCCAAAGGGGTCCAAGGCCTATCACTCTGTACTTATAGAAGAAATCAAAATACTTGACATTAAACCCTTTGTGTGCTGGGAGGAAAAACTTCACACTGCTCTCAAAAAGATACAACAAATAAAAGAAATCAAATTGAAGTGGTTTCAGACCAAAATATGTTACAGAATATTAGTGACAAGTAGTATCTTGATGAAGATGGGCATTACTGACTGTGTTAGATGGAGTTTTTGCAAGGATGAAAAGGACAGATAGAGCACTATTTATATTTGTACTCACAACCTTTTTGGTTTCAACTGGAACATATTTTGAAGGAAAGATGTGATCACTGTCACAGATTGTCTTTTAATTGCGAATTAATACTTTTTGGTACAACAGAAGAGTTCAAAACAGACAGAGTGATAGATTTGATCATCCTACTGGGAAAACATTTTTTAAAATATAGAAATAGAATAAACAAAGCGAAACCAGATGTTCAGGTTTTCTTGAACGAACTAAATTATAGATACAAGATAGAAAAGTACACCTATCAATTAGAAATGAACAACTTTGAATTTCAAAAGATGTAGCTTCCATATACTGGCTTATCAAATCACTAATAGGAAATTGGTGGAGTTCATCAAAGCTTGCTGTATAGTGTTGTTTTTTTTGTCAGGCACTGCTTTGGTTTTTTTTCCTCACTTAAGAAATCAACATAATAATTGGAACTCAGGGTGTGAACGCTACCTTTGACAGGGACTACAGACAAGGAGTTATTTGTCAGCTGTATTTTCTGAATTGCATTATCACTTTTACAGATGCATTTTTTCCTTGTGTTTGTAGTTATAACATCATGCATACGCTTGAAAAAGAGCGCAACATACTTTGTACTGCATTAGTTTGTAATCCTGTCTATAGAAACATTAGGTT
>CM054135.1:7119058-7139058 GCA_028751875.1 Rapana venosa
CTTGCGCACACGTTAAATCCTGTTCCGCTTTTCGTAAGAGTAGGCCATTGTGTGCCGGTGGGAACAGATGACAAATTTACAAAAACCGCATACAGACGGGGACTGGATGTAAAAAAAGCACATAAGAGCTTATTCCATTATCCTCGATATAAAAAAATTAAATACAAATAAAATAAATAAAATAAACACACACACACACAGCGCCTCTCTCTCTCTCTCTCTCTCTCTCTCTCTCTCTCTCTCTCTCTCTCTCTCTCCTTCCCCTTCTCTCTCTCCTTCCCTCTCTCTCACTCTCTCCTCTCTCTCTCTCTCTCTCTCTCTCTCTTCTCTCTCTTCTCTCTCTCTCTCTCTCTCTCTCTCTCCTCTCCTTCCCTCCCTCTCTCTCTCTCCTCTCCTTCCCCCCCTCTCTCTCCTTCCCCCCTCTCTCTCTCTCTATCTTCTACCCTTGGAAATAAAGATACTCAAGATCATTCATTCATTCATTCATCATTATTCATTCATTCATTCTTCTTGTTCTTTTTCTTCTTCTTCTTCTTCTTCTTCTTCTTCTTCTTCTTCCACTCCCTCCTCACTCATATGCAGACTGATAACAAGACACTTGGTCAAAAAGATAAGTAACCAGGCCGGTTTATCCCAGAATGAACAGGCTTGCATCCAGTCTTGCACTGATCATGTGCGCGCGCGCGCGCGCGAGCGAGCGAGTGAGAGAAAACTTTATTGAACGATCTTTGATCAAATGGTCATTATTTTTCAAGGGTTATAGAAAAGCGAGTGAGATAAATCTTTATTGAACGATCTTTGATCAAATGGTCATTATTTTTCAAGGGTTATAGAAAAGCATTTACCTACTCGTTTTTTCATCCGGCGTTATTCTTTTTATTTATAGCGCGCGCGCACACTCACAAACACACGCACTTACGCACTTACGCACAGAGAGACAGACAGACAAACAGACAGACAGACTTAGAGACAAAACTATTGAACAATTTGAAAAAAAAATTTTCAGAGGGTAATAGGGTCAGCATTACATGCTTTTTCACATCCAGCCCTCGAAAAATATAATAAGGAAAAAAATGCATAATGACATAGAATTGCATAGAAAACAATACACACACATACGTGCGCGCGCACACACACATACCACACACCACACACACACTGAAAATCAAGCAAGATATAGAAAACATCAGAGAAGAGAGAGAGAGAGAGAGAGAGAGAGAGAGAGAGAGAGAGAGAGAGAGAGAGAGAGAGAGAGAGAGAGAGATGAGAGAGAGAGAGAGAGAGAGATTGTTTAAATACACATAGAAATAATGGAAAACAAACAAAATTAATAGGAATGCATAATAACAGAAACTAACTATACCATCCGGGGAGACAACTTATCTAACTGAAACTACGAAAGTAATTGCCATGACCAAGAACATTCCAGATGTCTTTTACTGCTGCACAAGGAGAGACTAACAATAAGCTGTAGTACCGGATTTAAATTCATTTTCATGGTGAAGAATCCAGTATATTAGTGTAACGTTTGTATCATATTTTAACAACAGTTCATATAAACATGAGCAAAAACAGAGTTAGAAAAATATTATTTCTTATTCTACAGTATATATTCTAGTAGACAGAATTTGAGGAATTGTTAAGTACTTTTCATTATGTCAGGGACATATGTATTTTTGCAATAACAGCCAGGAATTCAGTATGCAATATTATTGAAAAAGTAAGATTTTCAACAAAGATTGCCAACAAATGAATCTGCTGAAAATGTGTTTATCAAAACTTTTAAATGAGTTGTACTGTCAACACCAAATGAAACGTTTCTTAGTGTCCAACTTTGGTCTGTCACTGTCTAGGGGAACAGCACAAATCCGAAGTGTAATAACTAAATGCACAAGCTTGCTAGGCGTAACTGATCAAAGATACAAACTAGGGGAATATCACTTACAAGACAGGAAATAATATTGGCAAATCATGCACATGTGATGTGCAGAACGTGAAATCAAGCATACCCGGACTGGACATGCAGCAGCTGTCACCAGGAGGATCGTGCGGATCACTGGAGATGCTGAAAACCGTTCTGGGATTTCTGTCCACGAACGGAGGAATCTTCATAGGGGAAGGCGTCGTTTTGTCCCCTGCTCTTAAAGGCCAGCCTTTCAACACTGATCTGTGGTTCGCTTTTTCAAACACAGCCGACAAAACAAGCGGGGTCATCGTGGCCAAGAAGGGGTTCAGTGAGCAGCAGCAGGAAGCGTACTTTCGGCAAATCCAAGCTGACAGTGGAGCGCAGGCAGGGTGTCCCTCTGCTGACAAATTCACTTTCCCCCCACATGATCAGTTCTGTGTGACTGTGCCTGGCACTGTGTTTCCTCGGGACATCATGTACGCCAAAACCTCCTTCGCCCAGGTAGCTCGCTTGTATTTCTACGGCAGGTCTGGGCCGATGGTGCCAGAGCAGGACCCCGACAACCTCATTCCCAGGATCGCTCACGTTGTGAGATTCAAGAGCCAAATTGTCAACTACAAGAAGGAGTTTCCTTTCTGTCACTATCTGACTGTTCTGAGTGCGCTGTACGTGGCTGGCTTTCATCGTGTGTACATCCACACCAACGAGGAGCCTACAGGGAAGTGGTGGCAAGAGCTGGCGAAAGAAAACGTGACGCTGGTGAAGATGGAGCCACCCCCTGGTGTGTTTCAGCAGCCCATTCACGTGTTGCAACACCACGGTGACATTGCGAGGTAAGTCAAGTCAAGTCAAGTCAAGTCAAGTCAAGTCAAGTCAAAAACACTTGAATCATCCCATGAAGGGCAATTACAATACTGACAGGCAGATTGACACGCATCAAAAATCTCAAAAGACACAAAAGGCTATATTTCAAATTGGTTAAAACATTCCAAAATGACTTCAAATACAAATGTCACGAACACACACACACACAAACACAAACACACATGCGCGCATGTGCACACACACTCACACACACACACACACACACGCGCGCGCGCGCGCGCGCGCGCGCGCGCACACACACACACACACCAATTGTGAACACAATGTTAAAAACCCCACCCCACCCCCAAAAAAAAATCATTGACTAGGAAGACATAAAATCTTCTTATATTTACACACGCACATACGCAACACGTACACACGCACGTACGTGCGTGTGCGAACACACCCACGCACACCCACACCATACACCAATGTATGAATTCACTGTTTAAAGACCATTGACTAGAAGACAGACTTATTTCACACACACAGACACACGCACGCGCGCACGCGCGCACACACACACACACACACACATAATTATGTATTGACTACACTCATAACAATGACAATCAGGCAAGTATTCCAGAGAAATGTAATAGTAGTCGACATCATTGTGAATTCAGAATTCGAATGCTTACTGGCACAAAAGAATTTCTTTTTCTGTTTGTTTTGCTGATGGGACACTAAAAACGGCGTTCCGAAGGCAACAACTGAAATTCTGGAAACAAAGCATGGGAGGGATCGGCCAAAATGGCAGTGGCTTTGCGTACAAGCTGCGGATTGCAGAATGAAATGAGATCTCTTTGTTCTTCTCCAGTTATTTTTTTTTAGCAGATTCTTACAATTCTCTGCAGACCATTCTTGTTTTTAACGCTAAGGTTATTGTACCAACAAATGAAAACAAAACTTTGAACACTCTCTATGTAAGACTTGTAAAACAAGAAGTGAATGTTTTTGTGCACTGTACAACTATTCCAGTAACTGGGCACCAGTTTGACAGAGACAAAAACTGTTTGAAAATGCTCTAAATTGCAACTGTTCAAAACAACTCCCCATTATCAACTAGCTCCTAAATATCAGGACTGATCAACAAATACTTTCCTCAAATATCTGAAAAACAAAAGTGAGGGGGAATAAAACCACGTGATGGGAAGTTGAGAAGATGGTGGGCTTAATAATTTACAGGTAGAAAAAAAAAGTGTAAGGAGCACTGTGACCTGATGAGTTAGAAAAAGTCAACCGTGACACTGAGAAATCTGTCATGACCTGTGATGAGTGGATTGTCTCCAGAAAGCCCTGACAGTGTCTGTAGTCTCTTTGAGCACTCACTGCTATCGGTGTGTGTGTGTGTGTGTGTGTGTGTTGTGTGTGTGGTGTGTGTGTTGTGTGTGTGTGTGTGTACCACCTTTCGCTTAGTGCTACTTTTCCCTGAGTTCAAAACCTGCTTCACTGTTGTTGTGTGCCCTGGCATAGTAAGCATACAGGATCGTATGATTTCCCCATCTCTCCAGCAGGTTCATACTAGAGTGCAGGTGATCATGATATGTATTGATCTGAAGATGAAGCTGATCACAAGAGGGGCTGTAGGTTATTGTGTTTGTTATTGTGTTTGTTATTGTTGTGGTGGTGGCAAGTTTCCTAGCTGAACTTCTTGAATATGCACTCTGAGAATCACTGTGAGACCTGAAGTGCACACTGGATGAGAAGTTTGTGTGTATAAGTATTTGTAAGTATCTAACCATACAGGCAGCCATTCTCCAACGTCAGAAGATTTTTTTTCCCTCTAAAACGTAAAGTGCAGGTTTGTTATGCTAAGCTTGCGTTGAGCTTAGGACAATCGCGACATAATGTTTTGAAACTTGAACAGTTTATTTATGATATTTTGAAGCTAGACACATAAGCTTGGTTTATATATATATATATATATATATATATATATATATAATATATATATATATATATATATATATATATATATATATTATATATATATATATATATATGTATAAAACTTGTCATGGGTTTTTCCATTGGATTCCAGAATGCGTTAAACACTGACTCTAGACTTACTATCTTCTCATTGAGCTCATGCTATCAAATCATCTTCTCTGGTTCTCCACTGACAGCAGAATTGGTAGGAATCAGTCAACACTTAGTTTAGGGATCTCATTGACTCTTCTTCCTTGTAGAAACTTTTCTCATACTTTCTCAATTCTTAGATCTATTATGGTGACCACAAAGCAAAATTATGTGAAAGAAAATTCCATACAAAAGAAAGACAGCTCTAGATTAGCTGCAGTTTATACAGTTTTGTAAAAGGCCTGAACTTTTAGTTTTGATATCCCTGAAATCTGTAATGTATATGAAATAAAACCCAGCATACTACTTAACCAGCTTTAAATATTCAAACCAAAAAATGGACACAGACCAGATTGTGCTAATGTGTTTCATTACCTGCAGGTATCAGATACTGTACAAATACGGAGGAGCATACCAAGACTGTGATGTGGTCTGGACATCTCACGTGTCGGACTCTCTGCTGTCCAAC
Organism: Rapana venosa; assembly: GCA_028751875.1. Lineage (NCBI taxonomy): Eukaryota > Metazoa > Mollusca > Gastropoda > Neogastropoda > Muricidae > Rapana > Rapana venosa. Next base: position 7,124,383 of record CM054135.1, read on the forward strand.
CCCATTGTGATCGGCATGGACTGGGCCCGTGTGGACCAGGAATTCCCAGAAATCTTCAATCTGGGAGTCATGCTGGCCAGACCTGGCGCCCAATGGCTCCATTACTACCTGCAAACTCACAGAGAATATCGGGACCATGCGTGGGCATATAACTCCCTGCAGCTGTCATATCGCACCTACGAGCTGCATCCTCACCTCATGCTGCTGGACAGGAAACTGATGGTAAGCGCTGTGAAGGCTGTCTTGTCCATCTATCTGTCCACCACTGAAACGTTCCGGCTTTCGTTGATTTTAGTGTTCGTTCAGATCACGAGCAATGAATTGAATGCATGATTGTGTGATCTTTCTTTATGATTTTCAAACCTTGGGAGTCTTCCCCAACTGAAGGGTCATTGTTTGTTTTAGAGATAGGATGCGCTCTTGATTCAGTGTGCTTTGCCTTTCTGTTGCTTTGACTTCAAACATAGGCTGCTTTTGCTGAGTTTACCAGATCAGTGAACAATCATTAAAATGCTTAAAAAGGAACAAAAAGTGACCCTAGTGGATCAATGTCTTTCTGTCACATTTTCAGTTACATTTTTCAATGTAAACGTTGTAACAGGACTCTAATGAGGAGCTTTGGCAATCAGTTTTGCAGCGTGGGGTCAGGAAAGCTTCTTTTTTCAGCAGTGTATTATTTTATTGGTTTTCCTCTTTATTGGTACACTTTATTGGTGAAGGTTGTAACAATGTAGTACTTCAGTATTATCATTAAGATATTTGTTCTTAGATAGATGGCTTGATGAAAAAAAAGCAAATGCATTGCTTATTCAATGTACCATTTGGAAATAAAAATTTGGCTTGACTTGAAAAAAGAGACATTCTGTTACTCAGTGGCATATTCTAACAGGAGAAACAACGGTTATCTTGTAGTTATTTGGAAAGAAAGAGTTCCTTTTTTCTACTTTGCATTTCACGGGAGGGAATTTCGTGTATTATGTCTAGATCGGTAGTCTGCTCTATTTTATTTATTTATGTATTTGTTCTTTTATATCGAGGATAATGGAATAAGCACTTATGTGCTTTTTTACATCCAGTCCCCTTGTGTATGCGGTTTTGTAAATTTTGTCATCCGTTCCCACCGGCACACAATGGCCTACTCTTACGAAAAGCGGAACGGGATTTAACGTGTGCGCAAGATGTTCTGCTTGCGATCGCACACGGGGCCTCGGTTTATAGTATCATCCGAAGGACTGCTCCAGTTCTGCTCTGTTGTGCGAACTGTTCTGAGTTTAGTCCAGTTTGGAAACAAATATCTCTTTACCCACGAGAGCATGAACGATGGTCTGGGTGCTGGTCTTGTAGATAACAATATAACACGACATCCTGTGTGAACTACACCGGCTGTATGAAATAGACATTTTCAGCAACAGGAGGTTTGTTCTTGGCCTGATTCTACCAAGAAATCCCCATTCTGATAGAGAATCTACAGGTAGTCAGAGGCAGGAAGCTGTTGTACTGTGCTGACACACATTCCTCATGGAGACAGTGTCAGAAACATCATACAAACTAATCAACTCTAGAAATGAGATCTGAGTGTTCTTCTGCATAATGTGATGCTCTTTTTTTGTTTTTGCTTTTTTACTTTTGCAGGTGTTGTGTTGAGTATTCTTCTGCATAATGTGATACTCTTCTTGACTTTTGCAGGTGTTGTGTTGAGTTGTTTTTATTTTAATGTTCTCCTGCATAATGTAGTGCTCTTCTTGACTTTTGTAGGTGTTGTGTTGAGTTGTTTTTATTTTAATGTTCTCCTGCATAATGTAGTGCTTTTCTTGACTTTTTCAGGCCCTGTGCTAAGGGTGTTTTAAAAAAAATGTTCTCCTGCATAATGTAGTTCTCTTCTTGACTTTTGCAGGTGCGATGCTTAGGATGTTTATTTAATGTTCTCCTGCATAATGTGATGCTCTTCTTGACTTTTGCAGGTGCTATGCTATTGGGTTTTTTGTTGTTTTTTTAAAGTTCTCTAGCATAATGGAATGCTCTTCCTGACTTTGCAGGTGCTATGCTTTAATGACATCTGTCACCCCAGCTGGGAAAAGAACTACCTGCGCGGAATCGGCGACAGGCGAGCCACTATGCCTTTCAAGTGGCAGGAGGTGCGGTCACTGCACATCACCTCTCCTAAGCCTCCCGCCTCCATGGCCTCTCCCGAGGCAGTGAAACAGGGAAAAGACGTGTACGCTGAAATTGCCAGATTCGTCTTGCAAAAGAGTGGAAGGAGCAATTTATTGTCTTAAAAACTTAAGCAAAATTCTGTCACAGTACAGAGTTGACTGACGAATTTCATCAGAGAAAGGGGGCTTTTTTTTGAGGGGGGGGGGGGGTGTCTTGTAGCTTCTTGTTGAATTTTATAATTATGTTAAATATTTATGAGAAGCTGTCATTGTTTAATGTATGAAATCGAGTTGTTTAACTCGTAGGGAAGGTTATTTCTATAACATTAAGACCCCTAGTTAGCTCTTTGTCCGGATTGCTTGCAGATTTGAGTTTAGTCGAAAAGTGGAATTACCTTAGCAGTTTCAAGTGAGGGTCACATATTATTGCGGGTAGGGTTGTGTGGTGGGTAAAAGGAGAATATGTGTCACGTAAGTGCCCTTCCATCACCCCTGCTGACCAGTGTACCCGTTTGGCAGATTTGTTTTTAGACTTGGGAGTGCAGATAGTGGTTTTTTTCACATAGCATCACTTGCTATGCAATAGATTGTTCTAAAGTGGCTGGATTAATGAATTTGATCGCAGCAACGTTGTCATTTTCTTGGTTTTGGAACAATGTTCTAACTTGAACATGTAACTTATATAGGGTTTTTTTCATGCCTTACTTACAAATTCAAAAACATACTGTCCTTTGTACTTTAAATGATGGTGTGGGTTTGTTTTTTTTTTGGTTCTGAGGTTAACAAATGGTGAGATCTTGTGTATGCGACCGTTTTTGGCCACCAGTAAGGTACCCACATTCTGGGTTCGGGGATGAGATGATTTGAAATCAGGTGCTCAGTTTTCTGCTTTAAGAAAAGGAATTGCTATTAGTCTAAGCAAATGTGGGAAAAACATAAATCTTGTGCATTTATAAACACTTAGAACCAGTGTGAAATGTAACAAAACAAAATTAAGTGAACAAATTGCATGATCATCATAGATATGTTCTCATCATGGTTGTCATCATTAACTCCCATCAATAATGATAAAAATGAGAGTAATGATTAAAAATCATAACTAAAAGAACAATAATAACAACAAAAGTAATAATAATAATTTAATAATAATAATAACAACAACAACAACAACAACAATAATAATAATAATAATGACGACGACGGCGACGACGACGACGACAACGACGACAACGATGATGATGATGATGAAAATAACAATTATGATGATAAAGTGATAATAAGAATAATATTCATAACAATTAGAAATAATGATAACAACAATAAATGACAATACTGCTGCTGCTGCTGCTGCTGCTGCTGCTGCTACTACTACTACTACTAGTAACAGTAATGGTAGTAATAATAATGACATCATCATCAACAACAACAATAATAATAATGATAATCATGATGATGATAATCATGATAACAGCAACATAATAATAATAATAATAATAATAATAATAATAATAATAATAATAATAATAATAATAATAATAATAATAATAATAATAATAATAATAATAAGTACAACAACAGCGACGACGACGATGATGATGACGACGACGACTACGATGATGATGATAGTAATAATAATGATGATGATAATGATAATAATAATAATGATAATAATCATCATCATTATCATCATCATCATCATCGTAACAGGGAGGGGGAGGAGGAAGAAATAAATAAGAAACAGAGCAAAAGACACAGGGAAGACAGAAAGGAAGGGGGGGGGTATAAAAAAAAAACATCAGAAGAAAAAACAGACCAAAACATTATTAGGGGGAAAAAGGGATGAGAAAAAACATATCTGAAAAAAAAATGAAAGAAAAAAAAAGACCCGCAAGAGACGTAGCAAGTGCACGCAGATACTGCAAGTGCACACAAATATAGCAAGTGCACAAGAGATATAGCAAGTGCACATAGATATAGCAAATGCACAAAAGATATAGCAAGTGCACACAGATATAGCAAGTGCACAAAAGATATAGCAAGTGCACACAGATATAGCAAGTGCACAAAAGATATAGCAAGTGCACATAGATATAGCAAGTGCACAAAGATATAGCAAGTACACAAAAGATATAGCAAGTGCACATAGATATAGCAAGTGCACAAAGATATAGCAAGTACACAAAAGATATAGCAAGCGCACATAGATATAGCAAGTGCACACAGATATAGCAAGTGCACAAAAGATATAGCAAGTGCACACAGATATAGCAAGTGCACAAAAGATATAACAAGTGCACATAGATATAGCAAGTGCACAAAGATATAGCAAGTACACAAAAGATATAGCAAGCGCACATAGATACAGCAAGTGCACACAAAATAGCAAGTGCACAAAGATATAGCAAGTGCACAAAAGATATAGCAAGTGCACAAAAGATATAGCAAGTGCACATAGATACAGGAAGTGCACACAAAATAGCAAGTGGAAAAAAGATATAGCAAGTGCACAAAAGATATAGCAAGTGCACATAGATATAGCAAGTGCACAAAGATATAGCAAGTACACAAAAGATATAGCAAGCGCACATAGATACAGCAAGTGCACACAAAATAGCAAGTGCACAAAGATATAGCAAGTGCACAAAAGATATAGCAAGTGCACAAAAGATATAGCAAGTGCACATAGATACAGGAAGTGCACACAAAATAGCAAGTGGACAAAAGATATAGCAAGTGCACAAAAGACATAGCAAGTGCACATAGATAAAGCAAGTGCACACAAAATAGCAAGTGGACAAAAGATACAGCATGTGCACACATACATAGCAAGTGCACAAAAGATACAGCAAGTGCACACACATATAGTAAGTGCACACATCAAAAAGCATCCAAAGAAAAATGTGCATAATATATGTTCACAGTGACCAGAGGAATGAGGAACAGGCACTTCACATTCAAGTAAGGCAGTGGTGTGGCTGTATCATATTTTATAGCTGTACTTCGTGCTTTCATAATAATTCTTATCAATGCCAGTGCTGTAATTGTCCTTCATGGAATGGTTACGTATTTTGATTTGAATTGAATTGAACTGAACTGAATATTGGCATAAGCCTTAAAAGTAGGAAGTCTTGTAAATGATGTCTTCTTTAGATGTGAGTAAAAGTAGATTTTTATTACGGGGGCCTTAAGATTTTTTTGTTCTTCTGGTTTTGGTGTCACATGGATGAAAATGAGAGCAGACCGGTTATTTATTCTATGTTTATCAACATACAGATTTTTGTATCTATTTTCTAAAGAGTTTATATCTGTGCTGTGATTTTTGTTTAAAATGCACAATGTGTGAGTGATATTTTTTATATACTTTCGTTTTAAATTGTTGATGAACGAATATATTTATCCCAAACAATTTTATGAGGTTGTGCATTGAGTCTGTCTTTATACCAGTATCTGTTTTCTTCCCTCCCCCAACCAAAACAAAACCCCCACAAAAAGCAAAAAAAAAAACCCAACCCATCCAGAGCTTGTCTAAGTTTAACCTCGTATTACATACAACTGGACGTTTGACATACTTGATCTTTTTGTCAGCCATGTGAAAGCATCTTGAATAGTGACTTTTCCTTAGAAAGTAATCTGCTGAATCTCTGGTTTTCTACCTAAGCTGCAAGTGTCATCATCATCTTTTTTGCCATTGGTCTTGAAATAAAATTATTTTCTATTTGAATACAAGTTTGTTCAGATTCTAGGAGACGGGAAAGCTCAGTGGTCAGAGCACTCCCTTTCCCCCAGCTAAGGTTAAGCAGTGTTGAGCGTGGTTTCCAAAGAGGATGGATGACCGTTTGCGCGCCTTGGCTTCAGTATAGTCCCCCAGTTCATCCAGCTGTAAATGGGTACCTGCCTCTTTAGGGTCAGGGAAGGTAAAGCAGCGAGGGAGAGGAGATGGGCGCCGCCCTCAATATGCTGGCCCCTAGAGAAGCTGAGGTCTCTGACACCTTGCTTCCCAACAACTGCATTTACGTCTTTTTTTTATTTTTAAAAAGATTCCATCTGCTCACACCTGCTGGTTGTTTTTTTAAAATACCTTCTTTACTTTGGAGGCCTTTGATATGCAATTGATTACATTGTGATTACATTTACACCTGATGTATTAATACATTAATCTGGAAATTCTAGGATCTCCGGTGAACACTCTGCCAGCACGGCTGTATCAAGTTGCTGTCAAGCCCAATAAAGTCGAGCAGGAAAGGCCAGCTTGTCGCCATGGCGCAGTGGTTAGCGTCTTGGGTTTCAAACTGGAAAGTCGCGGGTTCCAATCCCATAAGAGACATAGGGATTTTACTTTTTTTTTAAAAACTCCCGCCGGCTCCTAACCACAGTAAGTGTGCTGTGGGCTCATTGGGAAGACTGGGACCACACAGTCGAGCTTCATCTGCTTTATGGATGCGCGTTTTTAGAGTATTGCTCAATTTACCTGACTATTACTATGATTATGTGTCTGTATCTCTCGGGCCTGGTTGACGCCGGGATATATTATGACAGGAAGCGTAGAGTACAGATACCTTCAATAGTCTGGTAGCGTATATATTTCCCTAGCAGGATCATTACATCACCCTCATCACCACTGCTCATCATGCAATGAAACAAAAAGTCTCTGTTTCGGTGGCCCTAGTCGCTGAGGTTCCGTGGTGACATCAGGTTTGGTTTCCCCCCGTACTTTTCTGTGCCTGTGGTGAGTTTGTGTCAAAGCCTTCAGGGCTGGAGGTTGACGGGAGAAGGTCGCTGGACGAAGGTTGTGATGGTAGCCATCCCAAGCGGACGTCTGTCTCTGTCCCGGTTCCACGCGACTGAGCTAGTGCTGTCCTCAGTGGACAGTGTAGTAAGTGGTGTCCTGCGTATGGAAGCCTGGAACAGGCACCACTAAACACCACCAAAATGACCCAGCAGCAGTGCAGGGTCTCTCTGGTTGGTGGCTCTACAGCAGCCTGAATTCGATGGTCTGTCTGTGACATGTTTGCACATGACTAATGTGAGTATGCCTCGAGTGGAGACTTTTAAAATGAACGGCGTGAGAACAGCAGGACAGAAACGTTACAGAGGCTGAGGCAGCATCAGAAGAAGTCATGAAGGAGAGATTGCAACTGTGTTTTCCCTCAACTTGATTCCTCTGTATCGATCCGACCAGGAATTGATATAAACGTTTGTTGCACTGTGCAGACTCGACATTTTATCATGTTTTCTCTCTAGAATATTGTGGACCGCTGCTCACTTTGGGTTTGCCAGAGAGAAACATTTCACCGCTTGTAGTTGTTATGTACGATGTACAATTTGAGCCATTTTGTGCTGTGATGCTGGGACTATGTGGTTTGTTTTTTAGTTATGTGATTTTAGTCTTTGCGATTCATGCATGGGCCTTGATAGTTGCCTGCAGCTACTGAAGTATCAACCACCTGCCATCGAAGCAGGATTTGGTGTACAGCCCCCTGTTGTTATAGTATGTGGTCGTTATTAATTCATTTCATTTCATACCACTTTAAAGTCACGGCAGATTTCGCTGCGTGAAATTCCGGCTGCTCTCCCCAGGGAGAGCGCGTCGTCGCCACAAGAGCAGCGCCACCCATTACTTTTTTCTTGTCAGCAGCTGTATTTGCTTCCCTTTTAGAGTGGATTTTTTAAAACAGAATTTTGCCAGGAACTCTTGTTGCCGTGGGTTAGTTTACGTGCGCTAAATAACTATGTGTAACACACGAGATCTTGGTTTATCGTCTCATCTGAAAGACTATCACTCATACCACCCCTCATATCTAATGGATGTGGGGGGAGGGGGCAGTTTTGGGCCCAAACAGGGATCAAACCACCGCACACTTCCGACCCGGACTTTTCGCTTTCTAGGCAGGTGTGCTACCTCTAGACCACCGATCCACTACTAATACAAAAAACACTGTGAAAAGAGGGGAGGATAGCGCACATCCCATGTTGATGCTGTTTGGAACAGGACACAGTTCCAAGGACTCTCTATTACCCCTGCGCTGTACACAATAATATGCCCTGTCAGAATTCTCCAACCAAAGTAATGACTTTGCCATGATACTCAGACTTTGATCTCCTTCTCCACCATTCATCAGCATGGCTGACAGTGTCATCTGCACTTGTTGCATTCACGAAAGTCATCTTGAACGTGACATATAGTATATTTTAATTTTCAACACTAGATAACTTGCTGATGAAGCCTTTGGAAAGTTATTCATATCATTTTTCATTTTTCATTTTATTCTTTTATATCGAAGCTAATGGAATAAGCACTTAAGTGCTTTTTTTTTTTACATGTAGTCCCGGTGTGTATGCGGTTTTATAAATTCTGTCACGTACTTGTGCACTAAATATGTGTTATTTGACTTGCACTGTTTCCTAGCTTGGTCTCTTTCACAAGTCATCAGATCACTGCACTGAATCCATCCATTGCTAGTTTACAAGTTCAGTCCAGGGAGAGAATGAAAGAAGGAAGGTGGGAAGGTGGCGTTGTCTGGGTAAACTAATGTGGAAGGTTTCAGGAGAATTGCTTTAATTGCTTGTTTGTAAAGGCTCTTCAGAAGTTTTTAAGGGGCGTACTTGTTGTGTCAGAAGGAGTAGAAGATAGCTGATTGAAGACAAAATGCATGCATACAACGTCTGGTTTTGTAAAGCTGATATACTTAAATGGAAACTTTATTGCATAATATTATGTGTGCCATTCAGAAATACAATGATATAGAAACTTTACTGTATGATGTTGTGCGTGCCATTCTCGAATACAATTAAATGGAAACATTAAAGCATAATGTTGTGTATGCCATTCAGGAATACAATCACATGAAAACTTGACTGAATATATAATGTTGTATGTGCCATTTAGGAATACAATCACATGAAAACTTTACTGCATAAATAATGTTGTATGTGCCATTTAGGGACACAGTCATAAAATTATGGAAACTTTACTGCATAGTGTTGTGTGTGCCATTTAGGAACACAGTCATATGGAAACTTTACTGCATAATGTTGTGTGTGCCATTTAGGAACACAGTAATATGGAAACTTTACTGCATAATGTTGTGCGTGCCATTTAGGAACACAGTAATATGGAAACTTTACTGCATAATGTTGTGTGTGCCGTTTTTTCTCATCTGAAATTAAGTAACTGAAATCTATTTGCCTTGTTAATCAGAATCATTAATTTTGTTGAATATAGTTAGAAATGCATTGTCCTTATTGTTCATTGTAGTTTCATAGATTAATAAAGCAAAGGATTTTTAAAAACTATTTTACTATATTTTTGCATTTATTATTACTTTTAGATTCCTTTTCTCATACATTACTAACTTCTCACCCCCCCCCCCCCCCACACACACACACACACAAACACACACACCACACACACACACACACACACACACCCGTAACATAATTACCTCTCTTTCTCTCTGTTCGTCTGTCTGTAGGTCTGTCTGTCTCAATTGTTTTACATATGGCTTGCTCTGAAATTATTTTTTACCCATGTTCTCTAGTTTTCTTCACTACTTGTCTGTCTGAATTGAGCGCATGTTGTGGTAAAGACAACAGGTGACTGCACTGTTCCTTGTGGTGCTCCAGTGAAAGTGTAACGTTCTGAAGAGATCACGGTCTAAAAATGAACAGATTTTCTTATCAGTAAAATGTTGGTGATCCAAACAATCAGTTTAGAACTAACTACTTAAGCTAAAGCAGTTTCATAGCAAAGAGGTACAGTTGCATTTTATTGAATGCTGATGAGAAATCAATGAAGAGAATCCGAGCACAGGATCTGAATGAATGTAAGTGAAAGAAATACTTCTGTAAGAGAACTTCTGTATTTGTCTATGCTCCTCTGGGTTTTACACGCAAACTAAAGGGGATCAAGAAGTGATTGTTAGTGAAGGATAGGTCGCGGGGAACACGTTTTTCAAAACATTTCATAGCTATAGAAGTCGGAGCAACAGGACAGCACCCATTTGGTACAGAGGGGTTCTTTTTCATTGGAACAGGGCAAGCAGCAGAGGTCTTTCAGACAACAAGCACATCACGTTCGTTCGCATATCAATTACACAGTTTACAGAACACATTAGACAATTCAGAAGTACATTCTCTTGCTTTCCCCTGGCTAAGGTTAAGCAGTATCGAGCGTGGTTACCATTTGGATGGGTGACAGTTTACGCGCCTTCGCTTCACTACAGTCCCCCAGTTCACCCAGCTGTAAACGGGTACCTGCCCTCTTTAGGGTCAGGGAAGGTAAAGCAGCCAGGGACAGAAGATGAGCGCCGCCCTCAATATGCTGGCCCCATGGAGAAGTTGAGGTCTCCGATGCCTCACTCGCCTATGACCACTTAGGTTATGGGACACCCTTTACCTTAACCACAAAACCTTGTCTGGTCCCATTGCCATCTTGGCACTGCTACACGCTGAGGTCCCGACCTCAACACAGCCGGTCGGGATGAAAAGTGGCTAGGTTTAGAAATGTCGTCCATGATGGCAAGTAACTGTAGAGTCTAGCAGCCATAGAATATGAGCACAAGATGTCTGAATTAAGATTCCTACACATGAATAATATCCAGTTTCATATAGTTGTTCGTGGTGTGTGGGTTTTTTTGGTTGCCCTGTTTTTTAGTGTGGCGGTTTGCGTTGACTGGTTGGTTATTATCTTCTGTAAGAAAGTGTAATCTATAGGTTTTGCTTTGTTACGGTTATCATCATCACCATCATTGTTTTAACGCTGTAGTATATTATAATGTGAACATGCCTCTGCATGTGTGTATCTTCACTTTAGAGTCTGTTCACTAATAAGGGATTTTTAAACAGGCCTGTGCATGTGCACACACAGGTATGTGCCCTCGCGCGCGCGCACACACACAACACACACACACACACACACACACACACACACCTATGCGCGTGCGTGCGTGTGTGGGTGTGTGAAAGCTTAGCAGATATAGAGGATTACAATCGGTAGATGCTAGTGTGGGTTGAAACCTGCTCTGAGGATCCGAGTCCCTTTAAGAGGCCTTCTCCCCATAGGAAAACATCGACACTTCAGATGAAACTATAAAGCTAGTTCCCATTGTGAACATACTCAAACCGAGGTCTCGTGTGCAACACACATTTAGCGCACGTAAAAGAACCCTCGGCGTTGTCCCGACTGCCACAAACTTCTGGAGAGTCATTATTGAAAAAAAAGGACTTGGACTGATCGTGTGCCGTTATTACGTCATGCTAACATGCTACTCGATTATCTAGTATAAAACATTTCCGAAAAACCACTCATACAAAAACCCATTTTCGTGGCCAAACTTTTACCTGTTGTTGACAATGCTTCATCTCTGTGGGACATCTGCAGTAAAACAAATCGATCATATGAAAAGAGGTTATTTTTTTTCTTAACAATCAAGCCAACGTTTATATGCTAAAATATATATATTTTGACCTTCCACAAGTCTTTAAAAAAAAAGAAATTACAGCTCTACTTGTGCAGAAAGTTGTCAATGGAAATGCTCCTCCGCTCTTCACCAATAGCTTCAAATTCCCCTCGTGAGCCCGACATTATAAACAGCATTCCCAAACTCTGTTCTAGGAATTCTCTCTTTTCCATCCCTCTCTTTGTTGATGCCCTGTTCCTTTTCTTTATGTCACCTTCTCGTCTCTTTCCTGCCTTCTTGGTCCATTCTCCTGGCCTTTTTCCCCAGAAAGTCTTGAAAGATAACAATTCTCTCTGATGCCGAAGTCAGACGCGCTGGGCCCGACTCGTCAGACGTTTAACGGCAGCACAACGCGTTTTTCTCTCCAATAGGTAACGGTAAAGGAGTCCCATAACCTATAAGGTCGTAGGGGAGCGAGGCGTCAGAGACCTCACTTCTCTAGGGCCAGCATATTGAGGGCGGCGCCCATCTCCTCTCCCTCGCTGCTTTACCTTCCCTGACCCTAAAGAGGGCAGGTACCCATTTACAGCTGGGTGAACTGGGGGAACTGTACTGAAGCCAAGGCGCGCAAACGGTCACCCATCCAACTGGTAACCACGCTCGACGCTGCTTAACTTGGCTGGGGGAAAGCCAGTGCTCCGACCACTGAGCTATCCCCGTCTCTCCAATAACAGACAGCAATAGTAGTCCAAAGCACTCGACGAAGAAGCAGCTTAAAAATTTAATGAGAAGAGGCACAGTCTTCTACTAGCGTTTGCAAGACCCGGAAATAATCATTCCCAAACTTGTATCTTGCATGCGGGAAATAAGTCTGTGGAACATGCTCCCAAGAAGTACACATCCAAAAGAGGGGACGCAATTGGGTATCAGGATGACTTGGCAACTGCTTGAATTGCGTCCCTTTAATCAGGACAATCGGTAACTCCTCTCCTTTCGACCAAAAGAGGGTGCACTGGGTATTCCTCCTCCCTGTCCTTTAACTCGTTTCTTTCCTCCGTCTGTTTCTGGAGGACATTCTTTCTTACCCAAGTTTCTTAGCCTCGTCAGAGTTTTCTTTTCTGGTAAAAATCAAATTTATTCTGAAATTTCTGTGCTACTGGCTGCTTTAACAGAGGGTAGATAGATCATGTATTTTGGGGTGCTATAATAGGGATGAAGCTATACTTAAGGTACTACAAAGAAGGCTAATAATGGTATACCTTTAAAAAAAAAATTTATATCGAGGATAATGGAATAAGCACTCATGTGCTTTTTTTACATCCAGTCCCCGTGTGTATGCGGTTTTGTAAATTTTGTCATGTTCCCACCGGCACCCAATGGCCTACTCTTTCGAAAAGCGGAACAGGATTTAACATGTGCGCATTTATTTATTTATCATACCACTAAACCAGGGAAGATTTCTCTGCGTGAAATTCTGACTGATTTCCCCAGGGAGAGCACGTCACCACAAAAGCAACACCACCCATAATTTTTTTTCTCTTTTCCTATCTGCAACTGTATTTGAATCCCTACCATAATGGCTTTTTTCATCAGAATTTTTCCAGGAACAACTCTTGTTGCTGTGGGTTCTTTCACCTGCGCTAAGTAATCGTCTTACACACAGCACCTCAGCTTATCTTTTTATGTGAAAGACTAGCACCCAGACCACCACTCATGGTCTCATGGATGGAAGAAAAGTTTTGGACCCAAACGGGAGTCAAACCACTGTACACTTCTGACCCGAACTTTCTGCTTTCAAGGCACATTGGGTGCTTTAGCAGTAAGGGGAGTTAATGCTGTACTTTGGGTGCTTCGACAGAAGGGGGAGATAATGCTGTACTCTGTGTGCTTTAACAGAAGGGGGAGTTAATGCTGTACTTTGGGTGCTTCGACAGAAGGGGGAGGTAATGCTGTACTTTGGGTGCCTCAACAGTAAGGGAAGTTAATGCTATACTTTGGGTGCTTCAACTGAAGGGGGAGATAATGCTGTACTTCCAACAGAAGGGGGAGATAATGCTGTACTTTCAACAGAAGGGGGAGATAATGCTGTACTTTCAACAGAAGGGGGAGATAATGCTGTACTTTCAACAGAAGGGGGAGATAATGCTGTACTTTCAACAGAAGGGGGAGATAACGCTGTACTTTCAACAGAAGGGGGAGATAATGCTGTACTTTCAACAGAAGGGGGAGATAATCCTGTACTCTGGGTGCTTCAATAAGAACGGGGGATGGACGAGGTTCACCAACGGCAGGATTTTGCGTATGCTACAGACTTTACCCACTATGAAGGCTGCTGCACTCCGACTGTGGGGATACAATTATGCTTGGTATCTTCGTTTCTGCAACCCATCAAACGCCGACATGAAGTATAGGAACTTAAAACGTGCATATTTGATCTTAAAAATCTGCACCCTTAATTCGCCCCGATGCCACCAAGATTCAAACCATGACAGCAGGGACCCATGACATTTGTCAAGTCTTAACCACTCGGCTACAACGTCCGTCAGAGAAGGGGTGTTAAGCTATACTTTGGGTGCTTTAATAGAGGGAGCTGGGATAATGTTATACTTTGGGTGCTTTAACAGGGGTCTGGGATAATGCTACACTTTGGGTGCTTTAACAGGGGTCTGGGATAATGCTACACTTTGGGTGATTTAACAGAGGGATGGGATAATGTTACACTTTGGGTGCTTTAAAAGAGGGGCTGGGATAATGCTACACTTTGGGTGATTTAACAGGGGTCTGGGATAATGCTACACTTTGGGTGATTTAACAGGGGGCTGGGATAATGCTACACGTTGGGTGATTTAACAGAGGGAGCTGGGATAATGCTACACTTTGGGTGCTTTAACAGGGGGATGGGATAATGCTACACTTTGGGTGATTTAACAGAGGCTGGGATAATGCTACACTTTGGGTGTTAAGAGGGGTGAGTGATAATGCTTCACTTATGGTGCTAAGAGGGTTGAGTGATAATGCTACACTTTGGGTGCTAAGACGGTTGAGTGATAATGCTACACTTTGGGTGCTAAGACGGTTGAGTGATAATCCCACCATTGATGAACCAAGGAACGAAAACAGCACAC
>CM054135.1:7144058-7156558 GCA_028751875.1 Rapana venosa
CAAAACAAAAATATGTCGCACGTAGGGCTTTGCTTTATCCTTTCATCCGAAAGACTTAGCCCCCGTACCACCACTCACGAGTCTAGTGGATAGGGGGAAATTCCGTATCGGCCTGGAATCGAACCCTCGACCTTTTGGCAATTTTTACACGGGTACATTCACGGCTAGACTACCAATCCAGTATGTTTGTCCGTCGTGTTCGACGCTGACCTCCAAAACAGCAGAGGTGGCAGCTGCTGTTTTGGAAACTGGGCAGAAATTTGATCATAGTGGAGATGCCTTGCCCACAGTACATCCTCCCCACTCTCTCGGCCAAGTGGGCATAAGGACAGTCAGCGTTGGAGATGTTCTCCAAAGACCAACTAGCCCCCAGGGCTGCAGCACATAAGGACTGTGTGAGTCAAGCCTCCTAGTCGGAGAGTCATAGTCGATCACTAAAGACTAAGCTGTAAAGTGGAGTTCCATGAGTGGGAAAGCCACTGGTCATACAGCCTCTCACTTTGCTGTTGCCCCCAGCGTCAATGGTTTAATCAAGGACTGTGATAAACCCCAGGCGCTGGCATAAAGAGAACCCCAGTATTATGAAGCTTTGATGAACTTGTCAACCCTACAGACCTACCTACCCCCCCCCCCAACCACCACCACCACCTCCTACCACTCACTACCCCCACCCCCTATATCCTCCCTGCCCACTTGGTCGCACCCACACCCCCACCCCAACCCACCCTCACCCCTGGGGGGTGCGGTTGGGAGTGGAAACAGAGATTGCCTTTCAGGTTCATGCTAGAGTCAGTGTGTGTGTGTGTGCGTGTGTGCCGGCAGTCGACTGTAAATGATAGCCTGTGTCTTTTGTGTGCTCTCCACATGTACACAGCTAATGAGAGAGAGAGAGAGGCACACGCGCGCACGCACACAGAGAGAGAGAGAGAGAGAGAGAGAGAGGAGAGAGAGAGAGAGAGAGAGAGAGAGAGAGAGAGAGAAGAGAGAGAGAGAGAGAGAGAGAGAGAGAGAATGAATTTTTCTTTATTTTTCAAGGGTAACAGAATAAGCATGCGCATACTTTTTTTCATCCGGCCGAGAGAGAGAGAGAGAGAGAGAGAGAGAGAGAGAGAGAGAGAGAGAGAGAGAGAGAGAGAGAGAGAGAGACAGACAGACAGACAGACAGACAGACAGACAGAGACAGAGACAGAGAAAGAGAAAGAGAGAGGGAGGGGGTACTTCTTTTGACTGTTTTGACAGACGGACTGATCTGAATCCTCCATTATCTAACTTCCGAACTCGCACTGCTGAAGACTTTCAGGCAGTGTGCTCTGGGTGAACTGAACCCGGTGGAGCCCATCCCTCTCCAAGTAGGAAAGAGCATGCTGGGCTGGGTATAATCCGCATCGACTACCCCACCAGTCTCAGCTTGCTTCATCTTGTATGAAAGACAGAGGGCATTATGATATAAGCGCAAGTTGTTTTGTCATGGGTTAGCATACTGGACCTCGGTGTATGCTCTACTACGAAGAACTGTCCTCGGAGTGGAAAAAGGAGATCACGAACACAGCATTCTAACCACAAGGTTATTCCAGCCCCGGCACTTGTTCTGTGACTGCCATAGAGGATTGGCATTGTCTGTAACTGCCATAGAGGATCGGCATTGTCTGTAACTGCCATAGAGGATCGCCATTGTCTGTAACTGCCATAGAGGATTGGCATTGTCTGTAACTGCCATAGAGGATTGCCATTGTCTGTAACTGCCATAGAGGACTGGCATTGTCTGTAACTGCCATAGAGGATTGCCATTGTCTGTGACTGCCATAGAGGATTGGCATTGTCTGTAACTGCCATAGAGGATTGTCATTGTTCTGTGACTGCCATAGAGGATTGGCATTGTCTGTAACTGCCATAGAGGATTGGCATTGTCTGTGACTGCCATAGAGGATCGGCATTGTCTGTGACTGCCATAGAGGATTGGCATTGTCTGTGACTGCCATAGAGGATTGGCATTGTCTGTAACTGCCATAGAGGATTGCCATTGTCTGTAACTGCCATAGAAGGATTGGCATTGTCTGTAACTGCCATAGAAGGA
Source organism: Rapana venosa (assembly GCA_028751875.1). Lineage (NCBI taxonomy): Eukaryota > Metazoa > Mollusca > Gastropoda > Neogastropoda > Muricidae > Rapana > Rapana venosa. The sequence goes on from CM054135.1 coordinate 7,146,133, forward strand.
TCGGCATTGTCTGTGACTGCCATAGAGGATTGGCATTGTCTGTGACTGCCATAGAGGATTGGCATTGTCTGTGACTGCCATAGAGGATTGGCATTGTCTGTGACTGCCATAGAGGATTGGCATTGTCTGTGACTGCCATAGAGGATTGGCATTGTCTGTGACTGCCATAGAGGATCGGCATTGTCTGTAACTGTCACAGACGATTGGCATTGTCTGTAACTGTCACAGACGATTGGCATTGTCCTTCGGATGAGACTATAAACCGAGGCCCTGTGTTCGAACGCATGCAGAACATTTTGCGCACACGTTAAATCCTGTTCCGCTTTTCGGAAGAGTAGGCCATTGTGTGCCGGTGGAAACAGATGACAAAATTTACAAAACCGCATACACACGGGGACTGGATGTAAAAGAAAGCACATGAGTGCTTATTCCATTATCCTCGATATAAAAGAATAAATAAATAAATAACTGCCAGAGAGGATTGCCATTAATTGTAACTGCCATAGAGGACTGGCATTGTCTGTAACTGCCATAGAGGACTGGCATTGTCTGTAACTGCCATAGAGGATTGGCATTGTCTGTATTTGCCATAGAGGATTGGCATTGTCTGTAACTGCCATAGAGGATTGGCATTTTCTGTAACTGATATAGAGAATTGGCATTGTCTGTAACTGCCATAGAGGATTGGCATTGTCTGTAACTGCCATAGACGATTGGCATTGTCCGTAACTGCCATAGAGGATTGGCATTGTCTGTAACTGCCATAGAGGATTGCCATTGTCTGAAACTGCCATAGAGGATTGGCATTGTCTGTAACTGCCATAGAGGATTGGCGTTGTCTGTAACTGCCATAGAGGATTGGCATTGTCTGTAACTGCCATAGAGGATTGGCATTGTCTGTAGTTGCCATAGAGGATTGGCATTGTCTGTAACTGCCATAGGGGACTTACATTGTAACTTCCAATAGAGAACTGGCATTGTCTGTAACTGCCATAGAGGATTGCCATTGTCTGTAACTGCCATAGAGGATTGCCATTGTCTGTAACTGCCAGAGAGGATTGCCATTGTCTGTAACTGCCAGAGAGGATTGCCATTGTCTGTACCTGTCATAGAGGATTGGCATTGTCTGTAACTGCCATAGAGGACTGGCATTGTCTGTAACTGCCATAGAGGATTGCCATTGTCTGTAACTTCCATAGAGGATTGCCATTGTCTGTCTTTGTGTGCTTACTGCCATAGATGATTAGTATTGTCTATGACTGTGTGCTAACTGCCATAGAGGAATGGCATTGTCTGTGACTGTGTGCTAACTGCCATAGAGGAATGGCACTCCCTCTCCCTGTCATGGAGGATTGGTATTGTCTGTCCTTAACTGCCATAGAGAACTGGCCCATATTGTCTGTCCCTCGCTGTGTGCTGTCTACCTGTATGCAGCTGATGATGTGCTATGTGTGCTCCGATAGCGGCTGCCTATGGAAATGGAGTCACTGTGGTTACCGGATGAATTTGATCGATGGATTGATTGCTGTTGGTTGTATGATGAATGGTGCTTCTTTACTGAAGTTTTGGATAATGGTATCCCCATCACCCTGCCAAAGTATAAGCGTAAACCTGTGTGTGTGTGTGTGGTGTGGTGTGTGTGTGTGTGTGTGTGTGTGTGTGTGTGTGTGTGTGTGTGTGTGTGTGTGGTGTGTTGTGTGTGTATGTGTGTGTGTGTGTGTGTGTGTGGTGTGTGTGTGTGTGGGGTTTATATCTCCCATGTACATATACAAGAGTTTTTGCAGATATATATACACAAACTTTTCAAGGGTAAGTAAAAGGTAATGGTAAAAAAGTGTCTCACAACCTATGTGGTCGCAGGGGAGCGAAGCATCAGAGACCTCAACTTCTCTAAAGGGTAGCATATTGAAGGTAACGCCCATCTCCTCTCCCTCACTGCTTTACCTTCCCTGACCTTAAAGAGGCAGGTACCCATTTATAACTGGGTGAAGTGGGGGACTGTACCGAAGCAAAGGCGCGCAAACGGTCACCCATCCCATTGGCAACCTCGCTCGATGATGCTTAACATTGGCTGGGGGAACGCGAGTTCTCTGACCACTGAGCTATCCCGTCCCCAAGGGTAGGTATGAAATCATTTTCACATTATTGTAATTCATCTAATATCATTTTAAGTGAACAAACGTAAAATTGAAGACACACATTATTGTAATTTGAATACAACACTTTTGCATGAGTGATGTGGAAGCACACTGGACTTAAGGTGACTTTTCTACCCAAAGGATTGCATGGGTTTTTAACATGATCGTGTGCACAATGATCTACTTGCGTTCGCACAAGGGATCATATTCATTTTTCTTGTTTTCTTTACCTTGGCTAGAGCTCCAAGGTTCACCAAAAGTGAGGTTTTTTCCCCGTATGCGACCGTTTTTGCCTTCCATTAAGGTAGCCGTATTCCGACTTTGGTTATGATGTTTATATACGACAACAGTGTGCTTGCATTTTTTAAAAACATATCTTTGTCATCCGCTCTTACCGATATTTATGGTCATCCCCCCCCCCCCCCCCCACAAGGCAGAACTGGTTTTGGCTGCACACCGGTATTAAAAAATCACTCTTTTCCTTCTGTTTTTCTATGTAACTCTTATATTCATACCCCACGTACTAAGGCATCCACAGAAATAAAAACCACTTTTTGTGAAAGACTAGCCCCTGACTCAAAACTCATGTGATTTTGAACAAATTTGGTAGGTTTAAAAGTTTTTAAATTTTTCAGCAAACACTGTACCCCCTCAGTCCTTTGTCGTCTGCTAGCTTCCTTACCGCAATATGCATGCGCGGGGTCAACGCTGTAGGAATACAGGCAAACCTCATTTGATGGTTATTTCCAACTTTCTCGTGACTACCCGGTGTTGCTCTATGTCCGCAATCCAAAAAACAAGTGCACAGTCCATTTTTTCATGCTTTAAAAAATCTGTGAAAATCACCAACATTTTTTTCCACTCGCACTCTATACAAGATACTACGTGACCCCCAAATTAATACCAGTGTGTAGCCTTTAACGTGTGTGGAAGCTCTTCTGCGCGTGTTTGCACACGGGGCCTCGTTTTATAGTCTCACCTGAAGGACTTTTTGGTGAGTGGGGGTCTGTACTGATGTTAGCTCTGGCGGAAAAATTCCCTTGAACGGGTGCCTCGGTGGTGGCTCGAACTTGGGTCGTCAGGTCACCAGACGAATGCTCTAACCACCAGGCTACCCCCCCCTCCCCGCGCACCCCCCCTCCCTCACCCCTCTTACTACCAATGTTAACTCCAGGGGAAAAATAAAAAGGTAAAGGTAAAGGAGTCCCATAACCTATAAGGTCGTAGGGGGGCGAGGCGTCAGAGACCTCACTTCTCTAGGGCCAGCATACTGAGGGCGGCGCCCATCTCCTCTCCCTCGCTGCTTTACCTTCCCTGACCCTAAAGAGGGCAGGTACCCATTTACAGCTGGGGAACTGGGGGAACTGTACTGAAGCCAAGGTGCGCAAACGGTCCCCATCCAATGGAACCCCGCCGACGCTGCTTAACTTGGCTGGGGAAAGCGAGTGCTAGGGAAAACTACCCGCTAAAAAAACACTCCCAAAAGAGACTTAACTCTATATTACAGCGGGGATCTGTCAGTTAATAGCACCCCACCTTGTGAAAGTCTGAGCAAACAAGCCCCTCTTTTTATCCCTCTCTTTGTTTTAAATAGTACCGTTTTTCCGTACCTCCTCTCCCTTCTTGTCTATTTGTACCTTCTGGCCTGCCTCTTCCCCCCCCCCCCCCCCCCCCCCCCCCCCCCCCAGGTAAAAAGTTTTAAAAAATGCCCTCCCCACGCCGAAGTCGGTTGCGCTGGGCCTCCCTGTCAGGAGCTTAACGGCAGCGCAACGCATTTCGCCCCATGACAAGGAAGAAGAAGAAAAGAAGAAGAAGAAGAAGAAAAGAAGAAGAGAAGAAGAAGAAAAGAAAAAAAAAGAAAAAGAGAAGAAGAAGAAGAAGAAGAAGAAGAAGAAGAAGGAGGAGGATGGGGATAAGAAGGAGGGGAGGAGGAGATTAAGAAGGGAGGAGGAGGAGGCGGAGGAGGAGGAGAAGAAGAAGAAGAAGAAGAAGAAGAAGAGAAGAGAAAGAGAAGACACAAACAACAACAAACAACCAACATGAAGAAGAAATTGCAAGAAGAAGAATTGCGAAGAAGAATTGCGAAGAAGAAGAAGAAAAAGAATGCGAAGAAGAATTGCGAAGAAGAATTGCGAAGAAAAGAAGAAGAAAAAGGGAAAGAAGAAGAAGAAGAAGAAGAAGAAAAAGAAGAAGAAGAAGAAGAAGAAACAAGAACAAGAACAAGAAAAATCAAGAAATCAAGAAGAACAAGAAGATCAAGAAGAAGAAGAAGAAGAAGAAGAAGAAAAAGGGAAGAAGAAGAACAAGAAGAAGAACAAGAACAAGAAGAACAAGAAGAACAAGAACAAGAACAAGAAGAAAAAGAAGATCAAGAAGAACAAGAACAAAACAAGAAGAACAAGAAGATAAAGAAGAACAAGAACAAGAACAAGAAGAACAAGAAGATCAAGAAGAGCAAGAAACAAAAACAAGAAGAACAAGAAGATGACCACCACAAAAAGAACAACAACAACAACAAGAACTAGAGCAAAAACAACAACTAGAAGAAGAAGAACAAAAAACAGCAACAGGAAGAACAAGAAGAAGTGACGGGCCAGATCACAACACTGACGGTCTAACCGCTTGGCTACCCCCCCCCCCCCCCTCCTGTAGTGCAAACACAAACGGCTAAGTGGTGAAAGAAGGAAAGAAGCCAGGCAGACCCCAAAGTGCCGGAATGGGAACACAAAAAAACCCTTTCACACTGACGTTAGAATCAGACTGCTAATGGCCTCTGATAGTTTTGATGGTAGTCCTCTCCCCTTTTCTCTCCCCTCTCTCTCTCTCTCCCCTCTTTCCTCTTTCTCTCTCTCTTAAAGTATGGGCCAATGGCCTTTTTGTAAAAAAATTCTTTCGAGTTCTCTCCCTCTCTCTGCCCCTGTCACACACACACACACACTCTCCTCTCTCTCTCTCTCTCTCTCCTCGGGGATGAACTTTGTTCAATGGCAATGGAAGACGTGTTTTGAATTGCTCTGAAGAAAATTTTTGGTTTTTTTTTATAATTACACATATATTGTTTCAAGTAATTATGCCAATTTGTAGCCAACAGTATAGACTTGCCTGCGGCACTTTTGTGCAAGTTTTGAGGCATTTTATGGCAGAAAGGGCCAGAAAAGCTGGATTGAAAAGGGTAGGTAGCTTAAAAAATTCCATTTAAAGTAAAGCCAAGTGATGCTGTGTTACTATTTTTAGTGCAGGCCTCTTGCTGTGTGCTGGTGACATTGAAGCCAACCCAGGGCCAGTCTCTCCTAGCCCACACAGCACGTGCAACACAAACGAACCAGATGTGAACAGTGACACAATTCATGCAGTACTACAAGCCATTCGTAAACAAGATGCCCGTTTTGACTCCATCCAACGAAAAATGTCAACAATGCAGGCGGGCATTGATACAATCAAAGGAGATGTGGCACAAGTGAAATCAAAGTGTGTGGACATTGAAAAAAGATGTAGCAATATTGAAGTGGAGCAAGAGGCACTGGCAGCAGCAGCTAGGATGAACCAACAGAACATTGACTATCTGTTTGACGACAAATGAAAGGCTGAAGCAAGAAGCAAGGAAAATGAAGCCAAAATGACAAGCATGGAGGTAACAATGGAAATCTGCAGTCAGAAGTCGATAGATTGGAGGAGTTCTCAAGAAGAGACAACCTGAGATTGTTTGGTGTGCCGCATAAAAAGTCAGCTTCTGATTTTGAAGACTTCAACACGTGTGCAGAACTGGTGACCAGCACTCTCAACAGCGTGGCAGGAACCAAGAAATGGAAGACTGAGGACATTGCTCGTGCTCACAGAATTGGTCAGAGCAGGGAAGGAAGACCACGACCAATGATAGTCAAGTTTAGTAAGTGGAGTGATAAAATGGCAATCCTTTCAAACCGACCCTATAGAGAAGAACTGACTAAAAAGGGAATCCGAGTGGCAAATGACTTGACCACATCACAAGCAAGGGCAGTAGCACCTGCAAAGAGTGAGGGAAAGTTTGCTTACTTTAAACAAGGCAAATTGATTGTGGAGCCCAGAAGACCTGACCCAAGAACATATGCAGAAGTGGTTGAAGGAAATAGACAGAGGGCACACATGGAAACCATTCCAGCTGGAAGTGAAAGCAGGAACGGGAGCAATCATGACGTCACCACCCTGGAGAGAAGACAAACCAGGGACAGGGCCAGCTGTCAGAAACAACCAAACAGGGAACCTCAAGGTCACCGGGTCACCAGGAAGGGAAGACTTCATCAGGACTCCAAGCCAACACGGGTCACCTTCACTGCCAGACATCAGGAATCGGGTCTCTGCTGTACGTGATGATCACCGTCAACCGGAAAATGGACGCAGACAAAGACAATCTGACATGCACAATCTGAGGGACAGCAGGGCTCCAGGGAGAGGTCCTGCCTCTCAAGGAATCAGAGAAGCCCTCAGCCACGTCGATCAGAGCGCAAATTCAATAAACCATAGGACAGGCAGGGCCATTCATCTGGTGTATCAGTTCTTACGTTTAATGTGGAAGCCTTGCTGGTAAGATCATGATGGTTCCTTTATGCAATATGTTTCTTCCTTTGATATGGCATGCTTGACAGAAACATTTATTGACAATTCCTTTGATTTAACTGGGTTATTCCCAGAGCATGTCATAATGGTAATCACCAGCAAGGAAATTGTCCGTCCAAGGAAGAAGGTCGGGAGGGGTGATTTTGCTCATTAAACGTAAATTGTACAAAAGAATATATGAAACCTGTAGAGGTAAACTGTGCAAACACAATTGCTGTAAATGATTGATAAGTCATTTTTTAGCACAGACAAAAATGTCCTGTTCATAGCATGTTATGTTGTGCCAGAGAATGGCCCGTTATACGATTATATGGTGGCCAAAAATGGCATTGAGATATTAGAGGACAGTATTGCCAATCAGGTAGAAAACGAAGAAGTGTACTTTATGATCTGTTGGAGATCTGAATGCTCGAACAGCTTCCCAGCAGGCAAAATTAGAGAGCATGCCAGTCTACTCCCATGATGGTGATGATGATGACGACAATGATTTGGAAGTAAAGGGAATGTTTGACAGGTGTTCTAAGGACACAACAGTTAACAATTTTGGTCGTTCATTGCTTGATCTGTGTCTTATGCTCGATTGCATTGTTCTGAATGGGGTTTGTGAGGGGGACAAAAATGGGGATTTTACTTTTATAAGTTCAAATGGCTCTAGTGTAATTGACTATTTTGTTATGTCTCAAAATTTGTTTTCTCAAATGAACAGTGTTATGCAAGTCATGGATCGTTTAGATTCTTGGCACCTACCTGTGGAATTGCACTTGGATAATATAGGCAGAAGTTCTGAGACTGAAGTCCTAAATGACATGAAAGAGGATCGTGTGGTATGGTCAGATGAGTTTGCCCAGTTGTATAAGAATGAATTAGCCTCATTAGAATTTAAGGAGACAGTTCAAGAAGCATGTAATGTTTCAGACGAAAATATTGAAAAATCAGTTGATGTAACGACAAAGGCACTGCTTGGAGCAGCAGAATGGATGGTAAAAACTGTTGGGGGCAAAATGAAAAAAAAAACATGACTGGTTTGATTATGAATGCCACGAAAAGAAACGTCAAGTTAAAAGGCTTCTGAGAGAATTTAGAAGGACAAATAGACTCGAAGTGAAAGAGACATTTGTACAATCCAAGAAGGAGTACAAAAAGATGCTAAAGCAAAAAAAGTATGACTTCGACCAGAAAGACTGACAAAACTTAAAGAAAATGTGAGAGACTCCAAGTCCTTTTGGAAGACTATTCGTTCTGTTAATTGTAAACGAAAAATCTGTAACTCAATTTCTAATGACCAATGGTATGACCATTTCCTTAGATTATTTCAAGACTTTGAGAATACGATACAGGACCAGGAAACAGTGGAAGATGAAAACTGTCAGAATCGACAATGTTGTGCAAGACCCAGTCCTTGAAGAACCTATATCTAAACAAGAAGTAATCGCAGCCATTAAAGAGATTGAAAGAGGGGAAAAGTGCTGGTCCAGACAGAATTATAGGAGAGATGCTTAAAAATGTGGATGACACTATAATTGACTATTGGTGCAGTTGTTCAATAAGCTTTTGATGAGGGTTTATTTCCAAAGGAGTGGTCTAAATCTATAATTGTGCCAATATATAAGAAGGGAGCAAACTAGTATGCCAGACAACTATCGAGGAGTTTCTCTGACAAGCATAATGAGTAAAAGTATACACATCCATATTAAATAGAAGACTTTCAGACTGGGTTGAAACAAATGAAAAAATCAGAGAAGAGCAAGCAGGCTTTAGAAAGGGATATAACACAGTTGATCATATTTTTACTCTCTATGGGCTTGTACAGAACATTTACAGAAGCATGCTAAACTGTTTGTTGCATTCATAGATTCAGAAAAGCATTCGATTCGGTAGATAGGAATATACTATGGGTTTATACTTCATAAAACAGGAATTAATGGGAAACTGTATAGGGCTATAAAGGGTATATATTCATCTGTAATGGCTTGTGTATGCAACAGATGTTCTTACACAGATTACTTTGACTGTCCCAGAGGCGTTTAAACAAGGTTGTTTGTTGAGTCCCTTAATGTTTTCATTTTCATAAACGAACTGGCTACAGAAGTAGCGAAACTCCGGAAAACATGGAATACAAATGATCCCAGGAGCAGTTGAATTATTCCTGTTACTTTTCGCAGATGATGTCATTTCTTTTGTCTAGCACACCTACAGGACTGCAAAATCAATCTGAACACATTAAAATCAGAAGCAGATCGTCTGGGCCTCACAGTAAATTCAGAGAAAACGATGGTTATGGTATTTAGGATGGGAGGCCACTTGGGAATGAGAGAAAAATGGACTTATGGGGACCAAAAACTTAAAGTAACAAATAACTATAAGTACCTTGGGGTAACATTTTCAACAAAGTTGTGTAATAGCTCTATGTTTGATATGATGTGTCAAAAAGCTAAAAATGGAGTTATGCAAATTATCAAATCAATGAGAAGATTAGCTTCTGCTGATAGTACATTATTTTGGAAATTGTTTGACACACAAATAGAACCTGCCCTGACGTATGCAGCAGAAGTAATGGGGTCTAGAAGATACCACACAAATTGAAAAAGTACACCCTTTGCCATGAAAAAATTCTTATGTGTTCCATTACATGCATCAAATAAACTTATGTACGGAGAAACTGGTAGATACCCCTTTTATATAAGAACCATAAACTAAATGCATTAAATACTGGATTAAACTTATCAGGCTTCCTATGTTAAGAATAAACAGACAAGCATACGAGATGCTGCTTATACAACATAATAATGGTAAAGTAAACTGGGCGACTAAAGTAAAAGATCTTTTGACGATAAATGGATTTGGTATTGTTTGGCTATGCCAGGGGGTGGGTTATGAAGAACAGTTTGTTAGAGAATTGAAAGATAGACTTATTTCATGTTTTCATCAAAACTGGCATGAACAGTTAATGTCTAGTGAAAAATACACTTGGTATAGCTCCTTTAAAGATGCGTTTGGTCCAGAACAGTATCTGATATCGTTAACTAATAAAAGGCTTCGAAGTAATTTACTAAAATTTAGGCTAAGATTGTGTGGTCTTTTGAACTGCAAACAATGGTGTATTACAGCAGAGACAGACAACAACTCTTGTCCAGCATGTGGAGAAGAAGAAGAAGACGAATTTCATTTTTTGTTTGCTTGTAGAACTTATCATGACATTCGCCAAAAAATTGCTTTTTTGACAAACCCAACCAACAGGTCCACCAATCTTGTACAAAAGGTGTTATCTTCAAATAATATGTCCGAGCTTAAATCTTTAGCAATATATATTAACGCAGGCTCTAGATAAACGTAAGCAGACTATGAATGAAACGGATCCTATACGTAATAAACTGAAAATATTGGTTGGCATTTATCTGGACTTTTGGATTATTACTCATGTCCTTTTCATATTCATTCCTATGTTAATATGTTACTTACAATTACCCCCTTTGACTGATGGGCTTGTAGCTTTTGTCAAATAAAATTCGTTCATTCGTCATTCTCTCTCTCTCTCTCTCTCTCTCTCTCTCTCTCTCTCTCTCTCTCTCTCTCTCTCTCTCTCTCTCTCCCTCTCTCTCTCTCTCTCTCTCTCTCTCTCTCTCTCTCTCCTCTCTCCTGTCCCTCTCTCTCTCTTCTCTCTCTCTTCATGTATGGGCCAATGGCCTTTTTGGTGA
>CM054135.1:7159058-7164058 GCA_028751875.1 Rapana venosa
GTGTGTGTACCCTGTGTGTGTGTGTGTATGTGTGTGTGTGTGTGTGTCCATGTGTGTGTGTGTGTGTGTGTCCCTGAGTGTGTGTGTGTGTGTGTGTGTCCCCCTGTGTGTGTGTGTGTTTGTGTGTGTGTGTCCCCCTGTGTGTGTGTGCCTGTGTGTGTGTGTGCCTGTCTGTGTGTGCCTGTGTGTGTGCCTGTGTGTGAGCCTGTGTGTGTGTGTGTCCCTGTGTGTGTCCCTGTGTGTGTGTGTGGGGGGGGGGGTGCCTGTGTGTGTGTCCCTGTGTGTGTGTCCCTGTTGTGGTTGTTGCCTGTGTGTGTGTCCCTGTGTGTGTGTCCTTTTGCGTGTGTCCTTTTGCGTGTGTCCCTGTGTGTGTGTGTGTCCTGTGTGTGTGTGTCCATGTGTGGTGTCCATGTGTGTGGCCTGTGTGTGTCCTGTGTGTGTGGGGGGGGTGTGTGTCCCTGTGGTGTGCCTGTGGGGTGTTGTTGTTCCTGTGCGTGTCCCTGTGTGTGTCCCTGTGTGTGTCCCTGTGGTGTGTGTGTCCCTGTGTGTGTGTTCCTGTGTGTGCCCTGTGTGTGTCCCTGTGTGTGTGCCTGTGTGTGTTTTCCTCTGTGTGTGTGCCTGTGTGCGTGTGTGTCCCTGTGTGTGTCCCTGTGTGTGTCCCTGTGTGTGTGTGTGTGTGGGTGGGTGGGTGTCCCTGTGTGTGAGTGTGTGGGTGGGTGGGTGTCCCTGTGTGTGTGTCCCTGTGTGTGTGGGTGGGTGGGTGGGTGTGTGGTGTCCCTCTGTGTGTGTGGGTGTCCCTGTTTGTATGTGTCCTTGTGTGTGTTCCCCTGTGTGTGTCCCTCTGTGTGTGTGTCCCTGTGTGTGTTCCTGTGTATGTGTGTCCCTGTGTGTGTGTCCCTGTGTGTGTCCCTGTGTGTGTCCCCATGTGTGTCCCTTTGTGTGTGTGTTCCTGTGTGTGTGTATGTGTGTCCCTGTGTATGTGTGCCCTCTGTGTGTATATCCCTGTGTGTGTGTGTGTGCCTGTGTGTGTGTGCGCGCGCGCGGCGCGTGTGTGTGTTTTATTTATTTTATTTTATTTATTTTATTTAATTCTTTTATATCGAGGATGATTGAATAAGCACTTATATGCTATTTTTACATCCAGTCCCCGTGTGTATGCAGTTTTTTAAATTTGTCATCTGTTCCCACCGGCACACAATGGCCTACTCTTACGAAAAGCGGAACAGGATTTAACGTGTGCGCAAGATGTTGTGCGTGCGTTCGCACACGGGGCCTCGGTTTATAGTCTCATCCGAAAAACTTTTGGGGAGAGTGGAGTCTGCACTGATGTTGACTCCAGGGGAAAATATCCCCTTGAACGGGAATCGAACCCGGGTCGTCAGATTGCGAACGCGTGTGTGTGTATGTGTGTGTATGTGTGTGGGTGGGTGGGTGTCCCTGTGTGTGAGTGTGTGGGTGGGTGGGTGTCCCCTGTGTGGTGTGTCCCTGTGTGTGTGGGTGGGTGGTGGGGTGTGTGGAATCTAAAAAAAATCTAAGCACATTACTCCTCTCTTGCGATCTCTCCACTGGCTGCCTGTGCCACAGAGAATAAACTATAAGATCTGCACCCTCTGTTACAAAAGTCTCCACAAAACGGCACCTTCCTACCTCTGTGAATGTCTTCATTTGTACACTCCTTCTCGTTCCCTCCGCTCTGCTGCAGATACCTTGTGCTTAAGAATACCTAGATTCAACCAGTCCACTGTTGGCCGTCGCTCTTTCTCTGTTTCTGGTCCAGTGATCTGGAACGACCTCCCTCTCTCCCTTCGTCAAAAGCCTACTTATGATGCTTTTAAATCCAGCCTAAAGACGCATTTATTTCAAACCTAAGATTCTCTCCTCTTGTTTCATCTCATCTCTGTCCCTGCCCTCAATAAACAACTCACCCCCCCCCCCCATTAGCCTGCCCGAGTGTACAACTTGTGTGTGTGTGGGGGGGGGGGGGGGGGGCGCGCGCGCGTGTGTGTTTACATTTGTATTTGTAAAAAACTGTTAATTGTGCGCGTGTGTGTGTTTACATTTGAATTTGTAAAAATCTATTAATCATAACTGGCTGCATGCGAAAGAATAGGATGAATGAGAGCGCTTTGATTTGTTTTTTTGCAAGATTTAGCGCTGTATAAATTCCATGTATTATTTATTATGTGTGTGTCCCTGTGTGTGTGTGTGTGTGTGTGTGTGTGTGTGTGTGTGTGTGTTGTGTGTGTGTGTGTGTGTGTGTGTGTGTGTGTGTGTGTGTGTGTGTGTGTGTGTGTGTGTGTGTCCCTGTGTGTGTGTGTGTATGTGTGTGTGTGTGTGTCCCTGTGTGTGTATGTGTGTGTGTGTGTGTGTGTGTGTGTGTGTGTGTGTGTGTGTGTGTGTGTGTGTGTGTGTGTGTGTGTGTGTGTGTGTGTGTGTGTGTGTGTGTGTCCCAGGCTTTAAACACCATCATCAACAACTGCGGCTTCTTCCATCTCCCTCACAGTGAGGCTGACATTTTCCCATCTGAAGGCAGCAGAGTGAAACTGAGTGGATTCAGCAGACGATCGTTTTGATATCTCCATTCCCTGGGGGATATGGTGACCTCGTCAACCCCCTTTTTCTTTATTTTAATACCCCTACCTCCTATCCTGCCCCCTTTCGTTTTCTCTATTCCAACTCAGTGAAAAGAAATGTTGTTTTCTGAAGAGACTGTTCGTTGACGGGAGAGGGGAGTGTTATTCTATTTCAGCTCCTCCATGGGGATGCCAAGAGTCTGTCAGTTTAAAATTAATAACATCCCTCCCCCCTTTCTGGAAACTCTGTGCTAGGAATTCCCTCTTTTCTATCCCTCTCTTTGTTTCTCCCTTATTCCTTGTCTTCCTGTCACCTCCTTCTTGGCTGTTTTCTGCCTTCTTGGTCCATTATCCTGCCTTTGTTTTTTTCTCTCCAGAAAGATTTAACATATAGCAAATCTCTCCCATCGTGAAGCTGGATGTGCTGGGCCTGACTCGTCAGGCGCTTAACGGCAGCGCAACGCATTTTCGCTCACATGACAGACAAAAGTAGTTGCTGTATGAACATTTGATGAAGAGGAAGAATTTATTTCAGCAATGAAGATGAAAATTGTAGTCTCAGTCTTCGCTCTATTTTACTTGTAATGACATGCATCTTGGTATATCTGTACACCCCCCTCCCCTCGCAGCTTTTTGCACTGAAAAGTAGGATGAAAAATATAACAGAGCATATGCTGTACTGAACGTTGATATCTGTCTTTGTCAGAAGGACATGTCTTAGTGTTCACAATGAAGACAGAACCAGAACCAGGTCTGCAAAATACACTGGCAGAAAGAACTGCCCATGCTAGCAAATGACTGCAATGTACGATACGTTGTTTTCTTACATGCGTTGGGGACAGGATAGCTCAGTGGTCAGAGCACTCGCTTTCCCCCAGCTAAGGATAAGCAACATCGAGCGTGGTTACAACTTGGATGGGTGACCGCTTGCGCGCCTTGGCTTCAGTACAGTTCCCCAGTTCACCCAGCTGTAAATGGGTACCTACTTCTTTAGGGTCAGGGAAGGTAAAGCAGCGAGGGAGAGATGGGCGCCGCCCTCAATGTGCTGGCCCCTAAAGTTGATGTGTCTGACGCCTCGCTCCCCTACAACCACATAGGTTATGGGACTCCTTTACCGTGTTGGTTATTGTGCTCTACAGAAGTTAGAGCCTGCGAACAACACTGACGTGTCTGTCAAGGGTCAGACACTGCCGCTGGTCACTGACCTTCGGTCAGGTCACTGCACTGTCCTCTCACCTGTGAGAGCTAATGGAACATAAGCAGAGAGCCTTTGAAGCTACAACATTACAGACATTTGAATGAAGAAATAAAGAAAATAATGGCGAAACATTTGACTCAACCTAGCTCAAGCAGCCTTCTTTTGTTCTGTTTTAGCTGACTGAAAAGACAGAGGGATGAAGGCAGCAATGACGATAAGCTATAGTGTACCCTTCGTCTTGCTGTTGTTCTTCTTGTTCCTCCTCCTCTTCTTCTTCTTCTTGTTCTTCTTCTTCTTGTTCTTCTTCTTCTTGTTGTTCTTGTTCTTGTTCTTCTTCTTCTTGTTGTTCTTCTTCTGTTTCGTCATTGAACACTCAGACAGCAACTACTGTTTTCTGTCATTTGAGCCGAAATGCGTTGCTCTTCCATTAAACACCTGACAAGTAAGGCCCAGCGCATCCAACTTCGGCATAAAAGAGCATTGTTATCTTTCAGTCTTTCCGATAAAAAGGATGGGAGAACGGAGCAATAAGAGAGAAAATAGACAAGAAGGAGGGGGTGACAGGAAGAAAAAGGAACAAGGCAGAAAGAAAGAGAGGGATAGAAAAAAGGGAATTCCCAGCACAGAATTGCCAGAAGATGGGGATGCTATTTTTATTGACAGGTCCCCCAGCATTCCCACAGGGTAGTTTAACTTTCTAACCTGGCAGTTCTAAACTTTGCAGTAGCTTTCTGTCATTACATCTTGGACTGAAAAGCGCTTTGATTTGGTCCTTTGCAAGATTCAGCGCTAAATAAATTCCATACATTATTATTATTATTATTATTATTATTATTATTATTAAAAGGTAGACAGAATCCAAAGGGTATCAACTGGAACATGACGAATATTGTAGCTAGGAGAGTGTAACTGATACACTGTCTGGTATAATGACTTTTACTGAAAGATGGCTATTGTTCTGGGTTGTTTTTTTTATTGAAAGAAACAAAAGCCATATGAAGTGCAAGTTATAGCGACTTCTTCTGGGAAACATGAGATCAACAATTCTGTTTTCATACAGAGTAGCTCGCCAGGTCTAAACTGAAAACTTGTAAACATATATATATATATATGACTATATCTATATTACTTTCTATTGGTTGCATGACTGTAAGAATGAGTTGAGTGCAAGCGCTTTGATATGTCTGTGCAAGATACAGCGCTATATAAATTCCATTTATTATTATTAT
>CM054135.1:7171558-7181558 GCA_028751875.1 Rapana venosa
GTATTGATATGTTTATTTGTCACTGGCTTTCCTTCAGATTGTGGTTTTTTTGTGCTGTTTTTGGTGTTGGTATCAGGTAATTTTCTTTAAAGGGAATGGAGTCAAAGGCATAAGGGGTGTTATTCTTTCTTAAAGAAAAATCAAATGTAGTAAGTTTAAAAAATTTCAAGGGTTAAAACCGTTTACTTTTTTTTTCCATCCCGATTAGTCTTTTTGATTTATGGAAGGGAATAATAGAAGCGAGATGGAGAGGGGAAACAAAAAGACAAACATCAAGAAGAAATGTCTGTTATAGTTTTGCGTCTGAGGGTTCGGGTATTTTATTTTTCTACTTTGTCTTATCTCTCTCTTCGGGGAGCGAAAGATAGAAAGAGAAAAAAGGAAGTCGGAAAAGAACAAGCGCGAGGGAACAACTCACACCTCCCCGAATCACGACAACAACCACGCCCCTCCATCTTTGCCCTCTCTCTCTCTATCTTCTCCTCTCTCCTCTCTCCTCTTCTCTCTCTCTTCCTCTCTCTCTCTCTCCTTCCTCCTCCTCCTCCATCTTTCCCCCCTCTCTCTCTCCTCTCTCTAAGTTCTCCTTCCCTCTCTCTCTCTCCTCTCTCTCCTCTCTCTCTCTCCCTCTCCTCTCTCCCTCTCTCCACACCCCTTTTCCTTTTCCTTCCCTCTCCATCTCCCCCCTCTCTACTTCTACTCCCTCCACCCAGCCCCCTCTCTCCCCCTCTCTCTTCTCTCTTCTCTCTCTCTCTCTCTTCCTCTCTTCTCTCTCTCCTCTCTCTCTCTCTCTCTCTCTCTCTGGTGTAGTAAGGTCACGGTGTGTCTGTTCCTGTCTCTGTCTCTCGGAAAGGAGAAGAAGGGAAAAAGAAAAATAAAAAAAAAATAAGAGGATTTAAAAAGAGGAGAAAGAAACAAAAAAAGAAAAAAAAAAAAAAAAAGAGAAGAGAAAGAAAAATAAAAAAAAGAAAAACATAAATGAAAAAATAAGAAAAAGAAAGAAAAAAGAGGAAAATGGAACAAAAAAGTATAAAAAGTAAAAGTATAAAAAAGAAGAGGAAAAAAAGAAAAAAATAGAAGAACTAAAGAAAAAAAAAAAAAAAGAAAAAAAAAGAAAATAAAAAAAAAAAAATAAAAAAGAAAAGAGAAAAAAACAAGAGGAGAGTAAAAAAAATAAAAACAAAAATAAAATAATAATAAAAAAAAAAAAAAGTAGGAAAGAAATAGAGTAAAAAAAAAAAAAAAAAAAGAGGAGTAACAAGAGGAGAAAGAACAAAAAAAAGGAGAGAGGACAAGAATAAAGAAGAAAAGAAAAAAAAAAACAAAAAAAAAAGTGTAAGGAAAAAAAAATAAAAGAGGAAATAAAAAGAAGGAAAAAAAAAAAATAAAAAGAAAAAATGCAACAAAAAAAAATAAGAAAAAAAAACAAATAAAAAAAGAAAAGCGTAAAAAAAAAAAGAGGAAGGGAGGACTATTAAAAAAAATAATAAAAAAGAGGAAAAAAAGAGGGCAAAGAAATAAAGAGAAGAATAGAAAAGACAAAAGAAAGATTAGAGAAGAAAGAGGATAATAAAAAATAGATAAAAGAAAATTAAATGAGAAAAAGAATAAATAAAAAAAAAAAAAAAAAAATAGAATAAAGTAAATAAAGTAAGAAGAGGAGAGGAGGAAAGGAGGAGATGAGAGGGCAAGAGAGGAGAGGAGAGAGGAGGGGGTGGAGGGAGGGATTTGAGATGGATAGAGAGAGAGAGGGTGGGGGGGGGGGAGAGCGAGGGTATGGAGAGTGAGTGTGAGAGAGAGAGAGAATAACAAAAACTGCATATACAGGACACAGAAAAAAACCGACCGACACAAAGAAAGAGAGTCAAATAGGTAGGTAAGGAAGGTAAAGGAGTCCCATAACCTATAAGGTCGTAGGGGAGCGAGGCGTCAGAGACCTCACTTCTCTAGGGCCAGCATATTGCGGGCGGCGCCCATCTCCTCTCCCTCGCTGCTTTACCTTCCTGACGCTTAAAGAGGGCATGGTACCCATTTACAGCTGTTTCGTGAACTGGCGGGGAAACTGTATGAAGCCAAGGCGCGCAAAACGGTCACCCATCCAATGGTAACCACGTCGACGCTGCTTAAACGTGGTGGGGAAAGCGAGTGCTCCGACCTCTCGCTGGGTGGATGGTCGAGATGGAAATACAGGTAAAAAAGAGAGAGAGGCAGACAGCAGAGTGACAGCCAAGGTACAAAATCAGAGAGGACGTTGAGTGAGAAATAAAAACACACACATCAAACAACACACACACACTCACACCACACACACACACACACACACACACACACACACACACACATACACACAAAGTGGACTCAGGCAGCAACAGAAACCTTTACGATACACGAATAAAGAAAAATACAAAAAAAGGAACAAGATAAAGAGACAGATATTTTTTTTTTTCTAAAATAAAAGACAGATATTTTTTGCTAAAATAAAAGACAGAAAAAACGACTAAATTCAGAAACAGAACAAACAAACAGAAACGACCGACAAAGGTCGCCACTACAATGGAAAACGGGTTGAGAATAGAAGAAGAAGAATTACGAAGAAGAAGAAGAAGACTTGCGAAGAAGAATTGCGAAAGAAGAAGAAGAATTGCGAAGAAGAAGAAGAATTGCGAAGAAGAAGGAAGAAGAAGAGAGAAGGAATGATGAAGAAGAAGAAGGAAGAAGACGAAGAAGAAAGAAAAGAAGAAGAAGAAGAAGAAGAAGAAGAAGAAATTGAGAAGAACATGAGACAAGAAGAAGAACAAGAACAAGAAGAATAAGAAGAACACAAGAAGAAGAACAAGAAGAACAAGAAGAAGAACAAGAAGAACAAGGACAAGAACAAGAAGAAAGAAGAAGAAGAACAAGAAAACAAGAACAACGACAAGAGGAACAAGAAGAAGAAGAAGAAGAACAAGAAGAAGAACAAGAACAAGAAGAAGAACAAAGAAGAAGAACAAGAAGAACAAGAAGAACAAGAAGAACAAGAACAAGAACAAGAAGAACAAGAACAAGAAGAACAAGAAGAACAAGAAGAACAAGAACAAGAAAGAACAAGAAGAAGAATTGCGAAAAGAAGAGAAAAAAACAACAACCTTAAAACAAGAGAGGTGGGGAAAGAAAGGGAGAGATATTTAGAGAGGTGGATAGTATGGGGAGTAAGAAGGGGTGGGGTGGGGTAGGGGTAGGGTGGTGGTTGGGGGAAGGGGAGGTGGGGCTAGGAGGGAGCAAATAGCAGTCTAGAAATGTTTGATTGTTATCAAGACGTGACAATGAAGGGAGTCGTCTTCTTATCCATAATATAATGTGCTGCTACTACTTTCAGGTATCATGAGCTCACACTCAATGATCGTGTTAACAATATGCACGGCTGTGTGGTCTGGTATGGTTGTGGTTGTGGTGTGGTAATGGTGTGGTTTGGTTGTGTTGTAGTGTTGTGGTGTGGTTGTGTGTTTGTGATTGTCGTAAGGTGTGGTGTGGTTATGGTGTGGTGTGGTTGTGGTGTGGTGTGGTGTGTTGTGGTGTGGTGGTGGTGGTGTGGTGTGATGTGGTGGTGGTGTGGTGGTGGTTGTGGTGTGATTGTGGTATGTTGTGGTGTGCTGTGGTTGTGGTGTGGTGTGGTTGTGGTAAGTAGTGTGGTGGTTGTGGTGTGGTTGTGGTGTGTTTTGGTGTGTGTGGATGTGGTGTGGTGTGGTTGTGGTATGTTGTGGTGTGGTTTGTGGTGTGGTGTGGTTGTGATTTGGTGTGTGGTGTGATGTGGTGTGTGTGTGGTGTGGTGTGGTTTGTAGTGTTGTGTGTGGTGGTGGTGGTATGTGGTGTGTGGTTGGGTGTGGTTGTGTTGTGTGTGGTGTGGTTTAGGAATAGATGGAGGTTAGGTTGTGGTGTGGTGTGGTGTGGTTTGGCGTGGTTGTGATGTGGTATGATGTGTTATGGTGTGTGGTGTGGTGTGGTGTGGTGTGGTTTGTGGTGTGGTGTGGTTGTGGTGTGGTGGTTGTGGTGTGGTTGTGGTATGGTGTGGTGTGTTGTGGTGTGGTTTGTGGTGTGGTGGTGGTGTGGTTGTGGTGTGGTTGTGGTGGTGGTGGTGGTGGTGGTGTGGTTGTAGTGTGGTGGTGGTAGTGGTGTGGTGTGGTGGTGGTGTGGTTGTGGTGTGGTGTGGTGTGGTTGTGGTGGAGTGGTGGTGTGGTGTGTAGTGTGGTGGTGGTGGGGTGGGTGGTGGTTTGGTGTGTGGGTGTGGTGTGGTATAGGATTAAATGGTGGTTAGGTTGTGGTGTGGTGTGGCGTGGTTTGGATGTGGTGGTGGTGGTGTGGTGTGCGTGGTTTGGCGTAGTTGCGATGTGGTTGGTGTGGAGTGGCGTGGTTTGGCGTAGTTGTGATGTGGTGTGGTGTGGTTTGGGTGTGGGTGGTTGTGGTTGTGGTGTGGTGGTGGTATGTTGTGGTGTAGTGTGGTGTGGTTGGCGTGGTTGTGATGTGGTGGTGGTGTGGTTGTGGTGTGGTGTGGTGTGGTGTGGTGTGGTTGTGGTTTGGTGTGATTTGGTGTGGTGGTGGTGTAGTGGTGGTGGTGTAGTGGTGGTGGTGTGGGGGTGGTGTGGGGGTGGTTGTGGTGGTGGTTGTGTGTGGTTGTGGTGTGGTGTGGTTGGGTGTGGTGTTGTGGTGTGGAGTGTGGTGTGGTTTGGTTGTGATGTGGTGTAGTGTTATGTGATACAGGGTCTCAAACTAAAGAAATTCATGCAGGTTACAAGCAAAGGATCGAACAGTAAAAGATCAAGGAATAAATAGGGACGGGATAGCTCAGGGGTCAGAGCACTAGCTTTTCCTCAGCCAATATTAAGCAGCATCGAGCGTGGTTACCAATTGGAAAGGTGACCGCTTATGCACCTTAACTTCAGTACAGTCCCCCTGTTCACCCAGCTGTAAATGGGTACCTGCCTCTTTAGGGTCAGGGAAGGTAAAGCAGCGAGGGAGAGGAGATGGGCTCCGCCCTCAATATGCTGGCCCCTAGAGAAGTTGAGGTCTCTGATGCCTCGCTCCCCTACGACCGCGTAGGTTATGGGACACTTATACCTTTTGGTAGTGTGTTGTGGTATGCGTAACGAGTACGAATATTTTATCATCTCAAACCAGAGACACTCATGCAGGTTATGAGCCAAGGATTAAAAAATCAAATAACAACAGAACAAAATATAGCAAACATTGCTTAGGTGATGGTGAGGTATGGTATGGGGTGTGGTGGTAAGATGTTGTGTGGTATAGGAATAGTTGGCGGTTCGGTTTGGTGCGTTGTGTGTGTGTGGTGTGTGTGTGTGTGTGTGTGTGTATGTGCGTGCGTGTGTGTGTGCGTGCGTGCGTGCGTGTGTGCGTGTGTGTGAGTGTGAGTGTGTGTTTGTGTGCGTGCGTGCGTGCGTGCGTGTGTGTGTGCGTGTGTGTGTGTGCGTGTGTGTGTGTGCGTGTGTGTGTGCGTGTGTGTGTGTGCGTGCGTGCGTGTGTGTGTGTGTGCGTGCGTGCGTGCGTGCGTGCGTGCGTGTGTGTGTGTGTGTGTGTGTGTGTGTGTGTGTGTGTGTGTGTGTGTGTGTGTGTGTGTGTGTGTGTGTGTGTGTGTGTGTGTGTGTGTGTGTGTGTGTGTGTGTGTGTGTGTGTGTGTGAGGAGGCGTGATGGGGGAAACCCCGCGGTGTTCTTCCTATGATTTAACAAAAGCACTGTACGTTTTAGAAAGACATTTTTTAAAAATATCTGGTTGGTTTCGTTTGGTTTACCACGGTCTCACTGCTTTCTTCTTTCTACATCATAGATTTTGTTTTGTAGGTGTGTATGTGTGTAAGAATGCTAACCAACTACTTTTGTCATGTCTTTTGGGAACAGGTGACAAAATTTACAAAACCGCATACATACGGGGACTGGATGTAAAAAAGCACATGAGTGCTTATTCCATTATCCTCGATATAAAAGAATAAATAAATAAATAAATAAAAAATAAATGTCATTATTCCTTCAAGCTCCATAACGTTTATATATTACCATAATGCCTTTTTATGATGATGATGATGATGATGATGATGATGATGATGATGATGATGATGATGATGATGATGATGATGATGATGATGATGATGATGATGATGATGATGATGATAATGTATGGAATTTATATAGCGCTGAATCTTGTAAAGCAACAAATCAAAGCGATGATGATGATGATGATGATGATGATGATGATGATGATGACGACGACGACGACGACGACGATGACGATGATGACGATGACGACGACGACGACGGTGGTGGTGGTGGTGGTGGTGGTGGTGGTGTGGTGGTGGTGGTGGTGGTGGTGGTGGTGGTGGTGGTGGTGGTGGTGGTGGTGGTGGTGGTGGTGGTGGTGGTGGTGGTGACGGCGACGGCGATGATGACAGTGGTGATGTTTATTGTGATTATTACGATTCGCATTACTTATATTTTTTGTGTTTACTTTCTGTCTGTCTTTCTTTCTTTTTTTCGAGGGCTGGATGTAAAAAAACACACACCAAAGTCTCGTACTTATTCTATTACCGTCAGAAAATAAAACTTCGTTATCGTTATTGTTATCTTTTAGTAGTAGTAGTAGTAGTAGTAGTAGTAGTAGTAGTAGTAGTAGTAGTAGTAGTAGTAGTAGTAGTAGTGGTAGTAGTAGTTTATGATTCTTATGACGAGTGGTCCTTGGGAAGACAAACAATCCGGTCTATCCATGCTGGTTCTGCGGTTGTTCAGAACTATGTAAAGATACCCGTGTCTTTTAGGTCCTCGCGGTTGTTTCACTTTTGTTTCTTATCTACCTCGAGATATTGAAGGGGGCACTGTACTGAATTTTTCAGGCCGTGTCTCTCTCCCAGGCCTTATTTGTTCATGTATTCATTCCATCCTTCCTTCATTCGTTCCTTCTTTCCTTCCTTCCTTCCTTCCTTTATTCATTCATTTCTTTCTTGTTTTCCTTCCTTCCTTCATTCTTTATTTATTCAGTCAATCATTCATTTATTCATTTGTTCATTTTATTCATGTATTCATTCCATCCTTCCTTCCTGCATTCATTCATTCATTCATTTTTATCCTTCCTGCCTTCATTTATTCATTCATTCATTTCATTCTTCCTTCATTCATCCATTTCTTCCTTGTATCCTTCGTTCATTTCTTCCTCCATTCCTTCATTCAATAATTTATTCATTTCTTCCTTCCTTCATTAATTAATTCATTCAATAATTCATTCAATCACTCATTCATTCATTTCATCCTGCCTTCACTCATTCATTCATTCATTTCATCCTTCCTTCCTTCATTCATTCAATAATTCATTCAATCACTCATTCATTCGTTTCATCCTTCATTCATTCATTCATTCATTCATTCATTTCATCCTTCCTTCCTTCCTTCATTCATTTCTTCCTTCCTTCCTTCCTTCCTTCCTTCCTTCATTCATTCATTCATTTATTTCTTCCTTCCTTCCTTCCTTCATTCATTCATTCATTTCTTCCTTCCTTCCTTCCTTCTTTCCTTCCATCCTTCATTCATTCACTCATCCATTCATTTCATCCTGCCTTCATTCCTTCCTTCATTTCATCCTTCCTTCCTTCATTCATTCATTCATTCTTTCATTTCTTCCTTCCTTCCTTCCTTCCTTCATTCATTCAATCATTCATTCATGCTGTTAGCGAAGCTTACAGTCTCAGGGCATACCCGAGGTGACCACAGAGCAGGTAATGACAGTGTCTGCTTCACAACACAGGAGCAAACATCATGAAGACCCTCATAATGCCAAGAGGGGCCTTCAGGATAAACCTGTTGACACACACTCTCTGTCTCTCTGTCTCTCTGATTCTCTGTCTTTCTGTCTCTCTGTCTCTCTCTCTTTCTCTCTCTATGACTCCTCTCTCTCTCTCTCTCTCTTCTCTCTCTCTCTCTCTCTCTCTCTCTCTCTCTCTCTCTCTCTTCTCTGACTCCCTTCTCTCTCTCTCTCTCTCTCTTCTCTCTCTCTCTCTCTCTCTCTCTCTCTGACTCCCTCTCTCTCTCTTTCTCTCTCTGACTCCCTCTCTTTCTCTCTCTCTCTCTCTCTCTCTCTCTCTCTTCTCTCTCTCTCTCTCTCTCTCTCTCTCTCTCTCTCTCTCTCTCTCTCTCTCTCTCTCTCTCTCTCGGGATAGATAGCCTAGTGGTCAGAACATTGCGCTCACAATCTGACGACCCGGGTTCGATTCCTGTTCAAGGGGGATATTTTCCCCTGGAGTTAACATCAGTGCAGACTCCACTCTCCCCAAAAGTCCTTCGGATGAGTCTTATAAACCGAGGACCCGTGTGCGAACGCACGCAGAACATCTTGCGCACAGGTTAAAATCCTGTTCCGCTTTTCGTAAGAGTAGGCCATTGTGTGTCGATGGGAAAAGATGACAGAATTGACAAAACCGCATACACACGGGGACTGGATGTAAAACAAAAGCACATGAGTGTTTATTCCATTATCCTCAATATAAAAGAATAAATCTCTCTCTCTCTCTCTCTCTCTCTCTCTCTCTCTCTCTGTCTGTCTGTCTGTCTGTCTGTCTATCGCTATCTCTCTTGATGAAAAAAAAAAAAAGTAGGCATACGTGAATGCGTATCTGTAGCCCTTGAAAAATACGAAAGACTGTGTGTGTGTTGTGTGTGTGTGTGTGTGTGTGTGTGTGTGTGTGTGTGTTGTGTGTGTGTGTGTGTGTGTGTGTGTGTGTGTGTGTGTGTGTGTGTGTGTGTGTGTGTCTGTGTCTGTGTCTGTGTCTGTGTGTGCGTGCGTGCGTGCGCGTGCGTGCGTGCGTGCATGTGTGTGTGTGTTTGTGTGTGTGTTGTGAGTGTTTGTGTGTGTGAGTGTGTGTGTATGTGTGTGTTTTGTGTGTGTGTGTTTACAGATTTCTACATCGACATGTATTTGTATTATTACTGTGTGATATAATCTTTTTAGATCTTTCTTTATGTTTTACTTGTATTTTAATTGGCACTTTTTTAATTGAGGGCTTGATTTTTTTTTTTAAAGCCATCATGCGTGCTTATTCTTTTCCCTAATGAAAAGTTTCAAAAAGATTCAAAAGTCTCTATCCTCTCTCTCTCTTTCTCTCTCTCTCTCTCTCTCTCTCTACTCTCTCTCTCTCTCTCTCTCTCTCTCTCTCTCTCTCTCTCTCTCTCCGTCTCTCTCTATCTGTCTGTCTGTCTCTTTCTCTCTCTCTTGCTCGCTCGCTCGCTCGCTCTGTTTTTACAATTTTCTATAATGCCATGTATTTTTATTGATATTACTGTGTAATTTAATCTATTTCAGATATTTTTTTATGTTTTACTTGGTTTTTTTTAATGGTTTTTTTCTTGATCGAGGACTGAAATTAAAAATTCATCATGTGTGCTTATTCTTTTCCCATAATAAAAAGTTTCAAAAAGTTACAAAACTCTCTCTCTCCCTCCCTCCCTCTCTCTCTCTCTCTCTCTCTCTCTCTCTCTCTCTCTCTCTCTCTCTCTCTCTCTCTCTCTCCCTCCCTCCCTCCCTCCCTCCCTCTCTCTCTCTCTCTCTCTCTCTCCTCTCTCTCTCTCTCTCTCTCTCTCTCTCTCTCTTGTGAATCGACTGTGTGCATTATTTTGGATTCAGAACATGCCTAAAACTTTCTCTTGTTTTCCGCTAACATTTACTTGTACAGATGCTTAAAGCTTGACAAAACTAGGACTCTTTGATTTGCAAGAGAGAGAGAGGGGAGGGAGGAGAGAGAGAGAGAGAGAGAGAGAGAGAGAGAGAGAGAGAGAGAGAGAGAGAGAGGTGGGGGAGGGAGGGAGGGAGAGAGAGAGAACGAGAGAGAGAGAGAGAGAGAGAGAGAGAGAGAGAGAGAGAGAGAGAGAGAGAGAGAGAGAGAGAGAGAGAAAGAGAGAAAACGAGAGAGAGAGAGAGAGAGAGAGAGAGAGAGAGAGAACAAGAGAACGAGAGAGAGAGAGAGAGACAGACAG
>CM054135.1:7186558-7201558 GCA_028751875.1 Rapana venosa
AAGTATCAACATAAGCAAAAATAATAATAAAATAATAATAATAATATATGGAATTTATATAGCGCTGAATCATGCAAATGAACAAATCAAAGCGCTTACTCACTCAAAAACCTTAAATACAATGGTTAACATAAACATCAGTTACACAACACTTTTTAAAAAAACTTGAATTATGCACTTTAAGTCGTCAAACTGCACAGAAGCAGCAAAAACATTGTTAGAAAAGACATCTCCTGTTTTTGCCTTCCTGTACGTGATTCTGAAATATATTGCTGAACTATGAGAAAAAATGTTACATCTAACCTGTATAGAGACTGGTAAGCATTATGAAAACATTTTTTGGAAAAAATTAACTAAGCAAAGCCATTAGAAAAAAACTGCAGAAAATATTCAGGATTTATGAGAAACTTAATAAACAATCAAGAGTGAGATATCTGCTTATCTGAAGAACTATATCTCGAAAACTGTGTTGTCCTTTAGGGTTTTCATAGTTGTTACAGCTATTAAGTTAGGAGTGGTTTTGCAGTAAAAAAAAACACCATGCTTTACCAAAAGGAATTAATGTGTACCACCTGGAAATATTAGGGTTTACACAGAAGAAAACTTGTATCGTGTAAGTGGAGAAGACAATATAAAGGAACATCGAGCCACACAGCAAGTTTACCTTTCTTCCACTTCACTCCTCTCCACTCCAATCTCTGTCACATCTTCCAGTACACCAGCTGATGCCCAGCATCCCAGAGAGGCCAGGGGCCAGCAGCATCACTGGGTCATATCTGTAGCACCCCCTCCCTCCATCCCTCCACTGGGTCATATCTGTAGCACCCCTCCCTCCATCCCTCCACTGGGTCATATCTGTAGTACCCCCTCCCTCCATCCCTCCACTGGGTCATATCTGTAGCACCCCTCCCTCCATCCTCCACTGGGTCATATCTGTAGCACCCCTCCCTCCTCCATCCTCCACTGGGTCATATCTGTAGCACCCCCTCCCCCTCCCTCTGGTCATATCTGTAGCACCCTCCCCCCTCCACTGGGTCGTATCTGTAGCACCCCTCCCTCCATCCCTCCACTGGGTCATATCTGTAGCACCCCCTCCCTCCCTCCATCCCTCCACTGGGTCATATCTGTAGCACCCCTCCCTCCATCCCTCCACTGGGTCATATCTGTAGCACCCCCTCCCTCCCTCCATCCCTCCACTGGGTCATATCTGTAGCACCCCCTCCCTCCATCCCTCCACTGAGTCATATCTGTAGCACCCCCTTCCTCCCTCCATCCCTCCACTGGGACATATCTGTAGCACTCCCTCCCTCCATCCCTCCACTGGGTCATATCTGTAGCACCCCCTCCCTCTATCCCTCCACTGGGTCATATCTGTAGCACCCCCTCCCTCCATCCCTCCACACCACATTAACTTCCAGCGCTGATGTGTTGACCCTCAGTGCCCACATGTCAGCCCCCACTTCATTACTTGGCCCCAGGTGTCTCCCCTCCGGTTCCCAAGACAACAGCGGTGTTGACAAGGGAAAAGAGGGGAACAGGGATATTGAGATCTTCACAGTTCCCTCAGGCATGGCTGCAGACACACAGTGCTCTCCCTTCTATTTCCTGCTGACTTCCACATACAAGATGAAGGATACTCTGGCAGTGTGGGTCATTGCTGGACCTGTGACCTTCTTTTTTCTGTTTGTTTGTTTGGTTGGTATGGTAGAATAGAAAGTGCAGGGATGTATGAAGAATGGCGTACATGTGATTTTCTGTGAACAAAAAGTTGACACTGAGAAAAAGCCAAAAATGTAATGTACTGAAGTAAAACCAAGATAGAGTTGATAGTCTTTTAAAACTAAACTGATTCATCGCTTATCTCTCCTCTCTGTGTTGCCTTTCTGAGAGGGATGCATAGTGCCTGGTCTTCTCCTTTGCAGGAGGTCTGGTCTCTGGCCTCAGCCAACACATTCTTATTTCAGAGCAGCTTATTTTTGTACATGATGCATGCTGGGTACGCTCATGTTTCTGTAACCCACCGAATGCTGACACGAGTTACAAGATCTTTAAGGTATATACAGCATATTGGTATATATGACATATTCATTAATGTATACAAATGTTTTGACAGGAATGTTATCTCGAATCAAGTACAAATGAAGGATGTGAAAGATTCTAAGTGACCAAAAGCTAAAGTGGCTGATTACACTCATGAAAATATCAATGCCATTACGCAAGATTATCCCGTTTTCTGCAATTACTAGCTCTTTCACAGAAAAGAACTTGTACATTGCAAGTGAGGAGGACAATAGAGAGCAATGCAGAGCCCTTTATCAAGTAAACCTTTCTTTCCACTTTACTCCTCTCCACTCCAATCTCTGTCACATCTTCCAGTACACCGGCTGTTGCCCAGCATCCCAGAGAGGCCAGGGGCCAGCAGCATCACTGGGTCATATCTGTAGCACCCCCTCCATCCCTCCACTGGGTCATATCTGTAGCACCCCCTCCCTCCATCCCTCCACTGGGTCATATCTGTAGCACCCCCTCCCTCCATCCCTCCACACTACATTAACTTCCAGCATCCACATGTCAGCCACCACTTCATTACATGGCCCCAGTTGTCTCCCCTCCAGTTCCCAAGACAACAGCGGTGTTGACAAGGGAAAAGAGGGGAACAGGGATATTGAGATCTTCACAGTTCCCTCAGGCATGGCTGCAGACACACAGTGCTCTCCCTTCTATTTCCTGCTGACTTCCTGACTCTGGGTAAAAGATATTGCGTCAGTTCATCAAACTGCCACATCCCTCCCCTGTCTTTCTTTTCTAGGATGGAAGCAGTGTGTTTAGATCAGTGTATGTATTATCTGTAGAGATATAATATATATATATATACGTATGCTCTTGCTGTGTCCATTTAATAGCAGACTCAGGAGGCAACCTTTCATCTCTAAAGTTGCTGTATTTCCAAAACTTTCATCCAAACGTGTGGCATATTGTTGCTGAAAAAATAACTTAAGATCTAGACAAAAAAGTTTTGTTAATACATTAAATCATTTTACTCTACTCTACTGAACAATAAGGTAAAACAGCTTATTGCTTTTCCTTTCTTTCTTTACACATAAAGTATCAACATAAGCAAAAATATTAATAACAATAATAATAATATATGGCATTTATGTACCGCTGAGTCTTGCAAAGGAACAAATCAAAGCGCTTACTCACTCAAAAAACTTAAACACAATGGGTAACATGAACATCAGTTACACAACACTTTTGTAAAAACTTGAATTATGCACTTTAAGTCGTCAAACTGTACAGAAGCAGCAAAAACATTATTAGAAAAGGCATGTCCTGTTTTTGCCTTTCTGTTCGTGATTCTGCTATATATTGCTGAACTATGAGAAAAAAAAGTCACTGCTAACCCGTATAGGGACTGGTAAGCATAATGAAAACAATTTTGGAAAAAAAATTAACTAAAGGATCCATTACGAAAAAACTGCAAAAAATTAAATCTTTATGAGGAACTTTATAAACAATCAAGATTGAGATATCTGCTTACCTGAAGAAATATATTTGAAAAACTATTTCGACCTTTAGGGTTTTCATAGTTGTTACAGCTAATAATTAAGTAGTGGTTTGGCACTAAAAAAAAAGCTACGTGCTTTACCAAAAGGAATTAATGTATACCACATGGAATTATTAGTTTTTACACAGAAGAAAACTTGTATCTTGTAAGCGGAGAGAAGACAATATGAATGAACACATAGCCATTCATCATGTTTACCTTTCTTCCACTTCACTGCTCTCCACTCCAATCTCTCACATCTTCCAGTACACCAGCTAATGCCCAGCATCCCAGACAAGCCAGCATCACTGGGTCATATCTGTATCATCCCTTCATCCCTCCACTGGGTCATATCTGTATCATCCCTCCATCCCTTCACTGGGTCATATCTGTAGCACCCCTCCCTCCATCCCTCCACTAGGGTCATATCTGTAGCACCCCCTCCCTCCATCCCTCCACTGGGTCATATCTGTAGCACCCCCTCCCTCCATCCCTCCACTGGGTCATATCTGTAGCACCCCCTCCCTCCATCCCTCCACAAGGGTCATATCTGTAGCACCCCCTCCCTCCATCCCTCCACTGGGTCATATCTGTAGCACCCCCTCCCTCCATCCCTCCACTGGGTCATATCTGTAGCACCCCTCCCTCCATCCCTCCACTGGGTCATATCTGTAGCACACCTCCCTCCATCCCTCCACTGGGTCATATCTGTAGCACCCCCTCCCTCCATCCCTCCACTGGGTCATATCTGTAGCACCCCCTCTATCCCTCCACTGGGTCATATCTGTAGCACCCCCATCCCTCCACTGGGTCATATCTGTAGCACCCCTCCCTCCATCCCTCCACTGGGTCATATCTGTAGCACCCCCTCCCTCCATCCCTCCACTGGGTCATATCTGTAGCACCCCCTCCCTCCATCCCTCCACTGGGTCATATCTGTAGCACCCCATCCCTCCACTGGGTCATATCTGTAGCACCCCCTCCCTTCACCCCTCCACACTACATTAACTTCCAGCGCTGATGTGTTGACCCTCAGTGCCCACATGTCAGCCACCACTTCATTACATGGCCCCAGTTGTCTCCCCTCCTGTTCCCATGACAACAGCAGTGTTGACAAGGGAAAAGAGGGGAACAGGAATATTGAGATCTTCACAGTTCCCTCAGGCATGGCTGCAGACACACAGTGCTCTCCCTTCTATTTCCTGTCAACTTCCTGACTCTGGGTAAAATATATTGCGTCAGTTCATCAAACTGCCACATCCCTCCCCTGTCTTTCTTTTCTAGGATGGAAGCAGTGTGTTTAGATAAGCATATGTGTCATCTGTAGAAATTTATGCTCTTGCTGTGTCCATTTGTTAGCAGACTCAGGAGGCAACCTTTCATCTCTAAAGTTGCTGTATTTCCAAAACTTTCATCCAAACGTGTGGCATATTGTTGCTGAAAAAATAACTTAAGATCTAGACAAAACAGTTTTGTTAATACATTAAATCATTTTACTCTACTCTACTGAACAATAAGGTAAAACAGCTTATTGCTTTTCCTTTCTTTCTTTACACATAAAGTATCAACATAAGCAAAAATATTAATAACAATAATAATAATATATGGCATTTATGTACCGCTGAGTCTTGCAAAGGAACAAATCAAAGCGCTTACTCACTCAAAAAACTTAAACACAATGGGTAACATGAACATCAGTTACACAACACTTTTGTAAAAACTTGAATTATGCACTTTAAGTCGTCAAACTGTACAGAAGCAGCAAAAACATTATTAGAAAAGGCATGTCCTGTTTTTGCCTTTCTGTTCGTGATTCTGCTATATATTGCTGAACTATGAGAAAAAAGTCACTGCTAACCCGTATAGGGACTGGTAAGCATAATGAAAACAATTTTGGAAAAAAATTAACTGAAAGGATCCATTACGAAAAAACTGCAAAAAATTCAATCTTTATGAGGAACTTTATAAACAATCAGGATTGAGATATCTGCTTACCTGAAGAAATATATTTGAAAAACTATTTCGACCTTTAGGGTTTTCATAGTTGTTACAGCTAATAATTAAGTAGTGGTTTGGCACTAAAAAAAAAGCTACGTGCTTTACCAAAAGGAATTAACGTGTACCACATGGAATTAATAGTTTTTACACAGAAGAAAACTTGTATCTTGTAAGCGGAGAGAAGACAATATGAATGAACACATAGCCATTCATCATGTTTACCTTTCTTCCACTTCACTGCTCTCCACTCCAATCTCTCACATCTTCCAGTACACCAGCTAATGCCCAGCATCCCAGACAAGCCAGGGGCCATCAGCATCACTGGGTCAAATCTGTAGCACCCCCTCCCTCCATCCCTCCACTGGGTCATATCTGTAGCACCCCTCCCTCCATCCCTCCTCTGGGTCATATCTGTAGCACCCCTCCCTCCATCCCTCCACTGGGTCATATCTGTAGCACCCCTCCCTCCATCCCTCCACTGGGTCATATCTGCAGCACCCCCTCCCTCCATCCCTCCACACTACATTAACTTCCAGCGCTGATGTGTTGACCCCCAGTGCCCACATGTCAGCCCCCACTTCATTACATGGCCCCAGTTGTCTCCCCTCCAGTTCCCAAGACAACAGCGGTGTTGACAAGGGAAAAGAGGGGAACAGGGATATTGAGATCTTCACAGTTCCCTCAGGCATGGCTGCAGACACACAGTGCTCTCCCTTCTATTTCCTGCTGACTTCCACATACAAGATGAAGGATATTGTGGCAGTGTGGGTCATTGCTGGACCTGTGACCTTCTTTTTTCTGTTTGTTTGTTTGGTTGGTATGGTAGAATAGAAAGTGCAGGGATGTATGAAGAATAGCGTACATGTGATTTTCTGTGGACAAAAGGTTGACACTGAGAAAAAGCGAAAAATGTACTGAAGTAAAGCCAAGATAGTGTTCATAGTCTCTTCAAACTAAACTGAATCATCTTGTATCTCTCCTCTCTGTGTTGTCTTTCTGAATGGGATGCATAGTTCTTGGTCTTCTCCTGTGTTTGTAACTTGGCAGGAGGTCTGGTCTCTGGCCTCAGTCGACACATTATTTCAGAGCAGCTTATTTTTGTACATGTTGCATGCTGGGTGTGTTCATGTTTCTGTAACCCACCAAATGCTGACATGAGTTACGAGATCTTTTTTATACAGTTTATATGGTATGACATATTGAAAAATATATAGAAATGTTTTGACAGCAAAGTTATGTCATATCAAGCACAAATGAAGGATGTGAAAGATTCTAAGTCAACAGAAGCTAAGTGGCTGATAACACTCATGAATATATAATAATAATAATAATAATAATAATATATGGAATTTATATAGCGCCAAATCTTGTAAAACAAACAAATCGAAGCGCTTGCACTCAAATCATTTACGCGCATGCAACTTTCCTCAAATATAATAAAGAACATATTTCAAATTTATGCACGTGTATGTACACACACACACACACACACACACACACACACACACACACACACACCGCGAACACACTTAGGAGATGAAGAATACTGTTGAAAAGTAGAGACGGATATGAGGGGGGAAGTGTCAGGTAGGAAATAAGTGTGTTTTGAGGCTGGATTTGAAGGTATCAAGTGAAGGTTTTTGGCGAAGTGAAAGAGGGAGGTCATTCCACGTGGACGGACCAGAAACAGAATATATCTGTCTGTCAACTCCATTCACCAAGATTATCCCGTTTTCTGCAATTAATGGCTCTTTCACAGAAAAGAACTTGTACATTGCAAGTGAGGAGAACAATAGAGAGCAAAGCAGAGCCCTTTATCAAGTTTACCTTTCTTTCCACTTCACTCCTCTCCACTCCAATCTCTGTCACATCTTCCAGTACACCGGCTGATGCCCAGCATCCCGGAGAGGCCAGGGATCAGCAGCATCACTGGGTCATATCTGTAGCACCCCCTCCATCCCTCCACACTACATTAACTTCCAGCATCCACATGTCAGCCACCACTTCATTACATGGCCCCAGTTGTCTCCCCTCCAGTTCCCGCAAAAACAGCGGTGTTCACAAGGGAAAAGAGAGGAACAGGGATATTGAGATCTTCACAGTTCCCTCAGGCATGGCTGCAGACACACAGTCTCTCCCTTCTATTTCCTGCTGACTTCCTGACTCTGAGTAAAAGATATTGCGTCAGTTCATCAAACTGCCACATCCCTCCCTTGTCTTTCTTTTCTAGGATGGAAGCAGTGTGCTTAGATCAGCATATGTGTCATCTGTAGAAATGTATGCTCTTGCTGTGTCCATTTGTTAGCAGGGTCAGGAGGCAGCCTTTCATCTCTAAAGTTGCTGTATTTCCAAAACTTTCATCTAAACGTGTGGCATATTGTTGCTGAAAAAAATGACGTAAGATCGAGACAAAAAAGTTTTGTTAATACATAAAATCATTTAACTCTACTCTACTGAACAATAAGGTAAAACAGCTTATTGCTTATCCTTGTTTTTTTACATATCAAGTATCAACGCAAGCAATACTCACTCATTAGACTTAAACACAATGGTTAGCATAAGCATCAGTTATTTAAAAGTCATTTCTTACTTGGATTATGCTCTTAAAGTTGTTGGACTGCACAGAAACAGAAAAGCAATGTGAAAAGACAGCTCCTGATTCTGCCTTTCCGTTCCTGATTCTGCTGTGTACTGCTGAAGTATGAGCGAAAAAAAGTCACTGCTAACCTGTATAAAGACTGGTAAGCATAATGAAAACTTTTTTGGGGAAAAATTAACTACACAAAGTCATTAGGAAAAACATGCAGAAATATTCAGGATTTATGAGAAACTTAATAAACAATCAAGAGTGAGATATCTGATTATTTAAAGAAAAATATCTTTAAAACTATTTCATCCTTTAGGGTTTTCATAGTTGTTAGAGCTATTAAGTGAGGAGTGGTTTGGCACTAAAAAAAACCTAAGTGCGTTACCAAAAGGAATTAATGTGTACCACCTGGAATTTTTTGTTTTTACATAGAAGAAAACTTGTATCTTGTAAGCGGGGAAGACACTATAAAGGAACATCGAGCCACACAGCAAGTTTACCTTTCTTCCACTTCACTCCTCTCCACTCCAATCTCTGTCACATCTTCCAGTACACCGGCTGATGCCCAGCATCCCAGAGAGGCCAGGGGCCCAACAGCATCACTGGGTCATATCTGTAGCACCCCCTCCCTCCATCCCTCCACACTACATTAACTTCCAGCGCTGATGTGTTGACCCTCAGTGCCCACATGTCAGCCCCCACTTCATTACATGGCCCCAGTTGTCTCCCCTCCGGTTCCCAAGACAACAGCGGTGTTGACAAGGGAAAAGAGGGGAACAGGGATATTGAGATCTTCACAGTTCCCTCAGGCATGGCTGCAGACACACAGTGCTCTCCCTTCTATTTCCTGCTGACTTTCACATACTGGGTGGGTGATATTGTGGCAGTGTGGCTCATTGCTGGACCTGTGGCCTTCGTTTTTTCTGTTTGTTTGTTTGGTAGGTTAGAATAGAAAGTGCAGGGATGTATGAAGAATAGCGTACATGTGATTTTCTGTTGATAAAAATTTGACACTGAGAAAAAGCGAAAAATGTACTGAAGTAAAGCCAAGATAGAGTTCATAGTCTCTTAAAGCTAACCTGAATCATCTTGTATCTCTCCTCTCTGTGTTGTCTTTCTGAGTGGGATGCATAGTGCCTGGTCCTCTCCTGTGTTTGTAACTTGGCAGGAGGTCTGGTCTCTGGCCTCAGTCAATGCATTATTTCAGAGCAGCTTATTTTTGTACATGTTGCATGCTGGGTGTGTTCATGTTTGTGTAACCCACCAAATGCTGACATGAGTTACGAGATCTTTTTATACAGTTTATACGGTATGACATATTGAAAAATATATAGAAATGTTTTGACAGCAAAGTTATGTTATATCAAGCACAAATGAAGGATGTGAAAGATTCTAAGTGACCAAAAGCTAAGTGGTTGATTTCACTCATGAAAATGTCAACTCCATTCAGCAAGATTATCCCGTTTTCTGCAATTACTAGCTCTTTCACAGAAAAGAACTTGTACATTGCAAGTGAGGAGCACAATAGAGAGCAATGCAGAGCCCTTTATCAAGTAAACCTTTTTTCCACTTCACTCCTCTCTATTCCAATCTCTGTCACATCTTCCAGTACACCAGCTGATGCCCAGCATCCCAGAGAGGCCAGGGGTCAGCAGCATCACTGGGTCATATCTGTAGCACCCCTTCCATCCCTCCACTGGGTCATATCTGTAGCACCCCCTCCCTCCATCCCTCCACTGGGTCATATCTGTAGCACCCCCTCCATCCCTCCACACCACATTAACTTCCAGCGCTGATGTGTTGACCCTCAAAGCCCACATGTCAGCCACCACTTCATTACATGGCCCCAGTTGTCTCCCCTCCAGTTCCCAAGACAACAGCGGTGTTGACAAGGGAAAAGAGGGGAACAGGGATATTGAGATCTTCACAGTTCCTTCAGGCATGGCTGCAGACACACACAGTGCTCTCCCTTCTATTTCCTGCTGACTTCCTGACTCCCAGTAAAAGATATTGCATCAGTTCATCAAACTGCCACATCCTTCCTCTGTCTTTCTTTTCTAGGATGGAAGCAGTGTGCTTAGATCAGTGTCTGTATTATCTGTAGAGATTATATATGGAGACGTATGCTCTGGCTGTGTCCATTTGTTAGCAGACTCAGGAGGCAGCCTTTCATCTCTAAAGTTGCTGTATTTCCAAAACTTTCATCCAAACGTGTGGCACATTGGTGCTGAAAAAAATGACATAAGATCTAAACAAAAAGTTTTGTTGATACATGAAATCACTCCACTCTACTCTTATTGCTTATCCTTTTTCTTTTTTCTTTACATGTTAAGTATCAACATAAGCAAAAATAATAATAAAATAATAATAATAATATATGGAATTTATATAGCGCTGAATCTTGCAAATGAACAAATCAAAGCGCTTACTCACTCAAAAACCTTAAATACAATGGTTAACATAAACATCAGTTACACAACACTTTTTAAAAAAAACTTGAATTATGCACTTTAAGTCGTCAAACTGCACAGAAGCAGCAAAAACATTGTTAGAAAAGACATCTGTTTTTGCCTTCCTGTACGTGATTCTGAAATATATTGCTGAACTATGAGAAAAAATGTTACATCTAACCTGTATAGAGACTGGTAATCATTATGAAAACATTTTTGGAAAAAATTAACTAAACAAAGCCATTAGAAAAAAACTGCAGAAAATATTCAGGATTTATGAGAAACTTAATAAACAATCAAGAGTGAGATATCTGCTTATCTGAAGAACTATATCTCGAAAACTATGTTGTCCTTTAGGGTTTTCATAGTTGTTACAGCTATTAAGTTAGGAGTGGTTTGGCAGTAAAAAAAAAACACCATGCTTTACCAAAAGGAATTAATGTGTACCACCTGGAAATATTAGGGTTTACACAGAAGAAAACTTGTATTGTGTAAGTGGAGAAGACAATATAAAGGAACATCGAGCCACACAGCAAGTTTACCTTTCTTCCACTTCACTCCTCTCCACTCCAATCTCTGTCACATCTTCCAGTACACTAGCTAATGCCCAGCATCCCAGAGAAGCCAGGGGCCATCAGCATCACTGGATCATATCTGTATCATCCCTCCATCCCTCCACTGGGTCATATCTGTAGCACCCCTCCCTCCATCCCTCCACTGGGTCATATCTGTAGCACCCCCTCCCTCCATCCCTCCACTGGGTCATATCTGTAGCACCCCCTCCCTCCATCCCTCCACTGGGTCATATCTGTAGCACCCCTCCCTCCATCCCTCCACACTACATTAACTTCCAGCGATGATGTGTTGACCCTCAGTGCCCACATGTCAGCCACCACTTCATTACATGGCCCCAGTTGTCTCCCCTCCGGTTCCCAAGACAACAGCCGTGTTGACAAGAGAAAAGAGGGGGAACAGGGATATTGAGATCTTCACAGTTCCCTCAGGCATGGCTGCAGACACACAGTGCTCTCCCTTCTATTTCCTGCTGCCTTTTCACATATAGAGGGGAGGTTATTGTGGCAGTATGTCACGTTGCTGGAAGTTGTACCCCTTTTATGCCTTTGTCTTTATTTTGCCGTGTTCTCAAATGGATTGATGTCATCGCGCTTGTGGTTGCCTATGAATATGTATTGCTTTGACGAAAGATTTTCTGCATATCTCTTTGATATTTCTTCTTTTTCACTGAGCGCTCCAACAGCAAATATTTTTGTCATATGATTGATGCTATTTTAGTTGCTTTCTTTGTTCCTTCCTCTCTCTCTCTCTCTCTCTCTCTCTCTCTCTCTCTCTCTCTCTCTCTCTCTCTCTCTCTCTCTCTCTCTCTCTCTCTCTCTCTCTCTCTGTCTGTTTGTTTTCTCTTTCTTTTCCTGTCTGTCCTTCTTTCTTCCTCCCTCTTTAATTGTGGTTATTATATACGTTTACATTTAAAGCATAATGTGCACATAATCCCTCAACAGGTTTTGGTTTGTTTATTTGTTTTGTTTTGTTTAATGCCTATTCACTACTTGATGATGATTTAAACACACCCGCAATCACACCACAACACCTACACACACCTCATCTTTCTCTCTTCTCTCTCTCTCTCTCTCTCTCTCCTCTCTCTCTCTCTCTCTCTCTCTCTCTCTCTCTCCTCTCTCTCTCTCTCTCTCTCTCAGAAATCATTGTCTCTATACCAGGAACTATTGTGTAAAAAAGCATGTTAGAGCTTATCTATTATTTTCCAAATAAAGAATTTGCCTCGCCTTGCCTTCTGTCTGTCTGTCTGTCTCTGTCTCTCTCTCTCTCTCTCTCTCTCTCTTCTCTCTCTCTCTCTCTCTCTCTCTCTCTCAGAAATCATTGTCTATATACCAGAAATCATTGTCTATATACCAGGAACTATTGTGTAAAAAAGCATGTTAGAGCTTATCTATTATCTTCCAAAAAAGAATTTGCCTCGCCTTGCCTTCTGTCTGTCTGTCTGTCTGTCTGTCTGTCTCTGTCTCTGTCTCTGTCTCTCTCTCTCTCAGAAATCATTGTCTATATATCAGGAACTATTGTGTAAAAATAAGCATGTTAGGGCTTATCTATTCTTTTCCAAATAAAGAATTTGCCTCGCCTTGCCTTTCTGTCTGTCTGTCTGTCTGTCTGTTCTGTCTTCCTTCTCTCTCTCTCTCTCTCTCTCTCTCTCTCTCTCTCTCTCTTCCCTCTCTCTCTCTCTGTCTCTCTCTCTCTTGTTTTCTCCCTTTTCGTTTCTTTTTGTTTTCGTTCTCTTCTTTTCTTTTTCTCTCTTCTCGGTTCCTTTCCTTCTGTTTGTTCATGCTGAAGATCCTCTTCTTCTTTTCTTTCTTTCTTCCTTTCTTCTCTTTCTTTTTCTTCTTTCTTTCTTTTCTTCCTTCTTTTCTTCTTCCTCTCTTTTCTTCTTCTTTTTTTTCTTCTTCCTCTCTTTTCTTCTTCCTTCTTTTCTTCTTCCTCTCTTTTCTTCCTCACTTTTCTTCCTTTCTTTCCTTTACTTTGCCCCTCGACAGATTGAACTGTTCCGCGGTGTCAAGCAGGCGAGGCATTGCCCACAGATTGAAGACAATCGCAGAAAAGGGGATGGACCTGTCAGCTTGTGATTGGCAGAACAACCTGGTCAATTATGAACCAGCGCATCACTGACTCCCTTTAATTACAATAAAGAAAGAAAGAAAGAAAGAAATGAAGAAAGTCATAGATAAGAAAATGAATGAATGAATGAATGAATGAATAGATAAATAGATAATGAATGAATGAATGAATGAATGAATGAATGAATGATAAAGAAATGACAGAATGAATGAACATATAAATTGAAGAATACACTGTTAAAGAAATAAGTGAATAAGTTAGACGATACTTCTACTCTGTTTGCGGCTGCTGCTGCTGCTGCTGCCTGCTGCTGCTGCTGCTGCTGCTGCTGCTGCTGCTACTACTGCTGCTGCTGCTGTGCTGCTGCTGTTGCTGCTGTTGCTGCTGTTGCTGCTGTTGCTGCTGTTGCTGCTGTTGCTGCTGTTGCTGCTGTTGCTACTACTACTGCTACTGCTGCTGCTGCTGTGCTGCTGCTGCTGCTGCTGCTACTACTACTACTACTGCCGTTGCTGCTGCTGCTGCTGCTGCTGCTGCTGCTGCTGCTGCTGCTGCTGCTACTACTGCTACTACTATAACTTCTACTAGCACTTCTATTGCTGCTGCGTTTCCTCTTCCTCCTCCTCCTCTCTATCATCTTCTTCTCCCCAAACTAGTCCTAAGTCTATTCTTCCTCCCTTTCTTCCAATTTCTGTATTTCTGCATTTGTTTTATTTCTCTATTTTACCTTTTCTCTTGTGCTTTCAGGCATTTGGTTTATTTTATTTATTTATTTATTTATGCCACTTTAAGTTACGGCAGATTTCTCTGCGTAAAATTCGGGCTGCTCTTCCCGGGGAGAGCGCGTCGCCACAGAGCAGCGGCACCCACTTTGTTTTCTTTTTTCTGTCTACAACTGCATTTGTTTCCCTATCAGAGTGCCTTTTTTCTACAGAATTTTGCCAGGGACAACTCTCTTGTTGCCGTAGGTTCTTTTACGTGCGCTAAATGTTTTTTGTGGAACACACGGGACCTCGGTTTATCGTCTCATCCAAAAGACTAGCGCCCAGAACGCCACTCATGGTCTAATGGATGGGGGGAAATTTCGGGTCCAAACGGGATACGAACCACCGCACACTTCCGATCCGGACTTTTCGCTTTCTAGACAGGCGCGTTACCTCTAGACCACCGATCCACCTGTGTGGTTGTGGTTGTTGTTAGTTGTGGGATTTTTTGGGTGTGATTTTTTTTAAAGTGGTTTGTCTTGTAAACCAAGCTCCTTGGAAAATACAGGACACCCAGGGTGTGATGGTAGGTGTAGTGTCTAAGATAAAGATCTATGTAAAAGTCTGTGGGTTTAGGACATCTCATCTTCAACGTCTGGCTGGTCCTCTAGGGTCCTGGTCAAGATAAACCCTCTACGGCATTCTGCCTGGGTTATAGTCTGGTCCAAGACATTCTTCTGGGTGGTGGAAGCGGTCGGTCGTTTCATTTTATTTTTCATTTTTCTTCATTTTCATTTTACTCTTTTATTATATTGAGGATAATGGAATAAGCACTCATGTGCTTTTTTACAGCAAGTCCCCGTGTGTATGCAGTTTTGTAAATTCTGTCATCCGTTCCCACCGGCACACAATGGCCTACTTTTACGAAAAGCGGAACAGGATTTAACGTGTGCGCAAGATGTTCTGCGTGCGTTCGCACACGGGGCCTCGGTTTATAGTCTCAACCGAAGGACTTTTGGAGAGAGTGGAGTCGGCACTGATGTTAACTCCAGATGAATATATCCCCCTTAA
>CM054135.1:7209509-7217009 GCA_028751875.1 Rapana venosa
CGCAATCTGACGACCCGGGTTCGATTCCCGTCCAAGGAGACATTTTCCCCTGGAGTTAAAATCAGTGCAGAATCCACTCTCCCCCCGAAGTCCTTCGGATGAGACTATAAACCGAGGCCCCGTGTGCGAATGCACGCAGAACATCTTGCGCACACGTTAAATCCTGTTCCGCTTTTCGGAAGAGTAGGCCATTGTGTGCCGGTGGGAACGGATGAAAAAATTCACAAAACCGAATACACACGGGGACTAGATGTAAAAAAGCACATAAGTGTTTATTACATTATCCTCGATATAAAAGAATAAATAAATAAAATCTCTCTCTCCTCTCTCTTCTCTCTCTCTCTCTTCTCTCTCTCTCTCTCTCTCTCTCTCTCTTCCTTTCGTACTCTACTTCTTTTCTTTGCATCCCCCTTTAATTTTTTTTCTTCCTTTCAGTCTTTCTCTCCTTCTCTTTAGTGTCTTCCTTCTCTTGCTACTGCTGCTGCTACTACTACTACTACTACTACTACTACTGCTACTACTACTACTACTAATGCTTCTGCTGCTGCTGCTACTACTAGCTGCTGCTGCTGCTGCTACTACTACTGCTGTTGCTGCTGCTGCTACTGCTGCTGCTTCTACTGCTACTACTGCTGCTGCTTCTGCTGCTGCTGCTTCTGCTGCTGCTGCTTCTTCTACTACTCCTGCTGCCGCTGCTACTGCTATTACTACTGATGCTTCTGTTGCTGCTGCTGTCGGTGATGATGATGATGATGATGATGATGATGATGGTGGTGGTGGTGGTGGTGGTGGTGGTGGTGGTGGTGGTTGTGGTGGTGGTGGTGGTGATGATGATGATGATGATGATGATGATGATGATGATGATGATGATGATGATGATGATGATGGTGATGATGATGATGATGATGATGATGATGATGATGATGATGATGATACTGCTCCTCCTCAAAGCCTTCATAGTCGTTATCCTCCACTCCCTTTTCTTCTTCTTCCTTTCTTCCTGATTATGTATCTTCGTCTTTCTTTTTCTTCTGTTGCCTTTTCCGTTTATTTCTTCACCATCTTATGCTTCCTTGTTCAGTTCTTTGTCTTTTCTTCATGTTGGTGGGGCTTTCTCTTGGAGACATTGTCTTTGCCCTTCTGCCAGCTAGCTTTTTGTTTTTTTGGTATTTTGTGCTGTCCAAATGTAATCAGCTTTGGAAGAAACCTGAGTATATTTCTTATGAATGAGGAAGTAAATCTAAGCTTGATGTGCAACTTTTTGCAGTCAGTGCATACGTACCGCTTTAGTTGCATGTTCACACACGCGGACAAGTGCACATACTTTTTTTATGTACGCATGCCTTCACGCGTGCATGTACGCAAGCACAAACGCGCATATATATATAATATATATATATATATATATATATATATATATATATATATATATATATATATATATATATATATATATATTCTTTTATTTCGAGGGTAATGGAATAAGCACCCATGTGCTTTTTACTTTTAGTCCCCGTGTGTGCAGTTTTGTAAATCTTGTCATCCGTTCCCACCGGCACACAATGGCCTACTCTTCCGAAAAGTGGAACAGGATTTTAACGTGGGCGCAAAATCTTCTGCGTGCGTTTACACACGGGACCTCGGTTTACAATGCCATTCGAAGGACTTTTGGGGGAAGTGGAGTCGGCACGGATGTTAACACCAGAGGAAAAATCCTCTTGAACGAGATTCGAACCCGTGTCAGCAGATCACGAGCGCATCACGCTAACCACTAGGCTATCCCGTTCCCTAGAGACGATGACAATGAAAATGACAAATTCTTTTATTTCGCGGATATTGAACAAGCACTCATGTGCTTTTTTACATCCAGTCCCCGCTCGTAGGGATACATCTTAATAATAACCCAATACTCATACTCTCACACAGTAGAAACAAAGGGAAATAACCCTTTC
Organism: Rapana venosa; assembly: GCA_028751875.1. Lineage (NCBI taxonomy): Eukaryota > Metazoa > Mollusca > Gastropoda > Neogastropoda > Muricidae > Rapana > Rapana venosa. The sequence goes on from CM054135.1 coordinate 7,211,462, forward strand.
AAAAAAAAGACCAAACAAATAAAAGAAAACCAAAAAAAAAACAACACCCCCCCCCCCAAAAAAAAAAGGGGGAAAAACAACAAAAAGACCCACCAAAAAAACAACCAACCAAACAACTAAAACAAAAAAGGACCCAAAAAAAGAAAGAGAAAAACAAAACAAACCACACAAAAAAGAAAAGAAGTAGAGAGAGAGACAGATGCTACGTCCGGCGAGAGGCTTGTATGAAATAATCCCCTCTTAAGTATAATAGAATAGAGGCCTGAACAGCTAAAAAAAAGAAAAAAAGGAAGAGAAAAAGAAAGAAACAGGCGCCACACTCTGGGAAACGCACTGCCCTGAGAAAGAACAGTGAGCCAATCCAATCCAATCCTGCTGTTTATAGCCCCGCCGACCGCAGAGTCCATATCAGGGCTGTCTATTTTATCTATCTGTCCCGTAGTCTGACGACCGTGGGGGCACCCTCAAAGACTCAACAACCAGTTCCCTCCATTCCTCTCGCTGTTCTGCCTTTCTCAGGGTTTTGTCTCAGGGCTGTCACCTGTTCAAATTCTAAATCTCATATTGAAGCTCTGCAACCGTATACAGATTAAAACAGGGTGTAAAATCAACTCTACTGTCGTTCCTTGTAGCAACGCCCTGGTCAACCATAAGGGTCAACCCAGGACGGGCACCGCGTTTGTGGGGAAAAAAAAACAAATAAGATTAGATCAACTCAAAACTAGATTCCTTAAAAACGACCTTGTAAGCAGACTCTTACATAGTGATTGGGCCTTAAAGAAATGATCAAATTCAAGGCACGGCAAGGCAAGGCAAGACAAGGCAAGTCAAGACAAGGCAAGGCAAGACAAGGCAAGGCAAGACAAGACAAGGCAAAGCAAGATAAGGCAAGGCAAGGCAGGGCCAGACAAGACAAGGCAAGGCAAGGCAAGGCAAGGCAGGGCAGGGCAAGGCAAGGCAAGGCAAGGCAAGGAAAGACAAGGTAAGGCAAGACAAGACAAGGCAAGACAAGACAAGACAAGACAAGGCAAGGCAAGACAAGGCAAGGCAAGGCACTTGTAAGGTTTTTACATTCAGTAGAAGCCAATCTGAAATAGGATATAATCACTTATGCATCATCATCATCATCATCATCATCATCATCATCATCGTTCTCGCCAGCTACCCGTTTAATTGAAATGCTAAAAGCAGCTTAGAATAGATCGTCAGTCTTTGCGATCAACGAGCTTGATAATGTAGTACTAAAATTTAACCTGGGAAAGGGAGAGGGAGCACTTCCATGTTCAACGTGCTCACGGCACACTCCCTGAACAATTCAGCACAGTGTCCCGAAGACTCCTCAAGAAGTACGGAAGGAAGTCAAACGAAAGTTTTCCCCTGAGGTTGGAATGCAGCTACCTTTGGTGGGTAAAACGGTTGCATACACAAAATCCCTCCATTTTTGAACCTCAGAGCTCTAGCCGTGGAATGAAAAAAAATGGAAAAGGCCGCTTAGAAACATCTCTCAATACACTTGTGGTAGACAATCTTAACAGTTTGTGTTGTCGCCCTAATGCCTTGCATGTTACTGCCTAAGCATAGGCAGTGCCTTCTTTAGGATGCAGCGTTCTGCAAGGAATTTGCCCTTCAATCATCATGCAATAGACGTGTATTGTATGTTTGTCCGTCGTGTCCGACGATGACCTCCCAAACAGCTAACCAACTTTAACACATATTATGCTTTTAATCCCCCTCCCCTCTTGTAAAAGCAATTGCACTCACTCTCCTTAAAACACGAATACAACAGATTCGTGCAGCCTGGACTTTGTCTGTGAAGTTACGTTTACTGGCAAAATTTTGTAATGTATTTTGTGAAGAGACCAACACCCACACAAAGAAAAAAAGAGAAAAAGAAAATCACAGAATGTCACAAACCATCAGGAAGTGCAGTTTATCCGTCATGTTATCCTCCCCCCCCCCCCCCCCTCAACCAAGATTCTATACATAATACGTCTTATCGAACTTTTCCTGACATTACTTCCTCAACGCTCAACTCATCTTCAGCAGAACTCTATCTCAGCTTTTCAGCGACGGTTTCACAATCTATCCGGAATGCCAGGGGCTCTTTCAATATACAGTGCATCCCCAACCTCTACGAGATTCTCTTGCTAGAGATTTCCTCTTCTGTTCGACTGTCTTTGTTTCTGCTTTTATCTCCTCCTCAGTTCTCTGTCCTCTCCGGCTTGCTTTGTTTTGGGTTTGGGTTTTTTTTGGCCTTCCCAGTCAGTTCCCTTGTCTTGTTTTCCTTAAGAATTCTCCTGTACTGTTCTGTTTTGATGACTAGGTAGTGAAATTGTAAACACCATGACGGGTGCAGGATGTCCATTTTGCAGTGTTATTTGCCTAATTCACATCAGTGAATGGACAGGCCTAGAACTCAACAAAACCCTGAGAAAGGCAGAACAGAGAGAGGAATGGAGGGAACTGGTTGCTGAGTCTTTGAGGGTGCCCCCACGGTCGTCAGACTACGGGACAGATAGATAGATAGATTTGCCTAAAACGGCGTTTCTCGTGTATATCTGCGTTATTTGCCAAAACGGCATTTCTCATGTATATTTTTCATTAATTGTATTATTGGCCAAAAAACGGCATTTCTCATGTATATTTTTCATTATCTGTGTTATTTGCCCAAAAAAGCGCATTTCACATATATATTTTTCATTATCTGTGTTATTAGCCAAAAAAAGGGAATTCCACATGTATATTTTTCATTATCTGCTATTTTCCAAAACGGCATTTCACATGTATATTATTAGCCAAAAAAAAGGCGTTTCACATGTATATATTTCATTATCAGAGAGTGAACGTATCTTTTGACGTTTTCCTGTTTGTTTCGTCTTGGGGACGGGATAGCTCAGTGGTCGGAGCACTCGCTTTCCCCCAGCCAAGTTAAGCAGCGTCGAGCGTGGTTACCAGTTGGATGGGTGACCGTTTGCGCGCCTTGGCTTCAGTACAGTTCCCCCAGTTCACCCAGCTGTAAATGGGTACCTGCCCTCTTTAGGGTCAGGGAAGGTAAAGCAGCGAGGGAGAGGAGATGGGCGCCGCCCTCAATATGCTGGCCCTAGAGAAGTGAGGTCTCTGACGCCTCGCTCCCCTACGACCTTATAGGTTATGGGACTCTACCTTTCCTTTACCTTCGTCTTGGGATGATAAGTGGAATAGCTCCCATCCTCAGCACGACCTAGTTTTGGATTTTTTCCCTTTTGTTTTCATTCCTTGGCTAGAGCTCCGAGGAGCACCAATGGTGAGATTTTGCGTATGTTGACCGTTTTTACCGGCCATGAAGGTAGCCGCATTCCGACTTCAGGGAGGTCTAGGGGGGTGGAGGGGGGGGGGGTTGCCTTAAAAATAGAATAGAGTTCTGTATCAACTTATTTATTTATTCATTCTATTCTTTTATATCGAGGATAATGGAATAAGCACTTATGTGCTTTTTCAGATCCTGTCCCCCGTGTGTGTGCGGTTATGTAAATTCTGTCATCTGTTCCCACCGGCACACAATGGCCTACTCTTACGAAAAGCGGAACAGGATTTAACGTGTGCGCTAGATGTTATGCCTTGTATGTGTTGAGTTTAAAGTTGAAATGAATTCTTACGATAATTTTGAAAGCAGCTAAAACGATGTGTCAGCTTTGGTATGGTCTGCGTGGTGGGTAGGACTGTAAGTAAGATGAAATGAAATGATTTGCTGTAGTCAATGTAGAGCTACCAAATTCAACTATCGCAACTTCATAAGCTGGAGATAGCCCAGTGTTATTGCTGTTTACATCATCGTGTTGTTTCCTTCCATCTGTTCCAGTTCATAAAAACTCTATGCATCTACAAAGTCAGTCAGTAGATAAACCCTTTTCCACTTTCAACTCAAATAAAAAGGCCAAAAATTCACAACACCAAATGACAGTTGCCGAAGCGTCACTTCAATCCCTATGATAGTTGCCAAAAATTCACTTCACTCCCAATGACAGTTGCCAATAATTCACATTACCCCTTTGGCAGTCGCCTAAACTTCTCGTCACCGGAATGGCAGTTGCCAACAATTCACGTCAAACCCCTATGGCAGTTGCCAAAAATAAACGTCACCCCAATGGCAGTTGCTAAAAATTCTTGTCACCGGAATGGCAGTTGCCCAAAATTCTCGTCAAACCCCTATGGCAGTTGCCAAAAGTTCACGTTATCCCTACAGCAGTTGTCAAAAATTCCCGTCACACCTCAATGGCAGTTGCCAAAAGTTCACGTTATCCCTACGGCAGTTGCCAAAAATTCACGCCACACCTCAATGGCAGTTGCCAAAAATTCACGTTATCCCTACGCAGTTGTCAAAAAGCCACGTCACACCTCAATGGCAGTTGTCACAAATTCACGTCACACCTCAATGGCAGTTGCCAAAAATTCACGTCACACCTCAATGGCAGTTGCCAAAAATTCACGTCACACCTCAATGGCAGTTGCCAAAAGTTCACGTTATCCCTACGGCAGTTGTCAAAAATTTACGTCACACCTCAATGGCAGTTGCCAAAAGTTCACGTCACACCTCAATGGCAGTTACCAAAAATCCACGTCACACCTCAATGGCAGTTGCCAAAAATTCACGTCACACCTCAATGGCAGTTGCCAAAAATTCACGTCACACCTCAATGGCAGTTGCTAAAAAAATTCACGTCACACCTCAATGGCAGTTGTCACAAATTCACGTCGCACCTCAATGGCAGTTGCCAAAAATTCACGTCACACCTCAATGGCAGTTGCCAAAAATTCACGTCACACCTCAATGGCAGTTGCCAAAAATTCACGTCACACTTCAATGGCAGTTGCTTATAATTCACGTCACACCTCAATGGCAGTTGCCAAAAATTCACGTCACACCTCAATGGCAGTTGCCAAAAATTCACGTCACACCTCAATGGCAGTTGCTAAAAATTCACGTCACACCTCAATGGCAGTACAGTCGCCAAAAATTCACCTCAGTCCCCAAAGGCAGTTGTCTAAAACTCACACCACTACAATGGCCGACACCAAAAATTGGCATCACCCCTATGACACACAAAATGTAACACTTCACCCCCCCAATGGCAATCACCAAAGCTTCACCTCACCCCCAGTGACATTGGCCAAAACTCCAGCTGACTCTGGAACACTTTCACATAGGCTACAGATGCCATCAAAGAAAAACAAAACCAACTTTACATCACCAGGTCAACTATGACAAACCATGAGAGTTCTAGACACATCATTTACATGTTCAGTTGTGCCATCATTTCGTGAGAATGAGGATGGCAGTCAAAGAGTCCTAATGACATGACGAACTTTCGATACCGGCGTTCGCTGGATGTATTATATGCTATCGCCCTTTTTTGTCATTTAGGTTTATATCAAAAAGACTCCACTATGTCAACTTGATCAGCTGCTTTCCAGTTGACAAGTTTGTAAAATCACACCCTAAAAAGCGCCTCCTGTTCGGATGCCGAGAACGTATCAGTATAAAAGCATCCAAACATTCTGGAAATTCTGA
>CM054135.1:7219509-7232009 GCA_028751875.1 Rapana venosa
AGTAAAAGAAAGACAGACAGGCAGACAGACAGACAGACAGAGACAGACAGAGAGAAATAAACAAAGAAAGAAACAAAAAAAGAAAAAAGAAAGAATGAATGAATGAAAGAAAGACAGACAGACAGGCAGACAGACGGACAGAGAGACAGAGGGACAGAAAGACAGACAGAGAGAAGAGAGAGAGAGAGAGAGAGAGAGAGAGAGAGAGAGAGAGAGAGAGAGAGAGAGAGAGAGAGAGAGAGAAATAAAGAAAGAAAACAATAGAAAAAACCCAAAGAAAACAAAAGCACAAACCAGACTGAATTCTTTATTTCTGTATCGATTTGAAAACTAATTTCGAAATGGACTGGTTGCGACTCTGATAGCGGGCGCTTGCAAACACACACACAAACACACACACGATGATAAAAAGCAAATGCACTGCTTATTCAATGTACCATCTGAAAATAAACTTTGACACGCACGCACGCACTCATACACACACACGCACTCACACACACACACATACACACACGCACACACACACACGCACTCACACACACACGCACTCACACTCACATACATACACACACGTGCGCGTGCGCGTAAAAATTCACGCACATAGACAGACAGTAAGACAGATATAGACAATAAAAACACACAGAGACAAAGAGGCAGAAACAGACACAAACAGCCAGACAAAAAATGACCCAGATAGAGACAAAGCGGAAGAGTGTGAGATAGAGAAATAGACAGCCAGACGGACAAACAGGCAGATGGACAGTATCGATAAAAGATGTCCCGGGCACTCTACAATTCAACACAAGTACAAACCTGTTTCACAAACATCATGTCGTACTGATTCCCAGCTCTCTAGGGAGTTGTTTCATTTCAAAGTTCAACTGCCTGTTGAAACAGAACATCATTGATCTTGATACCTAATGAAGAAGGAGGATCATGTTCATGTCACTGCGTGCGTGCCGTGGCTAAGGCCGAAATCGATGATGCAGACAGGCGAGATCCTCAGACTCAAAAATCGAGATCTGATTTAATGCAGTCATTGGAGTAGTATCAGTGGTCTTGAGGTAATGCGCCTGTCTAGAATACGAAAAGTCCGGGTCGGAAGTGTGCGGTGGTTCGAATCCCGTTTGGGCCCGAAACTTTTCCCCCATCCATTAGACTATGAGTGGTGGTCTGGGCGCTAGTCATTCAGATGAGACGAAAAACCGAGGTCCCGTGTGTTACTCAAAATTATTCAGCGCACGTAAAAGAACCCACGGCAAAAAGAGAGTTGTCCCTGGCAAAATTCTTAGAAAAAAGCTACTCCGATAGGGAAATAAATACAGACCCCTCCCCCCTCCAAAAAAAAAGGGTGGCGCTGCTCTTGTGGCGACGCGCTCTCCCCGGGGAGAGCAGCCCGAATTTCACGCAGAGAAATCTCGTGACTTAAAGTGGTATAAATAAATAGTATTTTAAATGACACTTTTTTACGGTAACAAGTGTATTGACACACCATATTTCAGGAGGTCAATATGTTTAGTTTTAGACATAATTAAGTCTTCAGATGTTATGTCGAAAGCCGCATAACAGAAGAAGGTAGTTGTCAAATCGTCTGTTTTTGTAGAAGATTGAATAGATTTTAACGTAGTTTTTTTGCAGGAATATCCCTTATGCAGAGGTTTGTGTTCGCCAACGACAATCAGCCTGCCCACATACAGCCTAGTCTATGTACTTGATTCTGATGAGCTTCACGTATTTTGCACTATAGCTTCTGATGTAGTAGAAGGGTGCAAGATATCATGGCCAACCAGCTAGGAAGGAGATTGAACTTACCAGCCTTTGTTGCAACAGCTCTGCCACAGCATGTCCCATTCACATTAATTTGGATTCCATGGACGAACATCGCCTTCCTGAAGCTAAGTACATTGCCGACACACACTCAGACCAAGAAAGTGTGTGTGGATTTCATTTCCATCCAGAATAACCTCTTTAATTAGCCCGCTCAGTAATACTCTTTCCCAACTAGGTCAAAATTTACATATTCAATAAGACTGAAACAATGTGTTTTTGCCTGCTGTCTGGTTGAATGTAAAATTCTTTGAGTGAATAGCACAGGAAATGACCAAGCGGCAAAGTTAGAGAAGTTGAAAATTAAAGAACTTTGAGGACAAATGATTGGACTTTTTTGCACCCTCTCCTCCCAAAACAACCAATCAAACACCCTCATATGTGAATTTATCTATTTTTTTCTTTTTAGTTGGATAACATTTGTATGCTTTAAAACACACACATACACACACATACATATGTACAGCGCTCACAAAGCACACACACACACTCATGCGCGCACGCACACACACACACACACGTATGTAACTTTAATAAGCATGTATACAGACAGACAGCAGACCAGCAGGTAGACAGACAGATACATCGATAAACAAGTAGACACTGATAGACAGAAAAACAGACTTAGTAACGGAAATAATAACACATACATAGTTACAGATAGGATAACACAGAAAAACAAGAGATTAAACCCCCAAAAAAGACAGTGCAAGAGATTGGGAGACAGATTAATAGACAGATTAACAGAGACATAGACAAGCAGGCAAACACACAGACACATTGATCAATATTGTTAGATCGCCAACCCACCCACCCCCACCCCAAAAAACCCAACAGCAAGACAGTGTTAAGCAATGTTCAGACAATGGTGAGGAGGAGGAGAAGGGAAGAGGACAGGAGAAATCAGCATGGGTGACAGGTCACCTGACACTTATTGTTGACCAAGGGGACTGCACTCATGATACTCTCTAATGCTGGCTACACTCCACAGATAACTCAATGGAAACTTCTGAATTACTGAAAGTTAAAACTTGCCTGAGTTTGGATAAAAATCTATCGGAAAATCACTGCTCGGTCTAGCTTGTATTTGTTGTTGTTGATGTTCTGATTGTAACTTTGTCCCAGTAGATATTTCTGATTTAGAACCTGCAGGCTTTTAGTTCATGTTGCTTTCAATTTCAATTCACCAGCTGTGATATGTTGTGATAATGTAGACTTCTGTGTATTGAAACGTCCTACATTTACCATTGATTTTTTTCCCCAGCATTTCTGTGTTATTTTATGTTTCTAGATAAGTGTCAGTTAAATGATTGTTAATGTAAGTTTGTTTATTGCATTGTGTTTGTAGTGGTATAATCTTTTCTTGGTCATACTTTAAGATCTAGGGATGGTTTTAACAAAAAGTTTATAAAAAGAAATTGACAGGCATCCCCTTTTTTTTAATGAAGTCAATCTGACAAACAGACATATGTACGTGTATAGTTACCAGTGTTTTAATTCTTTTACTTTTGCATATGCATGCAGCAGATTGATGAAATATACACCATAAAGATCTCTTACATAGAGAAAGATAAAAATTCTATCACACAGATTTGCCAAGAAAGATTGTGAGATGTGTACACCCGCACAAGCACGCATGCGCATGCATGTGCGTGAGCATGTGTGTGTATGTGTGTGCATGCATGTGTCTGTGTGTGCCTATGTGTCTGGGTGTACACTGACAATTACATGATTTGGATGGATGGATGGATGGATGGATGGAAGGATGGATGGATGGATGGTTGGATGGATGGATGGATGGATGGATGGATAGTTTAGGAAAACTGAGCATTAATGTTGTGTACTATTCTATCCGCCCTTCACATCCTAGGCCCTGAAAGAAACAGACAGTGTAGACCCTAGAGAGTGTGGAGCTTTAGATACAATATCACTGAGTGGACATTCTTCAAGGTGACGCATATTCTGAATGACAATGCTGCATTTCCTACTGCTGTAATAAAACCTCAATGTTTCAAGTATGATATCACCTATGGTGTTTCCTTCATCAGCACACAGACTTCATCTGTTCTTTAACTTTAACTCCTTTTACATTTGCCAAATTTCATAACATTAAAGAAAAGAAAAAGACATCTTAATCCTCTGTAAAATCCAGCCAACCTTCGTAGTCTCAATGTTTCAAGTAACATAGCAACTAATATATTGTGTCTTCTCCCTCAGCATACATCTGGAACTTTTCCAGAAAAATCCAGCCAATCTTAGTTGTCTGTACAGTCACTGTTTTATAGAATAGGACTTTGATGCCAAAGTTGTATGCGCTGGGCCTGACATGTCAGGTGCTTAACGGCAGCACAACGCATTTTTGCTCATGTGACAGACAACAATAGTTGCTGTCTGAGCGTTCAACAAGCAGGAGGAATAAGACCTTTCTGTCCCTACTGAAATAGCTTACGTCTAAACAGCAGTGGAACCAGAACAGCCATAACTGAAAGGCAGATCATCCGATTCTCCTTGACTACATCAGTACAAGGTTTGTTGGTGAAGATGACACTGCCACTATTATATCTATATGGTAGAAAGATAGCTCCCTGGAAAGTGAATCGTGAAGAGAGGTGGGGGGGGTAGGGGTGTGTTAGAGAAATGTACTCAACTTCACTGGTCATGTATTTCCTGATGAGATAAAAATTTTAATGAGAGCTGTCACTAGTTATAGTGTTTGATACAGGAAACACTATGAAAACAAGAAAGAAACCAAGCATATGTCAGATGTGCTAAACCCCTTACCTCCTCTCCAAATCTCACCAGATTCAATTTCCGTTCTATAGTTTTAAACTTCAGTATTAGATCACGTCTCCATACGATTTGCATTCAGCTGGAACAAAACAGTGACAAGATAAACGTAAGGAGAGATCATTTCATTCTCATTGATTATGGAAATACTGACCTGGTGTAAGCGATAGCACTACAGCTAGGTGGACTGGGTAAGAGGATTAGTGTGACTGAGAATGAAGAGCAGAGAGGCTCCACCAGTCTGAGCAGCGAGGTTGTAAATGTATTTAGCTTCAGGAGACGCCATTCACCAATGGAACCCAGATGTCCAGGAGATCCGTCAGTGATAGGTTGTTGATACAAACACTGCTGACAGTACCGTGTTTCCTGGTGAACTGACGGTGAAAACTTCCAGTCTCAAATTACATAGGTTAGACTGTGTGGCCAAAAATCCGAACATAACATAGGTTAAATCATGTCGCCAAAATGCCTAGACTGTGATCCTCTCAATGTTTCTTATTGGGGAATTAAAACTTCTGTTTCCATTAAAGCAAGCTGCCTTATAACTTCATCAGTCATATGCACAAATTATGTTTAACAACTGTTATGTTCCATAATTTGATTTGTTTTCCATTCTTTGGCTAGAGCTCCGAGGTTCATCGATGATGAGATTGTTGTGCATGCGACCGTTTTTGTTTTCCCACCATTAAAGTAGCTGCATTCTGACTTTGGGGATAACTTGATTGTGAAAACAAACAGCTGAAAAACTAGCCCTAATAAAATTGTAGGTCCATTGTAATATACTACCAAAGTCTCTGCGCTCGTTTATGTAATGAACTAATTTCTAGAATATGCCTGCTGCTAGTGCACTAACATCACATTTCATTTTACTTGCTACATAGGCTTTTGTCCAAGGGAATTATCTGGAAAAGTTGAAAGCAGTCTTGAAGATGTTACAATGACTGGGCATCATTATGCACACTTATCCAGAAATTAACTTTTTGCTTTTGGTCAGGGCAGTACTAGGCCTCAAAGGGAAAAATATGAAATCTGAGAATATTGTTATTGCTGTTATAAGACAAGAAACCTAAGTAATATATTTTTCAAGCAAACCAGCCTGCAGAGTTTACCATAACAAAGAATTAGAGCTGCTTGCTAGCATTCCATTCTATGTCAGATTCGGCAGCTACTGGCTGATATTTGGATTGCAGGGCTGTAACGTAACTTGCACAGACAGATCTTAACAAAATAGTTACACACTTTAAATCTACATCACTGTTTTTGCTTTAACTAGTATAACACATTTTACTGATATCTTGTGACACCTATGAGATAATTCTGCAAGTAATTGAGTAGCTGTGAGTTTTCTATTTAAAAAACAAAAAAACACACGAATGCTAAAGTCATCAGTGATCAAAGTAAACCACACGGACACACAGAAGCCTGTTTTCTCACAAAATATCCCAGCTCACAACATCTAACTTAAACTGACGTTGAGGAAGAGCCAGACAGAGAAGTGACTTTCAACCCAATCTTATCAAAACAGTGCCAGTCTCCTGCCTTCCTTACTTTCAACTGTGGCTCTGTGTTTTGCGTGTGTGTGTGTGTGTGTGTGTGTGTGTGTGTGTGTGTGTGTGTGTGTGTGTGTGTGTGTGTGTGTGGGTGTGTGTGGTGTGTGTAAGTGTGTGTGGCGTGTGTGTGTGTGTGTGTGTGTGTGCGTGCGTGCGTGTGTGCATGTGTGTGTGTGTGTGTGTGTGTGTGTGTGTGTGTGTGTGTGTGTGTGTGTGTGTGTGTGTGTGTGTGTGTGTGCATGTGTGTGTATGTGTGTGTTGTGTCGTGTGTAAAGTCTTGATTCAGAAACTCAATTATCTGTAGAGTGTAGCCAGCAGTCGAGCGTATCATGAGTGCAGCCCCTTGGTAAACAAGTGGGTGTCAGGTGACCTGTCAGCCATGCTGTTTTCTCCTGTCCTCTTCCCTTCTCCTCGTGGTTCTCTCCACTGTGGGGACATTGCTGAACAGAGTTGTGTTTTTCTTTTGTTTGGCTTTGGGCTTTCGTGGACTTTTGTTGGTATGTGTGACATCTAGATGCGCTCTTTGTTTGGCTTGTCTACCTGTCTGCCTCATTTTGTCTACTTTCTCCTTGTATGTGTGTGTTTGTGTGTTTGTGTGTGTGTTCATGTGAGTGTGTGTGTGAAGTCAAGTCAAGTCAAGTCAAAATGATCTTTATTGAGGGTAAAAGATTATGTTTGCACTTTTCTTTTCATCTACCCTCACAAAAAATCAAGAAAATTGACATAATTATAAAAGCATTCAAAAGACAATGTTAATGTATGTTGAAAAGAAAAAAATGTATGAGCATTTTTATATAAATCCAGACTCACAAAACATGATAAACAAAACAAGACAGTATAACATAAGCTCAGTCATACAGACAAATGAAGAAAATACAAAATAACAAGGGTAGGAATAACAGCAAAGCAGCCAGATGTAACTTGTAAGGTAACCTCGAGTATAAAAGTAGACTTAAAATTTGTCCATCAGATGTTTCCTCAAGCATTTCTGAAACGTTTGTTTTAAAGGAGCTGATTTTAAAGAGAGAGGTAAATAATTCCACACTGTTCTTCCTGAGTGTGTGTGTGTGTGTGTGTGTGTGTGTGTGCGTGCACGTGTGGTGTGTGTGTGTATGCGTGCACATGTGTGTGTGTTTGTATGTCTGGCCATGTGTGTCTGTGTGTGTCTGCGTCTCTGTATGTTCACAGGAGCGTGTACATGCACGTTACTGAGTGTCTGTCTCTCCATCTGTCTGTATCTCTCCGAATCTGTGTGTGAAACACCAAATAAGAGTGTGTTCTCCAACAAGCCACAGTAAGAAGTATCCCATTGGTCTAACCAGCGTTTGTATCAGCTGTCAACCACTGACAGTTCCCATTAACAAGACAATTGGATGTGGGGGGAAAACGCCTCCAAACAGTAACAACATTTGCAGTCACACCCAACCTCCTCATTTGTTTTTCTCCCTCTTCCTTCAATTTACAACTTTGATTGTGTTCTCTTTGGGTGTTTTGGGTGGGGGGTTTTACTGTTAGGTTGTTGGGTTTGTTAAGGGTTTGTTTGGTGTTTTGTTTGTTGTTGTTGTTTTATGGGGGGATGGTGGCAAAATGTACTTTCACTGTAATCTTATATTCGACAACTGAATAGCATTTACATAATCGTTGAGAATGAGGAATATGTTCTTGTATGCATCCCCTCTCTCTCTCCCTCCCTCCCTTCCTCCCTCCCTCTTCTCTCCCAGTTTGGAGGACTGTAAATTTGTTTGATCAGCAAACCAACAGCTGATCTGACATCAGGGATTAAGGTGACAGTGTAGAAGTTAAGGTTGGTCTTTGTTTCCTTATAGTAGATCAGAAACACGGTTTGGAGATGATTATCTTTAAAAATTGTAAAAGACAAATAGCATGTTTTTTATCATGTGTTTGCGCAAAAAAGGTATTTCAAGACGTGGGATTTTCCACTACCCATGAGAAGTGTGCATAATGGGCAGACCTGTCTAGGTATGGTAAGCAGTTACTTTCTCTTGCCCTTGCAGCGTACAGTAGGATTGACCAGCGTTTCTTTCTGTTTCAAAGAATACATTTACCTACATACTAGAAATACTATGAAGCTTCTGCCTTTATGCTGTTGGGAGTCCACCCTTCTCATTCGGACACAAATATACTGTTGTAGTTAAATATTATTGCTGAATTAGTTTTGTTCTGAGACAGATGGTTTGACTTAACGAAAAGAGAGACTGGGTTGGTTATTCAATGTATCACCTGGAAATTTATAAAATTGACTTGACTTTGCAATCTCATCACCTCTTATAAAATAGTAACATCACCAAGAAAGTTTTAACAAACAAAGCGTACAGCTGAAGTTTTGATACGGAAAAAACAGACGTGACACTGTCACCATTCAAACTCCAACAGAACTTCACGACAAACAATTCTAACATATCTAACCAGTGTTTGCTTAGAAAACAGCTTCAGCACTGGCTCTTACTTACACGTGAACGCTATTGGTTGCAAAGGCGCCGTGCCTGGAAAAGCTGATTACGTCCCCCTAAACACCTAGAGGTAGAGTTGTCTCCTCTTCACTGCCATCCACCATAATCCCTTTTCCCTACTCACTCACCCTCTAGTGACCCTGCAGTATACACATTACTTGACAAAAAGTACTTTTTTTTATTTCAAAGAATACATTTACATAAACACTAGGATAAATAAATATGAGGTTTCTACCTTGATCCTGTTTGAGAGTCTACCCTTCTCATTCCGACACAGTCTCATCACCTCTTGCAAAATGGTAACATGACCAAGAAAGGTTTAACACACAAAGAGTACAGCTGAAGTTTTGATACAGGAAAACCAGACATGATTGCGTCACCGCTCACACACAAGATACCTCCAGGACAAACAAGTCTAACACATCTAACCAGTGTTTGCATAAATGACAAACAAGTCTAACACTGTCATCTAACCATTGTTTGCATGGATGACAAATATGTCTAACACATCTAACCAGTGTTTGCATGGATGACAAACAAAGTCTAACACATCTAACCAGTGTTTGCATGAATGACAAACAAGTCTAACACATATAACCAGTGTTTGCATAGATGACAAACAAAGTATAACACTGTCATCTAACCAGTGTTTGCATGGATGACAAACAAGTCTAACACTGTCATCTAACCAGTGTTTGCACGGATGACAAACAAAGTCTAACACATCTAACCAGTGTTTGCACGGATGACAAACAAAGTCTAACACATCTAACCAGTGTTTGCACGGATGACAAACAAGTCTAACACATATAACCAGTGTTTGCATGGATGACAAACAAAGTCTAACACTGTCATCTAACCAGTGTTTGCATGGATGACAAACAAAGTCTAACACTGTCATCTAACCAGTGTTTGCATGGATGACAAACAAAGTCTAACACTGTCATCTAACCAGTGTTTGCATGGATGACAAACAAAGTCTAACACTGTCATCTAACCAGTGTTTGCACAGATGACAAAGTCTAACACTGTCATCTAACCAGTGTTTGCATGGATGACAAACAAAGTCTAACACTGTCATCTAACCAGTGTTTGCATGGATGACAAACAAAGTCTAACACTGTCATCTAACCAGTGTTTGCATGGATGACAAACAAAGTCTAACACTGTCATCTAACCAGTGTTTGCACAGATGACAAAGTCTAACACTGTCATCTAACCAGTGTTTGCATGGATGACAAACAAAGTCTAACACTGTCATCTAACCAGTGTTTGCACAGATGACAAAGTCTAACACTGTCATCTAACCAGTGTTTGCATGGATGACAAACAAAGTCTAACACTGTCATCTAACCAGTGTTTGCACAGATGACAAAGTCTAACACTGTCATCTAACCAGTGTTTGCACGGATGACAAACAAAGTCTAACATATCTAACCAGTGTTTGCACAGATGACAAACAAGTCTAACACTGTCATCTAACCAGTGTGTGCACAGAAAACAGCTTCAGCACTGCACTGGCTCTCACTTACACGTGGACTCTAACGGCTCCAGCGGCGCTGCGCCTGGAAAAGCTGATTACCTCCCACTAAACACCTAGCGGTAGAGTTGTCTCCTCTTCACTGCCATCCCGCAAAATCCTTCCCCCCCCCCCCCCCCCCCCCCACTCTGGAGACCCAGCTGCGGCGCAATCTTCAATCCACTGGGATTGTGTTGACAGCATCAACGAGAAAGAGCTGATCCGTCTCCTCATGTTTATCCAGTGTAGGACTGTGTCCCATACAGCCAAAAATAATGTATGGAATTTATATAGCGCTGAATCGTGTTAAGCAACAAATCAAAGCGCTCAAATGAGAGAGTGAGAGAGAGAATGAGAGAGTGAGAGAGAGAATGAGAGAGTGAGAGAGTGAATGAGAGAGAGAGAGAATGAGAAAGAGAGAATGAGAATGAGAGAGAGCTACAGAGAGAGAGAGAAGAGAGAGAGAGAGAGAGAGAGAGAGAGAGAGAGAGAGAGAGAGAGAGAGAGAGAGAGAGAGAAGCAGTGACGACCTTTTCCACTGCTATCCACCTTACCACAAGGGGAGAACAAGGGGAAGGGATGGAACACCTCCACCATTTCATTTATACCACTTTTAAGTCACTGCAGATTTTTCCGCGTGAAATTCGGGCTGCTCTCCTCCCCCGGAGAGAGCGCGTCGCCACAAAGAACAGCGCCACCCATTTTTTTCTTTTCTTTTCTAGTCTGCAGCCGTATTTGTTTCCCTATCAGAGTGACTTTTTGTCTACAGAATTTTGCCAGGGACAACTCTCTTGTTGCCGTGGGTTCTTTTTTCGTGCTGTAAATATTTTTTGCGTAACACACGGGACCTCGGTTTTGTCGTTTCTCATCTGAAAGACTAGCACCCAGACCACCACTCCTGGTCAGATAGATGGGGGGAAAGGTTTTAGGCCGAAACGGGGATCAAACTACCGCAACACTTCCGACCCAGGCTTTTTGCTTTCTTTTTCTTTTCTTTTCTTTCTTTCTTTCTGTCATTTCTTTTATTTCGAGAGTAAATGAATAAGCAGACGAATTACCTCTAGACCACCGATTCCCCCACCATCACCTATCCTGTAATTGTAGCCTGGTAGGTAGCACTACAACAGATACAGTTTCACACTTTGTGTTTAAATCCCCCTCCTCCTCCCCCACCCCCTCCATGTAGAATCGACATGAAGGAGCAAAGGAACAAAACAAGAACGGTACCACCAGGTGAAGTGGTCAGACTGAAAATGTCACGCTCTCTCTCTCTCTCTCTCTCTCTTCTCTCTCTCTCTCTCTCTCTCTCTCTCTCTCTCTCTCTCTCTCTCTCTCTCTCTCTCTCTCTCTCTCTCTCTCTCTCTTCTCTTGAGATGGATGACTGGGTAAAACAGTTTTAAAAACAAAACCAAAAAACAAACACGCCTCTGTGTGTGTTTCTCTCTCGCTCGCTCTCCCTCTCTCTCTCCCCTCTCTCTCTCTCTCTCTCTCTCTCTCTCTCTCTCTCTCTCTCTCTCTCTCTCTCTCTCCATTTCTCTCCATCCCTCCCTCTCTCCCTCCTTCTTCCCCCCCCCTCTCTCTTCCTACCTCCCTCTCTCCCTCCTCCCACCTCTCTCTCCCTCTCTCTCTCTCCATCCCTCCCTCTCTCCCTCCTTCTCCCCCTCTCTCTCTTCCCCCCCTCCCCTCTCTCTCTCCCTCTCTCTTCCTACCTCCCTCTCTCCCTCCTCCCACCTCTCTCTCCCTCTCTCTCTCCATCCCTCCCTCTCTCCCTCCTTCTCCCCCTCTCTCTCTTCCCTCCTCCCCCTCTCTCTCCCCCTCTCTCTTCCTACCTCCCTCTCTCCCTCCTCCACCCTCTCTCCCTCCCTCCTTCTCCCCCTCACTCCCTCCCTCCATCTCTCCCTCCCTCTTTCTCTCCCTCCCTCCCTCCCTCCCACTCTTTCTCTTTCTCTGTATTATCGGAGACTGATGCTGAAGCAAAATAGCGATAGAGAGAGACAGACAGAGAGAGAGACAGACAGAGAGAGACAGAGAGAGACAGAGACAGAGAGAGAGAGAGACAGACAGAGAGAGACACAGAGAGAGAGAGAGAGAGGCAAAAAAAAAACAACAGGGAAAAGCTTTCATGCTCTTCATGCTTCGCAGCCCAACCTAATGTCTGAACAATAGTGAGGATGAGGGGGGGTGGGTGGGGGATGGGGGGGGGGGTGGGGGGGGTGGAGGGGTGCAATACAGAAAGGAGAGAAAGGGATGGATGATGCGGTGTGCACATCTCTGTTTGCCCAGCCTCAACATCCTCCCCCTCACTCCCACCCCACCCCATCCCCCTCGCACCCCTACCCCCAACTC
>CM054135.1:7257009-7262009 GCA_028751875.1 Rapana venosa
TTTTCTTTCTTTCTTTTTTTCTGTGTCTTTCTATCCGTGTGTATATCGTTATTTTTCTTTCTGTATTTATTTTAATTTTTCTTTCTTTCTGTTTTCTTTCTTTCCTTTTTTTTGGTCTTGTCTATTTTTTTCTTTCTTTTCTCCTCTTTTTTTCTGTGTCTGTCTTTCTGTCTGCCTGTCTGTCTGTCCGTCTGTCCGTATTTCTTTTCCTTTTTTTTTCTCTTTTCTGTCTTTTTTTCTGTTCTGTCTGACTCTCCCCTCTTGTCTTGTCTTTCATTTTCTTTCTCTGTCTGTCTTTCTTGTTTTTCTTTCCTTCTTTTGTTTGTTCTTTTGTTCGTTCTTTACTCTTCTCTTCTTTCCCTCTCTTTTCTTTAAACGACATTATTCTATATCGTTCTTTTTCCGGTCTTTCTGTCTTTCCTTCCTGTATTTGCTGGGAAGTTTATCGGGCTTTATTTGTGGTTCTTTTCCCCGTGAAGATGCCCTGAACCTCTCAGTATAATACCATCCCCATCTTCTGGACATTCTGTGCTAGAAATTTCCTCTTTTCTATCCCTCTCTTTGTTCCTGCCTTCGTTCCTTTTCTTCCTGTCATCCCTTCCTTGTCTATTTTCTGCCTTTTTGGTCCGTTCTTCTGCCTTGTTTTTATTTAAAGGTAAAGGAGTCCCATAACCTATAAGGTCGTAGGGGAGCGAGGCGTCAGAGACCTCACTTCTCTAGGGCCAGCATATTGAGGGCGGCGCCCATCTCCTCTCCCTCGCTGCTTTACCTTCCCTGACCCTAAAGAGGGCAGGTACCCATTTACAGCTGGGTGAACTGGGGGAACTGTACTGAAGCCAAGGCGCGCAAACGGTCACCCATCCAACTGGTAACCACGCTCGACGCTGCTTAACTTGGCTGGGGGAAAGCGAGTGCTCCGACCACTGAGCTATCCTGTCCCCTTTACTTAAAAGATAACAATGCTCTTCCACAGCTTAAGTCGGATGTGCTGGGTCTGACTTGTCAGGCGCTTAGCGGCAGCGCGACGCATTTTCGCTCATATGACATGACAGACAACAATAGCTGCTGTCTGAGTGTTCGACGAAGAAGTTTGTAGTTGTTGATTGGTGGTTCTTTCTTTCTTTTTATTTTGTTTGTTTTGTTTATTTATCTTCTTATTTTGCTTGTCCTTTCTTTCTCTGTTTTGTTTTGTTTTCTCTGTGCCTTGTAAATTGACGAACAGCAGTTGACAAACATTATAATCTCCCGCAGAATTTATTGTGGTCATTTCGTACTAGCTGCTTTTTTGGGGGGGGTTTTTGTCATTCAACCCAGTTTCTTTCAGTAGACTAGAATTTCTTTTCTTTCTTTCTCTTTCTCTTTCTTTCTCTTTTTCTTTCTTTCTTTCTTTCTTTCTTGCGTTTTTTTCTTTTCTCTCCGTCTTTCTTTCTTTCTTGTTTCTTTCTTTATTTATTTTTCTTTCCTGTTTCTTTTTTTCATTCTTTCTATCTTTCTGGGGTTTTTTCTTTCAGTCATTTCTTTCTTCCTTTTTTCCCCTGTCTTTTCTTTTCTTTCTTTTCTTTCTTCTCTCTTTCTTCCTTTTTTTTTCTTTCTTTGTTTTATTTTCTTTTTTGTTCTGTCTTTTGCTCCGATTTTTAAAAAAAAAATCGTTTGTTCAAGAGAAGGAAGGTGGTAGAACAGTTAAGATGGGCGTTCACCTGCCTAACAAGTAAACCGTGAGGTTCTGGGTTCGATTCCCAGCCTCGCCCTTTCTTCCCAGTTTGACAAAAAAATCGAACTGAATGTCAAAGTCCTTCGGAGGAGACTATAAATCGAGGTCCCGTGTGCCAACGCATGCAGAATATCTCGCACACACGTCAAAGCCTGTTCCACCTTTCGGAAGAGTAGGGTAGTTTATGTCGGTAGGAAAGGATGACAAAAGTGATATTTTTTTTTTAAATGTACAGAGGTGTCGTGTTTAGACATCCCTGTAGTCGGAATGTGGCTACCTAAATCTTCTCACCTCACCTATCCCCTAGTCCCTTGGACCGTGGAGGCACTAACGAATATTTTGCAACCAGCTTCCTCCACTCCCTGCACTCCTCTGCTTACTTAAAACGGTGGTGGACAAAAACCGGTCGCATACGCAACATTTTCACCATTGATGAACCTCGGAGCTCTAGCCGAGGAACAAAATACAATACAAGTTTGGTAGTGGGTTTTTTTGTTGGTTTGTTTTTTAAGTGGGTGCAGTCGAGTGGTGGTGGTGGTGGTGGTGGTGGTGGTGGTGCTGGTGGTTGGTGGTGGTGGTGGTGGGTGATGGTGGTGGTGGTGGTGGTGGTGGTGGTGGTGGTGGTGGGGGGGGGGTGGTGGTGGTGATGGTGGTGGTGGTGGTGGTGGTGGTGGTGGTGGTGGTGGTGGTGGTGGTGGTGGTGGTGGTGATGGTGGTGGTGGTGGTGGGGTGTGGTGGTGGTGGAGGTGGTGGTGGTGTGTGGGTGCAGTAAAGTGTTGTTTGTTGTTTGATGGTGGTGGCGGCGGTGGTGGTGGTGGTGGTGTTTGCAGTCGAGTGTTTTTGTTTGGTGGGTGGTGGTGGGGGTGGTGGTGGTGGTGTGGTGGTGGTGGTGGTGGTGGTGGTTTTTCTCTGGCTATGTCTTAGGGGTGTTTTTTTCAGGGGTGAGGTATTTATTTGTTTTGTTTGGTCACTTGTTTGTTTATTATTTTTTATTTCTTCGATCTTGTTTTCCTTTGTTTTGTTTTATACGTTCCCTGGTTAGAGCTCTCAGGTTCACCAATGGTGAGTTTTTTCTTATTTTCGTTTGCGATCGTTCTTTTCAGTGTCAGACTGTTGGCGATGTCTTCTTTCTGAAAACGCTTCCAGCTACAATGAAATTTGTCGCCATGTGAATGTTGAGGTTGTACTTGAGTACACTATAAGCTACTTGCTTGTAGTTGTTGCTATGCGGATTACG
The DNA here is from genome assembly GCA_028751875.1 of Rapana venosa. Taxonomy (NCBI): domain Eukaryota; kingdom Metazoa; phylum Mollusca; class Gastropoda; order Neogastropoda; family Muricidae; genus Rapana; species Rapana venosa. The sequence goes on from CM054135.1 coordinate 7,259,958, forward strand.
ATCAACCATTTTATACTTGTTCCATCCTGTGTTCAATGAATAAACCTTGTTTAAACTAATGACATTTGTAAACACCTGTACCAACCGAACGTGAAGATACCATGTTGCAGTTCTAAAGAAATGTTTGAAACTGACGTAATCCATTCTTTAATATTATCTACATTTTTATACCGTAGGGTAAAAAGAGGAAAGTAAGAAATACATAAAATATTGACATTTTTGGTTTCATTTCTGCCTTCTTGGTCTATTCTCCTGCCCTTTTTTACCCTAGAAAGACTTAAACAATAACAATTCTATCTTACGCCGAAGTCGGATGCGCTGGGCCTGACTTGTCAGGCGCTTAACGGCAACGTGACGCATTTTCGCTCATATGAGAGACAACAATAGTTGCTGTCTGAGCGTTCGACAAAGAAGAAGAAAGAAGATATCTTAAATTCATAAGACACTGTGACATAATTCTGTTCCAGTTCAAAAGTGCTACGATGTTACAGATTTTACAGATTCTACATAATTTAACGGAAATTCTGCGCTCAACATAAATGTAGTTTAGATGCTGTAAAAAAAAAAATTTTAATTCGCATTTAAAGAATATTTCAGGGGCTAGGATAGCCTAGTGGTTAGAGCGTTGCGGTCTTGATTTGATGGCCCGCGATTTAGCTAGGTCTAATACCGAGGCACCAGTTTAAGGGGATTGTTTTTCCTGGAGTTAACCTCAGTACCAATTCCACTCCTCTGGACGTCCTTCAGATGACACTGTAAACCGAAGCTCCGTGTTCTTACGCTTGCAGAACTTCTTGTGAACGTGTTGAAACCCGATCTGCCTTTCAGGAGAGTAGGCCATTGCGTGCAAGGGGGAACAGGTGATTTTTTTTTAAACGCATGCACACTGGTTTCGTTCTTAGACATCATCCACGGAGTCGGAATGCGGCTACCTTAATGGTGGGTATATATATGTTAGTCTGTCGTGTTCGACGATGACCTCCAGAACAGCAGAGGAGGCAGCTGCTGTTTGGGAAATTGGGCAGAAATTTGATTATAGTGGAGATGCCTTGCCCACAGCACATCCCCACTCTCTCGGCCAAGTGGGCATAAGGACAGTCAGCGTTGGAGATGTTTTTCTCCAAAGGCCAACTAGCCCCCAGGGCTGCAGCACATAAGGACTGTGCGAGTCAAGCCTCCTAGTCAGAGAGTCCTAGTCGATCACTAAAGACTAAGCTGTAGAGTGGAATTCCATGAGTGGGAAAGCCACTGGTCATACAGCCTCTCACTTTGCTGTTGCCCCCAGCGTCAATGGAGGGTTAAAACGTTAGCATACGCCTAATCTCACCATTGGTGAACCTCTGAGCTCTAACCGAGGAAGAAAACAATAAATAAAATGAAATGAAATAAAATGAAATAAATGAAATGAAATGAAGTCTATATCAATGTTTCTGACCAACAAAATACATTGACATCTAAAGCAAAAAAGCATTGAAGATTGGGGAAAGGGAGTGGTAGTAAAATGTAAAGGTCAGTAAATATCATAGTTCATGTATTTTGTATAATTCTTTCTTTTTTGTTATGACACATTAACACTTTTTTTAAAATGTTCCTCACACTATGTGATTCAACAAACCAGAGTGTATCTATGTTTCAATGGTCACTTGAAAAAGAAAGAGACATGTTTCTCTGTACGTTACAATGAATAAGAATCTAGAGCCACACTGTGCACTTAATGAACCATCTGCAAATTAAAGGCTGACTTTGACTTTGACTTTGACTAGACCTACTGATCAAAATTATCATGGGTCCAATTTTTTTTCCTTTCTTAAACTGTTTCATATTCTTTCCCACTCTAATCACTCATCTATTCATTCATGCATCCATTTGTATTCATGTATTCATTAATTCATCCATTTAATCGTTTCATTTCTTTGTCAATACTCTCTCTACCTCTACCTTTCTATATGTCTGTCTCTCTGTCTGTCTGTGTGTGTGTCTCTCTCTCTGCCTTCAATTCCTCTCTTTTTATATGCACGTGTGTGCACGTGCACAAATGCACGCGCGCGAGCG
>CM054135.1:7274509-7287009 GCA_028751875.1 Rapana venosa
CTGGATTTAAAAGCATCATAAGTAGGCTTTTGACGAAGGGAGAGAGGGAGGTCGTTCCAGATCACTGGACCAGAAACAGAGAAAGAGCGACGGCCAACAGTGGACTGGTTGAATCTAGGTATTCTTAAGCACAAGGTATCTGCAGCAGAGCGGAGGGAACGAGAGGGAGTGTACAAGTGAAGACATTCACAGAGGTAGGAAGGTGCCGTTTTGTGGAGACTTTTGTAACAGAGGGTACAGATTTTATATTTTACCCTCTGTGGCACAGGCAGCCAGTGGAGAGATCGCAAGAGAGGAGTAATGTGCTCAGATTTTTTCTTTCTGAGGATTAGTCGAGCTGCAGAGTTTTGTATACGTTGAAGAGGGTGGATAGATGATGCTGGCAGACCAGCCAGAAGAGAATTGCAATAGTCCAGACGTGAGAGAATGAGAGATGTGACTATTTTGGATGTTGCATCAGTGGACAGATACTTTCGAACTGCACTAATGCGCCGTAATTGATAGTAGCACGACTGGCAGGTTTGGGTGATGAATTTTTGCATGGAGAGCGTGTTATCGATAACTACCCCTAGATATTTCACTACAGTGGATAGAGGGACAGACGTATTGCCGAATTCTATTGAAGCTGTTGTTATGGAAGAGAGTTTGTGTTTGGTCCCTATAAGCATGGCTTCGGTTTTATCTGCATTTAGTTGTAACTTGTTCTCTATCATCCAGTTTTTTCTGCCCACCTTGTCAGGATCTTGTCGAGCATCAGTTGGCCTCTCCTAGAGAAAAGGTCACACCATAGTTTCAACAGACAGACAGACAGACAGATAGACAGACAGACAGGCAGGCAGGCAGGCAGGCAGGCAGACAGGCAGGCAGGCAGGCAGACAGACAGGCAGACAGACAGAGAGAGAGAGATAGGTAGGTAGTTAGATAGATAGATAGATAGATAGATAGATAGATAGATAGATAGATAGATAGATAGATAGATAGATAGATAGATAGATAGATAGATAGATAGATAGATAGGCAGGCAGGCAGGCAGGCAGACAGACAGACAGGTAGGTAGGTAGGTAGGTAGGTAGATAGAGAGAGAGACAGATAGATAGATAGATAGATAGATAGATAGATAGATAGATAGATAGATAGATAGATAGATAGATAGATAGATCGATCGATCGATCGATCGATAGATAGATAGATAGATAGATAGATAGATAGATAGATAGATAGATAGATAGATAGATAGATAGATAGATAGATAGATAGATAGATAGATAGATAGATAGATAGATAGATAGATAGATAGATCTCACCTTGGCACGTTATGAGCTATGGAATAAGCAAAAACTACACAGCATAAGAATAATAATAATATAAATAATGATAATAATAATTATTATTATTATTATTATTATTATCATTATTATTATTATTATTATGACGACGACGACGACGACGATGACGACGATGACTACGATGACGATGATAAAGACAGAAAAAGAAAGAATAATCAATAAAAGAAATAAAATATGAATAAATACAATACTGATACATAGATATCCAGGAGACATGAAGTATCACCCTTTTCTTTCTAGAATAATGCATTCTTCCTCTGACAAGGAAAAAAACGCCGAGAGACTGACACTCCAGTCATCATGTCTTGTGGTGGTTGCTCTCTGGAACAGAAAAACTTTTTATTTTTGTTCCTCGGCTAGAGCTCCGAGGTTCACTAACAGTGAGAGTTTGCGTACACGAACCGTTTTTGCCAACCATTAAAGGTAGCCGCATTCCGACTTCAGGGATGTATGCTGGGTATGTTCGTCTTTCTGTAGCCCACAGAGCGCTGACGTGAATGACGGGATCTTTAACATGCATATTTGACCTTCTGCAGCAACGTTCGTCACTGCAGTGCCCCTACGACCCCGGAGGAGAGGGTTACGGGAGCAAGTGAGAGAGAGATGTGTGTGTATAGACACGAAGGGAATTAAGGTAATGGCAGGTCTGAATTTGAAATTGACCTGGGAGATCGTAAAAAAATCCCCCATCCTTAATTCACCAACTCAAGTCAAGTATATAAAAAAAAAACCACCACCTTCATCATCCCATGAAGGGTAATTACCAGACATTGAAGCAGAGATTCAAACCCACGACTTCATGGACCCATACGTTAAATCCTGTTCCGCTTTTCGTAAGAGTAGGCCATTGTGTGCCTGTGGGAACAGATGACAAAATTTACAAAATCGCATACACACGGGGACTTGATGTTTTTTTTAAAAAAAAGCACACAAGTGCTTATTCCATTATCCTTGATATAAAAGAATACATATAAAAGAATAAATTTTAAAAAAGAAAGAAAAAGATAGAGGTGGAACGGTTCTTAACCACTCGGCTACAGCGATTTTCTACAGAACACATTTGTTATTGTGGCCTGACGTTGCAGTAGGGCCAGAGAATGGCCGAGAGTTAATCTGAGGATGCAATTTCTCCAGGCTTCTCTGGCCTTTTTCCTGTTTTCCCTTGATGCTTGGAATGAGAATCTGAAGAAGGCGGCTGTGACTTTGCATCTGTTGTGATGTGGATCGGGTTGCAGCTGCAGAAATCCTGGTCTTTTGTGGAGTTTGTGAATGGAAAGTACAGTCTGTGCTTTTACCTCTGCTTTGTCCGCTTTGGGGAGGGGGGGTGTTATGCCAAAGGATTGTTACTTTTTTTCTCTTTTCTTCTCTTTTCTTCTTTCTTTTCTTCTTTCTTTTCTCCTCTCTCTCTCTCTCTCTTCTCTCTTCTCTCTCTCTCTCTCTCTCTCTCTCTCTCCTTCTCTCTCTCTTCTCTCTCTCTCTCTCTCTCTCTCTCTCTCTCTTCTCTATATATATATATATATATATATATATATATATATACACACACACACACACATATATATATATTATATATATATATATATATATACATATATATATATTATATATATAATGAAGGTGGCAGGATGGTTAAGACGTTCGCCTGCCAACAAGTAAACCGTGAGGTTCTGGGTTCGATTCCCAGCCTCGCCCTTTCTTCCCAGTTTGACAAAAAAATCGAACTGAGTGTCAAAGTCCTTCGGAGGAGACTATAAACCGAGGCTTCGTGTTCGAACGCATGCAGAACATCTTGCGCACACGTTAAATCCTGTTCCGCTTTTCGGAAGAGTAGGCCATTGTGTGCCGGTGGAAACAGATGACAAAATTGACAAAACTGCATGTACACGGGGACTGGATGTAAAAAAGCACATGAGTGCTTATTCCATTATCCTCGATATAAAAGAATAAATAAATAAATATCTCTCTTTCTGTCTGTCTCTGTCTGTCTATCTGTCTCTGTTTTTCTCTCTCTCCAGATGGGAAAAAAATATGCCAACACTTATATTTTTCCCTTGGTATAAAAAAAAGACTTTGTACCTAAGTAGTCCTCTCACACAGACTGGCCACATCAAGAACAGTTTTCAGCAGAGATGCGATGGATCAATGTCCCATCTTTTGTTAGGAAGAACATTTGTATCATCGCTAATGCTGTTGCATTCACATGTCCTGACAGACACAATCTGCTCTATTGACAAATCTTGTCCAATCCATATACCAGTTTCCCAGCTTTGGGGGAATTTCGTGCATTGACAAATCTTGTCCAGACTTCTTTTTTTTGTTTGCTTATTCCAGTGTCCTGGCTTTTATCATGCCGCACAGTTCGATAAGTGCTGGAGTGAGGATAAGTAGCCAGTTTTCCTTCCAATTCACATAACTCTCTCCTTTCATGGAGGCAAGGGGAGTAATAAAGCAAACCCCTTTTATTCCTTCTTCTCTCCCCTTTCCAAAAGATGAAGAAAGGAAGTTGGGGGAAGGGGGTGGGGGTGGAGGGTGGGGAGGTGGGAGGTCACTAGGGGCCAGGGGCAAAAGACAGTGTTGTGTGATGCCATGTCTGAAGGTGGTCTGTCATGATAGTGATCTCCCCTGAAGCACAGTCTGTGTCCTCCATTATGGTAGATAGGATTCTCTGAGTTGACTTGTTGGTGTTCAGTGCTGATGCAGGTATAGAAGAAGTACGGTGTTTTTGTGCGAAGAAATATTGTGTTCTCCGAAGCTTTTATCATCTTTTCTTTCTTCTTTTTTGTTTGTTTGTTTTTTGGCTGATAAGTATTTAAGTCTTGCAACAGCTATAGAACACATTGTTAATACGTACTTCTTCATGGTTTGAAAGCTTACTTACAGAGAAAATTACTTATAGATAGATAGGTAGATAGACAGATAGCGTGTGTGTGTGTGTGTGTGTGTGTGTGTGTACTTCAAAATGTTCCTATGTGTAGCATATATGACAGGTTTCTTTCGTGACAAACTATCCAGGACAACACTGAAAACTAAAAACATGAAAATTTTTAACATCATACCAAAAAAGAAAATTCGTGTTGAAAGTCTTCTCCATTCTATAATATGTCAGTTATTTTCCTTTCTAAGTCCACAGTTTTAACTGTCAAGGACTGTGCCATGTTTTTCCCCGTTTATTTGTCCCAACAATTCTGTCCAGCCATGAGGGCAAGGGGAATAATAGAAACCGTTCATGCTGCCAAAGTAGGGGAGGTAAAATCGCAATGCACTGGAAGCACGATATAGTCTTACACTGCCATGCTGAAACTGCTTTGCGACGTAAGTTACGGCCCCTGGGGTAACGTCTGCTTCCTTCATTACTGTTAATGGGGTGTGGGTAGCAGGCTTTTTTCATAGTCACTTAGAACGTGGATACAAAGGACGTTTTCCTTGTGTTTTCAAAATGAAATTCTCTCTTTGAGTCCATTCTATGATTTCTGTTGTGGACTCAACTCTCCTTCCTTCTTCCTACAGACTTTTAAAAACACACAACTCACACAACCGCACAAAAACTTGCCAATATTCAGAAGCACTGCAATAGGGTGAAGGTGAAACCACCCGTGCCCTACTTAAGCATTCTAGTAATTGCGCAATAAAGTCAAGTAGGTTATGATATGCCATGCTAGCAATTGCTATGATAAAGCATTAAAATATTTTTTAATTAGATAGATGTGTGCAAAGTCTCTCTCTGTCATAAGCGCATTTGATGACACATAGACCTAACAAATCAATGGTGTACAGCCAGTAAGGATGAAAACAGATCTTAGTTTTGACATAGGCAGATTTCTTCTGTTAGTGTTCTTCTAGTTAAAGTATCTACTGCAATCTTTGACTGACAAAACAAAGCATGTAAACTTAGATGAGTAATAATGGGGCAAAAGATAAAACTATTCACATATTTCATCCAGAATCAATCTTAAGTTGTTGTACACTCAAAGAAATAGCATCGAAGTAGAAAACCAATCAAAGAACTCAATGCAGGTTAAAGTTTGAAATATCTCAAAAAACGATGTCACGGTGACTCTGATCCTTCTCTTTACAGCAGCAGGCATGGCTTCCCTGACCTCTTGCTGGCATAAAAGATCAGCGCTGTTTCTTGCCCAAGATCATGGAGAGATGCAGCAGGCCGGCACCTTGTGCTGACCGTGTGGACGTTTCTGTCCGTTGATGGAGGAGGTGTGGGGAGGGATACACATCTTTTATTTTCCGCCACAAAGGGAAGGAAGGGAGGTAAAATTCATGATCGAACAGGGACAGTTGAGCTTTGAATCCTGACAGGTTTAGATGTGTTTATAGTATTGGCCACTTGTTCAGCATCACAGTTTGTGGCCTCCATTATTGTGTGTGTGTGAAATTTGTTTAGCAGTTCTAACCTGAACACATGCATACATGAACAAGTGCGTGATGTTGGTGTTTTGTCTGAGAAAGTTCTTTCCCTTTTTAAACGATTAGTATTGTACTTCTGCTGGATATTAAGTACCTTTCTTTACTGGTTTATATCCCAGAAGAAAGTAAGCATGGAAAGTAAGTTATCAACAGACATCAAAATCATTCAGAAAGAAGTTTTAATCATACATTATCAAGCAATATGCAGCAAGATGGCTTAATTGTTAGAGCTCTTGTCTTGAAACCTAAAATAGTCTCTGTCTGTCTCTGTCTTTGTCTCTGTCTCTCTCTCCTCACCTCTCCTCTCCTCTCCAAGCACACACATGCCACACAAGAGAAAGACTAGTAACCAAGAGCCTTGCTTTCTGTAAACGTGATGTCTGTAAACTTGGTGACAGCCCTGATATGGCCTCTGTGGTCGGCGGGGCTATAAACAACAGGAGTGGATTGATTGGCCTGTAAATTTCATTGTGTGGCTGAAAAGCAGACAGCAGGAAAGTTTACACATTGAGTTCTTGCTCACACAGATCACAGTCAAGTCTGTCAGGTATTTGTCATTCATACCTAAACGTGTCTCTGTAGCCTCCATTCCCATTTCACAAACTGGCTGCAAGAACAGCTTTAAAAGAATTGAGATGGATCAATATTGAACCTGTCGTTCGGAAGAAGATTTTGCATCATTGCTAATGCTGTGGCATTCATATGTTCCTAAATCAAAGCAGTGAGAATGTCATGTAATGAGAAGGGCTTGCATTCTATGCATCAGTTTCCTCACTTTTAATGCTGTACAGTTCAATGAGTTCTGGCAAGAAGATAACTGGCCAATTTTCCGTCCTATTTACATAATTCTTTGCATTCTTAGATGCCAAGGGAGTAATAAAGAGCTTTCATTCCATCCCTTTCGCCCTTACAGAGGTGAGGAGGGAGGATGTAGAGTGAGGGGGGGGGGATGCTAGAAGGGAGCAACCTCACTGACAATAGGCCAGGGACAAAAGGCAGTCCTCTATTGCCATGTCTGAAACTGCTCAGTCATGATAGTGATCTCCCCTAAAGCACAGTCTGTGTCCTCCATTACTGTTGATAGGATTCTCTGGGTTTTCTTTCTGCCCGATATGACTTCACGTGTCATAGTTACGTACTTTGAGCAAGGATGGTTTTTCAGGATTTGAGGATTGGTTTTATCTCACCATATGTGTTGTTAATGCGGTTGTTGTTGGTTTTTTACAACGTGGTGCCCATCCTGGTTTGACCCTTATGGTTGGCCAGGGTTTTGGTATGAGCTTTGACAGTGGAGTTGGTTTTAAGTCTTGTTTTCACACACACACACACACACACACACACACACACACACACACACACACACACACACACACACACACACGCACACACACATATGTGTGTGTGCAAAGATAGATAGATATTCACACACACAGAGATAGATAGATAGATATACAGATAGATAGATAGATAGATAGATAGATAGATAGATAGATAGATAGATAGATAGATAGATAGATAGATAGATAGATAGATAGATAGATAGATAGATAGATAGATAGATATGCACAGTTTAAATCTTAAATGTAAATTTTTAGATAACAGTTGTAATTTGGCAGCTGCGGTCAGCTGGGCTATAGACAACATGACTGGATTGGATCGTGTTCAGTGCTGATGCCGATGAAAAAGTACATTTCTTTATGTTAAAACACAGGGTTCTGATGAGCTTTCAATAAGTTCACTGTCTTTTGTTATTGTTTATTTTATTACTCTTGGAAATACTATAAAATAACATTGTTAATAATTTTACTTTTCACATTATGGAAGCTGGCTTACATAGAACTGTTTCTGATAGAATGAACCCGACATACATACATACATACATACATACATACATACATACATACATTGTGAGTTCATTTCTCAACATGTAGCTATGCAATGATGCCAATGTCCCACAAACGGTGACGTCTATTTCGGAAGAAGAAAAAAAGACAATTACAAAAATGAATATTTCAACATCACATCAAACGAAAATTCACTTTGAAAGCCATGTCCACTTCACATAGCTATTATTTCCCTTTTTAGTCCACATGTTTAACTCCTGACAAGAGAAAAGTGCTAAGTTTGTCCCTTTTCCTTGTCAGCACAGGTCTGTCCATTCAGGGAGGCTAGGGGAGTAACAGAAAGCTTTTATCCTGCCACAGAAGGGGAGGCAACATCACAATCCACCGGAAGCAAGATACAGCCTTGGTTTGCGATGTCTGAAGCTATTTTACGACGGAAGTTATTTCCCTTGTGGTAAAGTCTGCGTCTTCCATTACTACTGATGGGCTGTGTGGAGCAGGTTCTTTCAGGTTCACTTAGAAGAGCGTGAATGCAATGACTGTTTTCCTTATCATTGCAAATCAATTCTTGATTCTCTGACGGCTGAGTTTTCAGTTCTATTGTGAATTCACTATCCTCCTTTCTTTCTTGAAAGTGATACAGATCTTTAGAAAGAATTTTTTTTAAACCAATACCGCTTATGCAAGTATTCAAAAGTATGTCGAAATCAAACAGCGTTGCAAAATACTGTGAATGAAACCACCATTGCCTATATTAGAAATGTAGTAGTTGTATACCACTGTGGGGTAAGTTACGATATCCTTACATAAAAACATTGATAAAGCGCTGATATATCAGTGGTTTAGATAAACATATGCAAATCCACCTCTCTTTCTCTCTCTCTGTGGTACAGATCATTTGATGAAGCAAACTAAATCAATGATGCATGGCCATTAAAGAGGGAACATCTTCTACATCTAGATTTATAAGAATTTGTACTGTTGCTTTTTGTCTAATAAAACAGTCTTATGTACTCTTTGACTTGTTACAAACAAGTTGCACACTCATATTTGAATTATACCTTTAAAAAAATAATAGTGGTCTTTTTGTAGTTTTCCCCCCACATGCAGTCTTGAGCTTTTCAGACAAAAATGTACACCATTAAAAAAAAGAGAGACAACCAATCAATAAACTCTGTGCAAGTTCGACTTCGAGTTTCTCAACAACGATGTCACGGTGACTCTCACCCATCTCTACAACAAGCCTGGCTTCTCTGAACTTTCCCATCATACAGACCAGCGCTACTCCTTTTTCCTCAGCCATTGCAGCATGTCTGTGGCATTACAACACTTGATATGTATGTATGCTTGTCCGTCGTGTCTGACGATGACCTCCAAAACAGCAGAGGAGGCAGCTGCTGTTTTGGAAACTGGGCAGAAATTTGATTATAGTGGAGATGCCTTACCCACAGTACATCCCCACTCTCTCGGCCAAGTGGGCATAAGGACAGTCAGCGTTGTGAGATGTTCTCCAAAGGCCAACCAGCCCCTAGGGCTGCAGCACATAAGGACTGTGCGAGTCAAGCCTCCTAGTCAGAGAGTCATAGTCTATCACTAAAGACTAAGCTGTAAAGTGGAATTCCATGAGTGGGAAAGAAAGCCACTGGTCATACAGCCTCTCACTTTGCTGACAAAACCTCTCCTCTCTAAAACCTTGCCCAGTACACTCAACACATCGACTGGTTGGGTCTGTCATGTGGCAGGTCAGGAGAGGTGCAGGCTGGCTCGTTGTCTGTGGACGTTTCTGTCCATTGATGGAGGGGGTGTGGGGAGCAATACACATCTTTTATTCCCGCCAAAAAGGGGAAGGAAAAGACGTAAAATTCATGATCGGACAGGGCCAGTTGATCTCTTTTTTTCTTTCTCCCTAACAGCATTGCAGTGTGTAGAAAAGTTTACGGTGTTGGCCACTTGTTCAGCTTTACAGTTTGTGGCCTCCATTATTGTGATGAAATTTCCTCCACAGTTTAAAGCGGCACAGACTGATAGAGCATTGCGTTTTCAATCTGATGGCCCGGGTTTGAGCCCAGGTTTGAGCGACAACCGAGATGCCCGTTCAAGGGGATTTTTCCTTCTGGAGCTGACGTTAGTCCCAGCTGCATTCCCACAAAAGTCCTTCCGATGAGACTTTTTAAAACAAGGTTTTATGTGCAAAGACATGCAGAACATCTTGCGAATAGTCACATGAGTGTTTATCCATTATCCTAAAAATAAAATAATTCAGATAAACAAATGTCAGTTCTGCAGACTTTTCACACACACACACACACACACACACACACACACACACACACACACACACACACATGCGTTTTTTGCAGAACATCTTGTGCACACGTTAAAATCCTGTTCCGCTTTTCGGAAGAGTAGGCCATTGTGTGCCGGTGGGAACAGATGACAAAATTTACAAAACCGCATACACACGGGGACTGGATGTAAAAAAGCACATGAGTGCTTATTCCATTATCCTCGATATTTAAAAAAATGCTCTGAATAATGGTATAGCCATGTTTTGCAGCAGTCTCTTACTCCTGAGACGTGGGTGGGGTGGGGAGGGGGGAGGGGGGTAGGAACCCCTTTAAAGGACATACTAGTGGAGGTTTAAACCAGCAGCCCGTGTTGCCATCAGATCGCGAGTATAGCGCTTTAACCACTGGGCTATGATGAGGGCTGGATGAAAAAAGTCTTTGTAACTTAATCTATTACCCTCGTGAAATAAAATTGCGTTTGCGTTCGCGTTTTCTGCTCCGTCCCCAACACACACACACACACACACAACACACACACACACACACACACACACACACTCACACTCACACACACACACACACACACAAACACACACACACACTCGCACACACACACACGCACACACACACACACACACTCACACACTCACACACACACACACACACACACACACACACACACACACACACACACACACACACACACTGATGGTGCTGTGAACAGTGAAGACTGGAAAGGGCATGACAGGTCAAGTTGAATAATGATGGCCTCGTCATGTCTTTAGTAGGCTGTCAGACACGCAACGAGTACGTATTTTGAAATATCGTGGAATACATACATATGTTTTTGACTTTCCTTTCGTGCCATTCTATGAAGTATTGACGCTTGCCTTCAGTGAGTTTTGTTGTATATTTTTATGCTGGATTTAAGTGTTTTTTCCATATTGATGCTGGCTTTTAGTGAGGTTTTTTTTATGTTGATGCTTGCGTTTAGTTACTTTATATTTCTTATATTGATGCTTGCTGTTTGTGAGTTTTTTTCTATATTGAATCTTGCTTTTAGTGACGTTTTCTTTAAAATTTTGATGCTTGTTTTTAGTGAGTTTTTTTTATTTTTTTATTGATTCTTGTTTTTAGTGACGGTATTTTCTATTCATGCTTGCTTTTAGTGAGGATTTTTTAATAAGTGATGATTGCTTTTAGTGACTTTTTTCTATATCTTGCTTTTAGTGATTTGTTCTATATTGATGCTTGCTTTTAGTGAGTTTTTTTCCCTATATTGATGCTTGCTTTTAGTGACTTTTTTTATAATCATGCTTGCTTTTAGTGACTTTTTCCTACATCTTGCTTTTAGTGAGGTTTTTCTATAGTCATGCTTGGTTTTAGTGAGTTTTTTCACTATATTTATGCTTGCTTTTAGTAATTGTTTTGTATATTGGTGCTTTCTTTTAGTGAGTTTTTTTCTAGATTTATGTATGCTTTCAATGAGGGATTTTTTCCCCTATATTGATGCTTGCTTTTGAGCGAGTTTTATTTTACTATCGCACGAAAGAAATGAGTGGTGGGAGGGAAATATATAAATAAATACAATTTTATCTGCCATTCTTTTTTTTTTACCTGTCATTGTCACAACGTATTCAGCGAAAACACAAACTACAGCAATTTCATTATTTTAAAAAACAACAAACATTGAGTGAACAAAGGTATGCTTCGTTCGTTCAAGTTGGGGTGTGGGGGGTTTTCTCGAAAAACAAAACTTGATCCTTTTTCCCCCTGGCCACTACACCTAATGTGATTGGAATGTCGTGTGTCCAAGGGTCCTATCCCCCCCCCCACACACACACACACACACACACTCCACGCCCCTCCCCCCCCCCTCCCCCCCCTCCCCCACATCATCCTCTCCGTCCAGGGATAGCTATCTGGCACTCATCTAATTGGAAACAGCGTCAATGAAGCTATACAGGTTGGATGCTGCTGAAGAGAAGACTGGGGCTTAAAACTTCGGGTTCTTTTTTTTTTCGTTTCTGTTCCTTGACTAGAACTGCGAGGTTCACCAATAGTGAGATTGTTGCGTATGTGGCCTTAGTGTGCCTACCATGAAGGTAGCCGCATTTTGATTTCGGGGATGTACGTTGTGTATGTTTGTGTTTCTGTAACCCACCGAACGCTGACATGAATGACGGGATCTTTAGAGTGCATAGTAAAGCGTTTTGAATTCAATTGACTAGAATAAAATATTCTGCATGCGTATAGAATCGAAGGGAATTCATGCATTGGCAGGTCCGTATTTGAAGTTGACTTGCAAGATACATTTTTTTAAAAATAATACCCACCTTTAATTTACCAGACGCCGCTGAGATTTGAACCTACGACTTTTTGGACCCATGGGATTGAAGTCGAAGGGTCTAAACCACTCGGCCATAGCGTCCGTGGGACTTGAACTCAGTGGACTTTGCTGCGGACCTTCCTGAAGAAGCCATTGAGCCTCCACACTGAGATGTCCTGGCAGTGTTTTGTTTTGTTTAATGTCTATTCACTACATGGTGATTTAGACACACCCGCATTCATACCAAAGTACCTATTATTACACACCGCATCTC